>CM053601.1:95689880-95710615 GCA_028646575.1 Pseudocheirus occidentalis | reverse complement strand
TATGACTGTGTACAATTTTTTTACTGGGTCTGCCCTTCTCACTTAGCATCAATTCATATAAGCCTCTCCAAGTAATTTTGAAGTCCATCTCCTTCCCATTTCATATAGTACAATAGTATGCCATTACATTCATGAACCACAACTTGTTCACCCATTCCCCAACTGATGGGCATCCCCTAAATTTCCAGTTTTTTGCCACCCCAAAGAGAGCTGCAATAAATATTTTTGTACTGTTCCAACTTCTATGATCTCTTTGGGATACAACCCCAAAAGTGGTTTTACTGGGTCAAAGGGTATGCAATTATTTATAGCCCTTTGAGCAGAGTTCCAGATTGCTCTCCAGAATGGTTGTTTCAGTTCACAGCTCCACCAACAATGCATTAGAGTTCCAGTTTTTCCACATCCTCTCCATCACTTATCATTTTCCTGTTTTGTCATCTTAGCCAATCTGACTGGTGAGATGTGGCACCTCAAAGGTGTCTTGATTTGCATTTAATGTATCAATAGTTATTTAGAGCATTATTCCATATGCTTACAGATATCTTTAATTTCTACCTCTGAAAATGGCCTGTTCATATCCTTTGACAATTTATCAACTGGGGAATGAGTTGTATTCTTAAAATTTTACTTAATTCCCTGTATATTTTAGAAATGAGGCCTTTATCAGAGACATTGGTTATAAAGATTTTTTCATAATTTCCCACTTCCCTTTTGTTTACATTGGCTTTGTTTGTACAGAAACTTTTCAATTTAATGTAATCAAGATGATCCATTTTGCATTTTATAATGCTCTCCAACTCTTCTTTGGTGATAAAGTCTTCCCTACTCCATTAATCTGACAGGTTAACTATTCCTTCCCTCCCCCAGATTACTTACAGTATCAGCTTTTATACCTAAATCCTGTACTCAATTAGACTTGACTTTGGTGTATGGTGTTAGATGATGATCTATGCCCAGTTTCTGCCATACTACAGCAGTTTTTGTCAAGTAGTGAATTCTTAACCCAGAAACTAGGATCTTTGGGCTTATCATCAGTATATTACTATAATCATTGACTACTGAGTCTTTTGTACCCAATCTATTCAATTGATCTACCACTCTATTCCTTAGCCAGTACCAGGCAGTTTTGAGGACTGCTGCTTTATAATAGAGATTGGAATCTGGTATGGCTAGGCCACCTTCCTTAACATTTCTTTTCATTATTTGCCTTGATATTCTTGACTTTTTGTTCTTCCAAATGAATTTTGTCACTATTTTTTCTAGTTCTATAAAGTAATTTTTTTGTAGATTGATTGGTATGGCACTAAATTTGTAGTTTAATTTGGGTCAAATTGTCATTTTTATTATATTAACTTTACCCATCCATGAGCAATTGATGTTTTTCCAATTAGTGATATCTGATTTTATTTGTGTGAAAAGGGTTTTGTAGCTGTGTTCATAAAAGGTACTGGGTTTGTTTTGGCAAGTAGATTTCCAAATATTTTATAATGTCTACAGTAACTTTAAATGGGGTTCCTCTTACTGTCTCTAGCTTTTGTACTCTGTTGGAAATATATTGGAATGCTGAGGATTTATGTGCATTTATTTTATATCCTGAAAATTTGCTAAATTTATTTATTGTCTCCAGAAGTTTTTTGCTTGATTCTCTAGGATATTCTGCAATTCTTAATAAAATTCTTAGTAACATTTCCCAAGAGTTCAGTTATATTAATTCAGCATTTTAGTAGTTCTCAGAGAGCTGAAGTTAATTTGACTGAATGTAAATCTCTACATGATTCTGTGAAGTAGATAATGCAAGTATTCTGATTTTATTTAGAGAAAAAAGGAAACAGAAAAATTAAGGTACATATCCAAGGTCAAATACTCTCAAATTTCAGAATCAATATGACAATCTGCATTTCCAATCTTTGCTGGCTTGTTCATTTGCACTAACAAAACCTCGATCATAATTATGAAATGGCAAAAAGTACATCTAAAAGGTAGATTGATTGCTCAGTGGATAGGCTGATGGTCTTGGACTCAGAAATATTTGAGTTCAAATTTGGCCTTAGACACTTACTTGCTATGTAATACAGGGCAGATGATTTAATTTATGCTTGCCTTAATCCTTTGGATAGGGGAAGTGATACTTCAGTATCTTTGTCAAGAAGATGTCATGGATAGTGTTGGTGTGTGAGTGGTCCATGAAGTCAGAAAGAGTCACATATTACTGAATGACCAAAAAACAAAACAAAACAAAATATTAGTCCAGGAAAATCATATCCTCAGCCCAGTGAGTGATTGTTTCCTTTCCACTTTCAGGAGCTGTTTCTGAAAAAAAAAACTTGCCCATAGTCACAAAGATAATAAGCATTGGAGACAGGATCTAAAGCCAGTTCTTGACAGTACAAAGCAATCTATTTACCAATTCTATCTCTACTCTTTCCTAAACCCCTCCCCACCAAAAAAAATTCCTCCTTGATATCTGTTCTACCAGCATCAGGGGAATTTATTTAAACTTTATTTAAATTTATTTAATTTACTACTATTTAAAATTTATTTAACTAAGGAAACTTTGTTTCCTTCCCAAGACAAAAGGAGGAATAGAATATTGACAGTGCCTGGTCATAGACAGCAATGAGAACTCAGGAACAGTGGATTTAATAAAATAATGATATCGTAAAGAAGAGAATGAGGAAATCTCAGCTTATATCTCTCTTCTTCTTAGTTCTTCCAAGACTATTAAAGTTAACTCCTGGAGTAGTAGGCAGAATGTCAGTCTCAGCAGAATGTCAATTCCTCCAACATTGACGGAGGGTATCTGGTCATCTTTTCTATTTTTTTATTTTTTATCTTTGTTCAAGGAAGACTGTGTAGCAATCCTGAAATGGATGCTCCAACTTTTGGAATAACCTTCTAAGTTCAAGAAGGAAGAGATCTTTATCTCTCAGTCAAAGGTATCTGGTAGCAGGAGGACATTCTGTATCAGAAAAAAAGTAACGAAAATAGAAAACAAATCAGCCCCCTCAAAAACAAACAAACAAACAAACAACTACGCAGCTACAAGGACAGGAGCTCAAATCCTGAAATGGTTTGTTAAATACTCTGAAGTAAATGGAGTTATTTAGACATTAAAGATAGAAAATGAAAAATAAAGCAGCAATTTATCAAGCTCAAAAACTTTTCAGATTTTCAGTTTTAACCTCCTGAAAAAGCACATATATGTGTGTGTGTGTGTGTGTGTGTGTATGTGTATGTATATACAGAGAGAGACTGAGAGTATGTATATGTATATATCTATTTGCACATGTGATAAACTAAAGTTAGTAACAGAATGGAGACAAAAAAGTCAATGCTTGGAGATCTATTCTCAGGTATGTTTTATGCATTTTTTTCTGTCCAGTTATACATATAGCTCCTATAAATCAAAACCTGTCTATTCATTGGTGTCACTGTTTAATATATTGTTTTTTTTACTTGTCAACACGATTCTTTACTGTTCACTTTTTGATAATTCTATTAACTTTTAGTGGATCCCTATTTCTTTTTTAATCCTAAACTCAGCAATGTGATCTATTTCATTTTGAATATTTTCACTTTCAAGTATTTTCACTAAAGAAATGCAGCTTTCCTGTTAAGATTTTTTCTCCAAAACTTCCCCTCTCAGTCAGATCCAAAACTGATTACATGACTAGCTAATATTTTGTTTACTTTTCTCTTTTTAGCTGCTCCAAAGTGTGGTCAGAATTCAGTCTCTTGTGACAGCAAATAAATGTCAGTCTACTGCAAAGGAGAAAGTTCAGAAAATCATTTCTTTAGATAAACCTGTAGTTGACTCTGATGATGTATTCTGGAAGGAACAGGTCAGGCTTGTGAAATGATCTCCTCTTTCATACTGTCACACTTCCCAATTATAGACTGTGAGCTTTGAATGCTGTAGAGAGTTGAGCCAAGAAAAAAAATCAGCTTTTGATACTTACTCAAAGGTCTGACTTAGGTCAAAAAGATAACAAAAGTTTATGTGCTAGATTTTCAAAATTTCTAACACAGTGAATATTTCCTAGGAGTGCAGGTAATGGCCCATAGCTTCTTCAGCACTTTCATGCCTTCTGGGAATTTCTCCAAGTTCAGAGCATCTGTTTAAATAGCACGCGTATGCTGTGGAGTACACTCTGAGAAGCTCTTTGAAGCATCCATATGAGTTCGCCAAAGCTATGGAAGCTATTTCTAAACAAAGCCATGAATAAATTTATAAATGAAATGAGCTGTCCACCCAAACAGGAGTTACATCCAAAGTTAGACTGAGTTGTCAAATAAGTTTCATTGAGAAATATTAATTTGATCCTGCTTTCATTTAGAAGAAAAACATTTGAATATTAATGCTGAGAAAATGACACATAAGAGGAAATTAGGGTCACATTAAAATTATAAAACATAGGCTATAGGGGAATGATGCATAAGAAAGAACTCTTTAGCCAGTATACTTGAGGAAATTCTCAGCACTAGCCAATGGACTTCTAATTGAGCTAAACCTCACCTAAATAAACACACACAATTATGCTTTGGATAGAAGTGATACTTAGTAAGGAACACCGTGTACATGGACCATGAATAGGAACATCTGGTTCCTCCAAAAAATTTATATAGAATCATACATATGCAATGGGGAAAAGTCCTTCATTTTTTCAATAATCGTAAACATTCAAGGTATGCAATTATTTCTGAAATGTAGATAAAAATGGACTAAAATGAGAGTCTGATAATACCATTCTTCTATAAAATAAACTCCAGTGTTTCCCAGTGTTTGACATTCAAAGATCTTCATAACCCCGCCCCCTTCCCTACCTTTCTATTCTTTTTTTGAGATTATTTTAAAATTTTTTTATTTTCTTGTTTACATCATTCATTTCCAAAAGATTTTGAGTTACAAATTTTCTCCCCTTCTTTCCCCTGTCCCTAACCCTAAAACAGTGATCCAAACTGTAAAGCCCCTCCCCCAGTCTGTTCTCTTTTATGTCCTCCTCCAACACCCCTCTAACTTTCTGGTAGGGCAGGGAGGGTCTCCCTACCCCAGTCCATGTATATCTTAATTCCCAGTTGCATCTAGATGATAATAATAATAATAATAATAATAAGAAGAAGAAGAAGAAGAAGAAGAAGAAGAATCACACACATACATACACACATATGTATAGGTTGTTTATTTTTTTAACATTTGATTGTAGAGCTTTAAATTCTAGATTCTTTTGGTTCCTCCTTTCTCACCCACCCCCATTGGAAGGACAAGCAATTCAATACAGGCTGTACATGTGTAATTAAGCAGGATATCTCCACAGTGGACATATTGTGAGAGGCTGATTGTATGTCCCTCCTTCCTATCTCCCCCCCCCTCCCGTTTTATTCTCTACCCTGTCCCTGTCCCTTTGCTGAAGTGTGTGCTTCCAGCAACCCTCCTCCTGACCCTGCTCTTCCTTCCATCATCCCCCCCTCTCATCTCCATCCCCCCTAATCTCCTGTGTGGCTAGATTCCCAGTTTAAATTTTATGTCGTTCCTTCCCTAAGCAAAATTTGAATGAGAGTAAATGAAAGTAAAGTTGGAACAGTTATATAACCCATCCCTATGTATACTGTTCTCCAGTAATGATGACCTATTTTCAGCTCCCTGACCAAGACACTACATTTCCAAAATATAGGCATTTTCACTGTCTTTCCAACATGCCTGGAATGTTTCCAATATCATCTCTATTTCTTGGTTTCTTTGGCTTCTTTCAAGTCCAAGCTAAAATCTCATTTTTCATATAATGTCTTTCCTGACCCCTACTTATTCCAGTGCCTTCTGTCTTTATTTTTTATTTCCATCTTTTCCTTTGTATATTGTGTTTTTGCATAGTTTGTATATTGTCTCCCTGGGACCTACTGTGATCTCCTTGAGAGCAACCATTGTGTTTTATGTTTCTTTGTATCCCTAAAGCTTAGTACCATGTATGGTATGTCATAGGTTCTTATACAGTTGATTGATTTCCTGGACATTCTTTGATGTGGAACCATGCTGACAGTTGGGATGACTAAGCTAAGTTTTTTTGTAATATGTCTTTCACAAGCTTGGAAAAACATATACCCCTTATCTGGAAGCACCAAAGGTCTTTTCTAATAAATTTGTTCTTCATTCTTACTTTCTCTAAGTGGCTATTCCTACACTCTTCAATAAACTTCACAAGGATGAATGCATTGTGAGAGTTTTGTCTTTTTATTTCTCTGTTGTAGCCATAGATTTGACATATAGTCCATTCCTTTAGAAAGGATTTGCTGCTAAATTCTGGCCTCAGAAAAGTTACCCTTCAAAATGAGATCACCTGATCAACTAGAAAGAATGAAAGAAAAGTGAAGAGAAAGATCATATAAAAATGATAGGAATCTTCATTTATTACTTTAATTTAGGCAAATCATGAAGTGCTAGTAAAATCTTTTCTTTCCTGTACAAAGGATCTCAGTCACAAAAAGTAGAAGATAATCTGTATATTCATAGTTCCATCACATTTCACTGTGATGCTGTACCTGATCCTAGGTTTTCCAAATAATGAGTAAGTTCTTAATAAAATTAATTCAGTACTATCAATAACAAAGAATTTTTTCAGTGCTGCCCACAGATTTCAATTAGATTTGTTTTCTTATCTGATGACAAGTGGAGAAAAGTAAAATAATAATCAACTCTTTTATAATCAACTAGAAACAATCAGCATAACAGACCTTTACATACTATCCAATTTCGTTGAAAATGTATAAATAAGATGCCATAGATACAGTTTTTTTTACATTTTGAGGACAGAACACATACACACGCATATACTTATATATGCAATGTATATACCTGCATATTCTATGCCAAGAATTATAAATTATAATATCTCAGCATATTAATTTTGCATGAAATATTTATAAATATATCAATATCATATTAACTATATGTGTTTAATTTGTTGACATAAGAAATCAAAATTCAAGAAGAGTTACTGTTTCTCCTTCCTTTTTGAAGCAATCAATGACAATTGTTGTAAACTGGATTTAAGTGAGTGTAAGGCCAGTAGATTTAGTAAAGCCAAGCTCCAGTAGATTCCCAAAAGAATGCTACTGTGAACAGCCTTTAAGATTTTGATTACACAGTAGTAGTGAACACTCTATTTATTCCATTGAAGATCAAGGTTCAGTCCAATATTCTCAATATAATATTCTCAATATTACATCTTATTACAGAAAGTCACAATATAGTGTTCATAAAAACTTTACATTAGAATGGCCACACGTTTTTACACTACAGTGGCCACAATATTTAGAACAAAGAGCAAAAGATGAATCACCTGGCTTCCCTAAGGGGGAAACCCTTCTCACTTAAAGATTCAACCAATCAATTCACAATATACCAATTTTTGGCTCATGGGGCAACCAATAACTTAATCAGTCACTCATATAGCAGTCAGTCACTAAGCTAGATTCCCAATTACTATATATCATTAGTCACTAATACAATCCTTAGAAAACCACACAAACTTTCCACTCCTTGGTTTCCAGCAAACCTCAGTCTCATCAAAGGGGAGGCCTTTTCTTCATCTTGACTCTGGGTGGTCTCTCTGATTCCCTGGATCTCCTTCCATGGTTCCAGCTCCTTCCTGAATTTTCCGAACAATCACCTGGATTCAGAAGCAGACAGTTACCAGGTTCTCATCCAGTCCTCAGAGGTAGACAGTTCCCAGGTCCTTGTCCTCAACAAATCTCAGTTCTGTCCAAGGGGAGGCCTTTTCTTCATCTTGACTCTGGGTGGTCTCTCTGATTCCCTGGATCCTCTTCCATGGTTTCAGCTCCCTCCTGAATCTGCCAGTCACCTGCATTCAGAAATGGACAGCTTCTTATCCAGTCTTCAGGGCAATCCCCAGCACACACTGAAGTTCACACACTCCAGCACATCTCAAACCCTTTACTACTTCTGCCTGGAACTCAAGGATCATCCAGGCCATGAGTAAACAAAGTCTTATCCTGGTCATGCTTCTTCAGTCTCCCAGCAGTTAAGCTGGCTCTAGGACTCAGAAGGAATATTGGTCTTCTATTTGGCCTTCACCAGCTTCTGGTCTTAGGAAATTTCCAGTTCAGTTCTCAGTCAGCTTCCAGATACAGAGAGAGAAACTCAGTCTCTCTCTCTCTCTCTCTCTCTCTCTCTCTCTCTCTCTCTCTCTCTCTCTCTCTTTCACTCCCTTTCTCTCATCCAGGCTTCAAACTCCATGAATTTTCCTTCATGAGGAGCAAATTCTAATTCTGTCTCTTTGTCTCTAGAATTCTTCTTTATATACAATACTGGCTTCCTATCTCAGCCAATAGCCTTCTTCCATGCCAACAGGGGAATTCATGCCTTCTCAACAATGGACAGGGTTCACACCTTCCATACTTATGCCTAAGTTACTAATTGTTAAGTATCTGATAAACTGATTACTGCTACAGTGAAGCAGAGTTGTCTTGCTCTTGCTTCCAGAATAATCAAGTCTTGTAGCAAAATAAAAGGCATCATGACTAGCAAGGGCCTCATAGCTTACCGTTATCTAAGCCCTCCATAGCAGTTACTTGAGCCATCTTCATGAATATTGGAATAAATTGTTCTCATCCACCCATTCTTTCAGGGGAAGTCTGGGATAGACATCTCCCTAACTCACTGAAGGTTTTGAGGGCTGTTGGTTACACTCAACCTTGTTTAATTTGTCTACTGTGACTTTTATCAGGATAAGGCCACTGTACATGCTATAGCTTCTTGGAGTGTAATGGTAATTAATTTAAATTTGAAGATGCTTTTTTAATGTCAAGTAAGCAGATACTTAGCCCTTAGTCAAGACTCCGTGAAAGAGGCAGAGGGTGTGAAATCTGTCTCCTGTTTGGACATAACAGGAAGGGTTTGGCTGAAACAGGAAGCCAATGCTGACAGTGTGTGTATAATAAAAGCCCTAGAGGGACAGAATCAGAATTTTTGTCCTGGTGGGCTCCTGGTGGAGGAAGTAGAATTTTTCTCCTGACAATATCCTGGTGAAAGAATTGTGGAGACAGAAACCAAGAGAGAGAGATAGAGAGACAGACAGACAGACAGACAGACAGGCAGACAGAGAAAGAGACAGAGAGACAGAGACAGAGAGAGAGAGATAGAGAGAGAGACAGAGAGACAGAGATAAATACAGAGAGACACAGATAGAGAGACAGAGAGAGAGGGAGTTTCTCTAGGCAGCATCTGGAAGCTGACTGAGAAATGAGTGAGGATTTTCTTGTTTCCAAAATCTGGTGAAGGCTGAAGTTGCAGCCAAGAAGGCTGCCTGGAAGGCTAAAGTTGCTACTGGCAGATTTCATCTGCATCCTAGGGCCAGCCAAATTGCTGGAGGACTGAAGAACCATGACCAGGATGCTAACATTTTGTTGGTGGCTTGATTGATCCTTGAATTCCCAGCCACAGAAGTGGTGAAGGTTTTGAGTTGTACTGGACCCTGTAAATTTCAGTGTGTAGCAGGAACTGCCCTGAGGACTTGACAAGGATCTGGAAGTTGTCTGCTCCTGAATCCAGGTGATTGTTTGGAAGATTCAGGATGGAGCAGGGACCATAGAAGGGGATCGAAGGAATCTGAGAAACCACCACAAGTCAAGGTGAAGAAAAGGCCTCTCCTTAGATATTGAATGCTGTGAAGAAATTGAAGTTTACTAGAGACAAAGGTGTGGAGGGTTTGTGTAATTTTCTAATAACTATATTTTGAGATTAATGATACTTAGAGACTGATTTCTAGATAAGTGACTAATTAAGTTAATCTATGATTACCCCTTGAGTGAAATACAGACTTGTATTTTGAGATGACTGAATGAGTAAGAAGGCAAACTTCCTTAGTGATACCAGATGATTGTTCTTTTGTTCTTTGTTCTAAATACTGTGACCACTTTGGTGAAAAACTATATGGCCATTTTAATGATAAGCTGTTGTGAACACAATATTGCTATTTTCTGTGAAAATGTGTAATGTTGTAAATATTATATTATGAATTGTTGTGAATGTTTTCCTTTTCATTTGTTCTTGAATAGAGTGTTCACTCTACTTTGTAATCAGAATCTTAGAAGCTGTTCACACTAGCATTCTTTTGGGAAACTGCTGGTGCATGGCATTACATGGAGCCACAGGAAAACATGCTTGAACCATAGACCAAATATAATTTGGTAGAGATAGATAGAAATTTCCATATTTGGATTTTTAAATCACTTACATGGATAGAATATGGGGAGACTTGAGTAAACATTCCCTTGGTGGGAGGGTGGAGGGCCGGGGGAAGGTGAAATGGAGTTGATGTGAATCAGTAGGGTCACTTAAACAAAAGAACGAAGATGATTTAAGATTGCACTGATATAACTTTGGTTTCCAGGATTATGAATATTTTAATTATATTTATTTTGCCATTATAGGACCATATCTGGAATACTATGTTTAATGTAGTGCTTGTTCATAATTGTGCTAGTAGGCTAGTAATGGAACTTTTTATCATGCTATAGGAGGAGTATTTGATGAATTAAATGAATTTAAGTAGAATGTAGAAAAGAATTAGAAAGATAAAATTGCTGACATTAAATATGTAGGAAATAAATTACCTATTCATTTTTGCACTCATTCACTTTTTTATTTTCCTGTTTGAGGAGATGATTGGTGCAGTGTTGCAATTTGGTATTGGTCTCAGAAAAACCAAAACTTGGTTCTATCACTTTTTAATTTTGTTTCTCTGAACACTTTATTTTACATCTTTGTTCCTCAATATCTTCATACATCAAATGGTAATGATATGGCTTGTAATACCTACTTTATAAGGATTCTTATACTGATAAGTAAATATTAATTATCATTTGTGTTTTGGAACAAAGAGGAAGAATTCAGGATAAATGGGGGAATATTATAAAAGGGCACATTCAATTAAGTAGGAATGTTTAAATAAGAATATAAGAAGAATCAGAGGAAAATTAGGACCAAAGATAGCCAATGAGTTAAATCCATATAAACAAAATACTGTTAGCATCATAAAATTAAACAACAACAACAAACTTGAAACTGAAATCAAATTCTCCTCATTGGAGAGGACAATTATTTGATGCTCCATGGCATGTGAAGGAATGATGATGGTAAGAATTTAGGAGGGATCTTCTCATTTTCTGTCTTTTAGCTTTGATAGAAAGCATGAAGTTGCACATTCTCTTCATGGAGAGGTCTCTAGAGAGAAGGACTTCAGAAAAAGATCCCACATAAAAAAGAACCAGTGTCTCAAGAATTTTCTTTTGATGAGGTGGGGATTCTCACTCCCTTCTTTGAGCTGAGTTATCTTGCTATCAGTTAAAGATATCATTAACTTTGTTAATTATACTTTTTTTATTAGTTTGTTATCTGATTGGTTAATTGAGCTTCTTGATCATTCCCTACTTCTGTAAGTATTTGTATAATGTCCATTTAATGAAAATGTAATCAAGTATTGAGAAAGATCTTGTACCTCTCCTTCCCAGTTAAGGGACAGCAGTTGGGAGAGTGAATTAAACCTAAAAATTATTTTTTTTTCCTAAACTAACAATATTTATGGAGGAGGATAGTCTAGCCGGTTCCCATTCTCAGTTGAGATATAATGGCCAGCCTTATGTCTCTAAACTTCAACACCCTCTCTGGCAAGATTTTGTCTCCCTCAGAGAAGGTTTGGCAGAGAAGACAAAAAATATTGATTATTCAAGCCACAATGAGAGCCACATCAAAAGAAACCATATGCACCCACATCACCTACTCTTTCATTTTCTGCTTTATTTATTATTGTTTTTTTTTAACTATGTACAATTTCTTCCGGAAATCCAGTTTCCTCAGTGGATTGCTTACTATTTGGGTCCCTAGTCATTGACATATTATGAATTTAATTGCATGCCTATAGTCAGATAGGTTTGGTAGTAATATTGGAAAAGGAAAAAGATTCTACCTTACAAATACAAAGCTTTTCATTATTTTATAGAGTCAAATTGCTTTATAAAAGTTTTATTTTAAAAGTCTCTGAGTGGCAAGAAAAGTCAATTGTTTTCTGAATTTTCTTAGCAGGAAAGCAATAAGGTACTGTATTTTCAAAATCTTTAGTACTTGTGTATTGTTCAAAAATCAAAATGCACCAATAAATATTTGAAAGTTGACTTCAATTACCTTTTTACCGTTGTTGGGGATTATGACTTTTAAAAACATTTAGTTAAAAAAAAGATAAAAGTATGACACCAGGAAAATGTAGGCCCATGTTCTATAATTTATAAATCATGGAAGTGAGTGCTGAGACTTCCTGATGGATAGTGAGTATTCTAGTCACCCCTGACCTTGAACTGCTGGAAATAAAGTTACTTTTCAATGCAATTATGTTATTCTATCATTCATTCCTCATTGTGATTGTTTCTTAATTGAGATTCTCCCTACGCTTTTTTTCCTGAGATGATAAAAATGAAATTTCTTTTAAAGTTCCTCTGGAGAGGAAAAAAGATGTGGTTAATATTCTGGATCATGGATCTGTCTGCTTACATGTTCTAGGTGAGCAGGGTTCAGTCTGGTCCCACTTTCCAATCTTGTCCTTGCTTTGGGGACTGAAGAGAATTCCCCCCTTACTAAGACAGTGCTTTTTGAGATGGAAAACTTTATATACAGTAATATTAAATCTAATTTACATGTTTAAACTGTTGAAATCTCAGATATCTCAGTAATATATGGTCTTTTCCACTTTCCCATAGTATACATATAATCAGCATGCCAAGCTAAAAACATAAAGTTTAAGCTGACAAAGACTAAGTAAAGTAAATATTGATTGTTTATGAAAATATGCATATACTGCGTCAACTCTAACTCAATCCTGCTATTAAGTGTAATATTCAATAGTAAAATTAGGCATTTTTCCACTTGTTTACCCTTTTACACACAGAACAAGAATTTCAGAAGCCATATTTCTGGTCATTGTGGCTCTCCTTTATTGATTGATTTGCCTCTAATGAAGTAGAGCAAAGTAGTAGATTTTTCTTCTTTGAGTAATTGAGGAGTGTTCAAGAAATACGCAGCATGGAAGAAAGAAATTGGAAAGTAGGAAATGAGTTCCATTTCTGATTGAAGTATAAATTGTTTACATGACATTGTGAAATATGTTTAATTTAGTTATAGAATGTATGGTGATAAAAATATGTGGTAAGACTAGCACATAGAAAGAGAACAGTTGAGGTATTTGCATATCAGACAAAGGAATATGTACTTTATTAAAGTCAGTAGAAGTCATTTAAGCTGCTTGAGTAAAGGTGACATAATAAAGGTCATCATGGCCAAAGTACAAAGGAAGAATTAGAGAGAGGAAGGGTAAAGAAGGAAAGACCTGTTATGAAGATATTGTAGTTGTCCAGGTAGGTGATGAGATCCTATAATAAAGTGACAACAATGATATTAGAAGTGGGGCTGGATTTGGAGTTTAGAGTGCTACAAAAGTTATATGGAAAAGGATAGTTTAGATATGACTCAAAGTTTTGGATCCACAGGATGGAAAATTAAAAAAAAACACTGAGAATCACTAAAAACAAAATATGTGTCAAGATGAGGAAGAAATATGAAAATCTCTGTAAAATGCGAAACTTCAGATAATGTTGGAATATCAGCAGAAATATACTTTGGGCAGTTGGAGACATGGATTTCAGACATATCTGCAGACTTTTCGCCAAGGCTGGAGATACAAGTCTATCAGGCAACAATATAAATTTAGTAATTGAAGTCATAAGATTGAAAGGGATTGCCAAGGAAGTTAGTAAAATTAAAGCAAAGAAGATAGCCAAGTACATTTTTAATGGAAGAACTATCATTGGAATGATGATATAATTATTAACCTTTCAGGCATATATCTTCATAATGTATATATACATTTTCTCTCTTTCCTTATGAGAAACTAATTCAGAGACAGAATTATGTGAGCAGAAAAATGCAAGGAATAGGTTTAGAATCAGAGTATCAGGAGTGGGGGGGGGAAGCCATGATGGAGAAGTACATGCATAAAATGAGCATGACCTCCCACTCCAATAACTTCCAAAACATGTAAAAAAAAACAACACTAAACAAATTTTAGAGCTACAGAACACACAAAGTGACAGAGAGAACCAATTCTCCCACTGAAGGCAGCCTAGCAGGACAACAGGAAATGTATAACACACCTAGCTGGGAGCTGAGTACAGTCCCCCAAAAGCCACATAGTTCTGGCCCCAGGGTGGCCGTGGCCAGCAGCAGTCAGAGCAGACTTTGTGAGAGTGAATCATCAGCAGCTGTGGAGGTTTCCAGATTTCACAATGTATAAATGCCAAAGATAAAGTAAAGGTACGTGGAGAAGTCTTTTGGAAGAGGGGGACAGAAGATTGTGATCTGGCCCCAGACCCCAGGGCAAAGGATACAGCTGTGTGGCAGCACCTGAAGCTGTTGCCACATGGCTGCTTCCAGAACTCCTGTCCTGCAGATTGTAGTGGAATCAAGCAACCATTCAGGGAGCAATTTCTACTGCTTCAACCTGCTTGGATCTGGATCATAGTCTTAGGAAATGGTCCTGGGGTGTGTGGCTAATGTGCCAGAGCTTGTGGGCCTGTAGAGGGGGCACCCTCCTAATAGCTCCAGCAGCTGCAAACACCCCAGGAATTTGGAACAAAGCTCTCTCCATTCTGGAAGCAGAATTCTACCATGGAAAAGAGCTGAAAAGTCAAGTAATTGGCTGCCAGTATGAGCAAGGAGAGGAAGTGCAATCAGACCATAGAATCATTTTTTGGGGACAAAAAGGATCAAAGAATGAAATGGGAGGAAGACAGCACAATGAGAAATCCATTACCAAAAGCTTCCAAGAAAAATGTGAACTTTTTACAGGCCACAGAGGAGCTCAAGAAGGATTTTGAAAATCAAGTAAGAAAATTGGAGGAAAAATTGGGAAGAGAAATGAGAATGATGTAAGAAAATAATGAAATGCAAATCAACAGCTGTCTAAAGGAGACCCAAAAATGCACTGAAGAAAATAACACCTTAAAATAGACTAACTCATATGGTAAAAGAGGCCTTAAAAGGCAATGAGGAGAAGAATTATTTAAAAAGCCAAATTTGTCAGATGGAAAAGAAATTTCAAAAACTCACTAGAGTTTTTGGAGCAATTGGAAGCTAATGAGATTATGAGAAATCAAGATACTATAAAACAGATAAAAATACAATGTATTATTAAATATCTCACCTGAAAATCCACTGACCTGGAAAATAGATTAAGGAGAAATAATTTTAAAAATTTTGATCTACCTGAAAGCCACCATAAAAATAAAGAGTTTAGAGACTTTGTTTCAAGATATTCTCAAGAAAATTTGCACTGATATTATAGAACCAGAGGGCACAGTAGAAATAGAAAAAATCCACCTATTGCCTCTTGAAAAAGATCACAAAAACTCCTAGGGATATCATAGTCAAATTCCAGAGGTCCCAGGTGAAGGAGAAAATACTGCAAGCAGTCAGGAAGAAATTAGATAGATAGATAGAGAGATAGATAGATAGATAGATAGATAGATAGATAGATAGATAGATAGATAGATAGAGAGATAGATAGATAGATAAGGTGCAGGGTGGAGGTGAATATGAAGGGATGATATCTTAAAAAATTAAATTAAGAGGTGAGAGAGGAATGTATTGGTAGGAGGAGAAAAGGAGAGATCAGGATAAATTATCTCGTATAAGAGAAGCAAGAGAAAAATGTTACAATTTTAGGGAAGAGCTGGAATGTGAAAGGGAATGGGACAATCTTACTCATGTTGAATTTGGCTTAGGTAAGGAACAATATACATACTCAATTGGGTATCTTACCCTACAGGAAGATGGAGAGGATAAGAGGGGGGATGATAGAAGGGAGAGTAGATTTTGGAAGGGGATGTTTAGAAGCAAACACTTTTGAAGGGGGATAGGGTCAAAGGAGAAAATAGAATAATTTAGGGGGTCGGAAAGGATGGAAGTAAATATAGTTAGTCTTTCACAATATAACTACTATGGAGATGTTTTGCATAGCTACATATGTACAACTTATATTGAATTGCTTATCTTCCTAGTCGGCGTGGGTGAGGAGGGAAGAAGGAAGAAAATTTGGAAATCAAAGATTTAAAAAGAAAGATTTAAAAAATTGTTGTTTACGAGCAACTAGGAAATAAGATACAAAGGCACTGGGGAATAGAAATTGATCTTGCCCTACTAGAAAGTTAGGCAGTGATGGGGAAAGATTTAAGAGAGAACAGATTGGGGGAAGGAGTATTCAGTAGGCTTGCCATTTTGGGGTGGGGATAGGGGAAAGAGAGGGAGAAAACTTTGTAACTCAAAATCTGTGGAAATGGAGGAAGGTGGAGACCAGACGGCAGAATGGAAGCAGTAATTCTTCTACCCTACTGCGTGAATTCTGTCACTAAACTTTAAAAAGTCAATCTGAATGGATTTTAGAGTGACAGAATCCAATAGGAGAAAGAGCATGGCAGATTCCCAGCCCAGGAAAGTGCCCACATAAGTCTGAGCAGGAGGAGAACAGAGCTTGAGTAGCATGAATCAGTATGGACCAGAGAGCAAACTGAAGTGGAGTGAGAAGGAGCACCAGCCAGTGGACTCATCTACCCAAAGGGCAAATCATAGTCCTCTCACTGTAGGATTGGGTGGACCTGAGTAAGAGAAATCACAGGGCCTGCAGAAATGGCTGCAGCTTCTCCTGGGACTATCAGCTCATAGTCTGAAAGCTTAAAAATCACCTGCCTAAACTTTCTTTGATTCCCCCCTCTGTGACCCAGAAAACGCATCAATAAATGTTATATCAAGAATGAAATCCTGAAAGAGTAGAAATAGCCTCAGTCTTAGGAGTCATTGAGAAAAGGTGTAACTGTGATGGTAAGGAGTCTGAAGTGAAGGGATAGACAGGTCCCAAAAAGTCCCACCTCAGCTGACCAGCAGGAACAGACATAGTCCAGGCTTGTGGAGTCAGCAAGTGCTTACAAAACAAGCCCAGGTGGTCCTTAGCACACACACACATACTCACACAAACACATGCATGCAAACATAACTCGGGATTCAAGAAGAGCAAACTGTTTACATCAGTGTAAGCAGCTAATACCTGTTAATACTGAAATTTATAGAATTGTAGCAACATTTGAAAGGGATATACATAAATAGCAGGTATGGGTATAAATGAACTAATCTGATGACTGAAATCTTATTAAGTGGTTCAAAGGGAGTGTAATAGGAGAAAAAGAAAGGACAGGAGAGAAAAAGGTAAATTATGCCTCATGAAGAGGTATAAAAACATATTATAGTAGAGGGGAAGGAGGGATATGAGCATCATATGAACTTTATTCTCATTGGTTATGGTTCAAAGAGGGATCAACATAATCAGTCAAGTTTAAGATTCTAACCTGAAAAAAATACAAAGACTCATTATAATAGAGTGAAAAGAGGGAAGGAGAGTAGTAATGTATGAAATTTACTATCATTGGTTTGGGTTTCATTGAGCCCTACAGGGAGTAGGAGGGGTGAAAGGGGATAAAAAGGGTAGTAATTAGAAGGGAGGGAAGTAGAACTAAGGGGAAAGAGCAGGTAAAGAGGGTGAGGCACAGGGGCTGAATGCTGAGGGAGGTGGAGGTCAAAAGGAAAACTCTTAAGGAAGGGAAGGAAAAAGGAAGAAACAAAAATTAAACAGGGGAGTGAATAGGTTAGAGGGAAAGACACAGATAGTAATCATAACAGTGGGTTGAACGGGAAGAACTCTCCCATGAAATGGGGTCAGACAGCAAAATGGATGAAAAACCATGATCCTACAATATGCTGTCTAAAAGAAACACATTTGGAACAAGGGAATTTGCACATGGTAAAGGCTGGAATAAAATATATTATGGTTTAACTAAAGCAAAAAAATCAGTGGTAACAATCCTTATCTCAGATGAAGGAAAACCAAAAACAGATGTAATTAAAAGAGATAAGGAACAGAACTGCATCCTGCTAAATGGCACCATTGAGAATGAAGCAATATCATTACTTAACATATATGTACCAAGTGGTATAGCATCAAAATTCTTAAAGGAGAAATTAAGGAAATTAGAGAAAGAAATAGATAGCAATCTATAGTAGTGGAGGACCCTCAACTGCCCCCTTTCTGAATTTGATGAATCTAACCTCAAAATAAATATGAAAGGACTTAAGGAGGCAAACAGAAGTGTAGAGAGGCTGGGTATGATAGATCTCTGGAGAAAACTGAATGAGGATAAAAAGGAATATACTCTCTTCTTAGTGGTACATGACACATACGTAAGGATCAACTATAAAGGCACAAAAACCTCACAATTCAGTGACAATGGCAGAAATATTAAATCCGTCATCCTGAGATTATGATGCAATGAAAATAATATGCAATAAAGGACATGGAAAGATAGGGAAAAAACTAATTGGAAATTAAATAATTTAATACTAAAGAATGAGTGGGTCAAACAAGAAATTATAGAATCAATCAATAACTTCATTCAAAAGAATTACAATAATGAGACAACAGACCAAAACTTGTGTGATCCAGCAAAGGCAGTTCTTAGGCAGTTCTTATGAAAAAACCAATAAAATTGATAGACATTTAGTCAACATGATTTAAAAAGGAAGAAAATCAAGTACCAAAAATAAGATGAATCTACCTCCAGTGAAGAGGAAATTAAAACAATAATTAGGAATTATTTTGCCCAATTATGTGCATGTAAATTTGACAATCTTAGTGAAATGGATGAATATTTACAGAAATATAAGTTGCCCAGATTATCTGAAGTGGAAATAAATCACTTAAATAACCCCATCTCAGAAAAGCAGATTGAACAGGCCATCAACACACTCCTGAGGAAAAAATCTGCATGGCCAGATGGATTTACTAGCAAATTCTATCAAGCATTTAAAGGAAAATTGATTCCAATACTCTACAAACTATTTGAGAAAATTAGTGAAGGAGTCCAACCAAGTTTCTTTTATGACACAAATACGGTACTGATACCTAAATTATGTAGAGACAAAATGAAGAAAGAAAATTATAGATCAATTTCTTTCATGAATATAGACACAAACACTTTAAATAAAACATTAGCAAAAAGACTACAGCAACTGATAACTAGAATAATACATTTTGACCAGTTTATATTTATTCCAGGAATGCAAGGATGGCTCAATATTAGGAAAACCATCAGTATCATTGATCATATCAACAATAAATCTAGCAGAAACCATGTGATTATCTCAAGGGATGCAGAAAGGTTTTTGACAAAATGCAACATCCATTCCTAGTAAAAAAAAACTAGAAAGTATAGAAATAAATGAAATATTCCCTAAAATAATTAGTACCATCTATTTAAAGCCATCAACAAGTATTATATGTAATGGAGATAAGCTAGCAGCATTTCCAATAAGACCAGGGATGAAACAAGGATGTCTACTATCACACCTCTTATTAAATCTGCTACTAGAAATGTTAACAGTAGCAATAAGAGAAAAAAAATAAGTTGAAGGAATCAAATTAGGCAAAGAAGAGACTAAGCTACCTCTCTTTGCAGATGATATGATGATATACTTAGAGAATCCTAGATAATCAAGCAAAAAAACCCAACTACTTGAGACAATAAATTTGACAAAGTTGCAGTAAGATAAACCCACATAAATATTTGACATTCTTATTATATTTCTAATGAAATCTAAGAGGAAGAGATAGAAAGAGAAATCCTATTTAAAGTTACTGTAGGGCAGAGCTAAGGTAGTGGAAAGGAAGCAGTGACTTTTCTAAGCTTCTCCAAGAATTCTGTCTCTAAAAGCTCAAAAGTGAATTTGAATGGATTTAAGAGTGACAGAATGCATTGGGAGACAGAGCATAGCAGATTCCCAGCCCAGGAAACTGCCTACTTAGGTCAGGGCAGGGAGAACTCAGAGCACAGAGGAGCTGTACCAACATGGATCTAAGAGCAGAGTACAGCAGACTGAGAAGAAGCCACAGCGAGCCAGCAGACTCTCTCAGCCTGAGGTCAATTTACAGTCATCTCACCACAGGACAGAGGATCATCTCAGAGGTGGGTAAGAAAACATGGGCCAGCAGCAGGGTCATCAGCTTTTCCTGGGGCTACCAGCCCACAGCCTGGAGGTTTAAAAATTACATACCTGAACATCCAGAAACCAAGATGGGGGAATAAAACTTAGTTGCTCTTACCCACCTCCCTGACCCAGAAAAGCCCTGAGATAATTGCACCACCCAGAGTAAAATCCTGAATTAGTGGAAACAGCCTCAGGCTTTGGAAGCACTGGGGAAGGCAGAAGCCCAAGAGGGTGGATCCAGGAAACACTAACTACACAAGCCCAGGTGTAAGCTTTAGCACCACTTGGAGGGAATCAGCTAACAGCAGCCCTTCTGGCATCTTGCTATTGAGCCTGCCTGAGCTGTAGCCCAGAGACAGAGGTGGAAAGTTAAGGAGCTAGTCCACCCTGCCCCCATAGGTTATTCTGTAAGCCTCAGGGTAACTCAGGGGAAATGCTGAGTGTCCTGGCCTTGGCCTCAGTCTAGTAACTCAGAGGCTACAGCTCATGAAGTGAACAACCAGCCCCTTATCTCCCAGCCTAAGAAGCTAACTACTTCTGCTCCCCAAAAGCAGATTGTCACTTTTAAAAAATCCAGGACACGGGG
>CM053601.1:95672188-95689380 GCA_028646575.1 Pseudocheirus occidentalis | reverse complement strand
TTTGGGGGGGATCTAATTCAAGAGGTAATAGGTAAATTCTTTCAAATTCTATTTTGCCCTCTTGTTCTAAAACATCAAGGCAATTTTTCTTGAGAATTTCTTAAGGGATGATTTCTACATTCTTTTTCTTTATCATGGCTTTCAGGTAGCCCAACAATTTTCAAATTGTCTCTCCCTGGCCTATTTTCCAAGACAATGTTTTTTTTTAATGAGGTATTTCACATTGCCTTCTATTTTTTCATTTGTTTTGATATGTTTAGTAGTATCTTGATTTATCCTAAAGTCATTTGCTTTACTCTAATTCTGAAGGAATTTTTCTCTCCAGAAAGCTTTTGAGATTCGTTTTTCCGTCTGGCAAATTTGGCTTTTTAAGACATTTTTCTCCTCATTGGCTTTTTGGTCCTCTTTTGCAATTTGAGTTTATCTATTTTTTAAGTTGTTGTTTTCTTCAGTCAGGTTGTTACTGTCTTTTCATGATTTTCTCTGTATCATTCTCATTTCTCTCTCCAATATTTCCTCCATTTCTCTTATTTGGTTTTCAAAATCTTCTTAAGCTCTTCTATGGTTGTAACCACTTAACATTTTTCTTGGAAGCTTTTGGTGTGAGAGTTCTGACTGTGTTATCTTCCTCCCATTCTATGTTTTAATCCTTTTTGTCCCCCAAAAAGGAATCTAACATTGGATTGCTGAAATTGTTTTGCTTCCTTTGCCTGTTCTTTTTGCCAGTGTATTAACTAGATTTTTGAGCCACTGTAGATCTCTTCTTATTGGGTGGGAGAGATTTGTCCCAAATCACTGGGGTTTTTGCAGCTGTCAGAGTTTTTAGGAGGCCACTATCTCTTCAGCCCCCCTCCCCCCAGCTTTGACTCACTGGTCAAACACCTCAGGACCACAACTCAATACCATGACCCTGATCCACGCAAATTAATCTAAGAGCATTTAGACTCTGAAATATTGCTTAAACCTCCTCCCCCCCATCCCACCATCTGCATGCCAGGAGCTCTGAAGCCACCAAATTGAGGTGAATGCAGGAGCTGCTTCCACTGCTTTCTTACCCTGGGGCCGGGCTGCTAGATCTGCTTCTCTCCCCCAAATTTATCCAAGTTCCCCTGACCTTTCACTTTGTCCTTGGTCCTCATGGGTTGATAATTATTGAAACTGCCACAGCTGCTGGTGATCCACTCTCCTGAGTGCTCCAGCCGTGGCTTGTCCTGGGCAAACTGGGGCTAAACCACGGTTTCAGGTCTGGCAGGTTTTGGCTCCCAGTGCTCTGTAAAGAGTCCTTCCTGTCTACCTGCAGGGCTGCCTTCAACATGAGAGGTGTTTTTCTGTAAATTTTTGGTTTCTGGAGATCTAAAATTTGTTTAGAGTTATATTTTATATTTCTTTGAGGTGGTTATGGGGGGACCTGTGGGGTTCTCCTGGCTCTACACCACCATCTTGACTCCACTCCCCCCTTTATACTGTTTTTAATCAATAGACCTTTATCTCCACTTTCTAGTAATTGTTCTGCTTATTCTGTGTATCAGTAATGCCTTTCCCTCCTTAACTTCATGACTTTGAATTTTTTATGATCTTTGAGACTCAACTGACATTTCACCTTTTATGTAAATTCTTTCTAAATTCCCCTCCTAATGTCTTTCTTCCTAAATAGCTTGTAACTGTTTTTATATAAATTGGTAATGACAACATATGTACATGTTTCCTCTTAAGAGAAAAGGGATGTATCTTGAGGACAGGGAGTATTAACTTTTGTCTTCATATCCCCAGCACCTAGTCCATTTTGTTGTTGTTCAGTCATTCAGTCATGTCTGACTCTCAGTGATCCTATGAACCACACTGTCCATGGAGTTTTCTTGTCAAAGATAGTGGAATGGTATGCTATAGCCTTCCCCCTTGGGTTAAGGAAAACAGTGGTTAACTGACTTGCCCAAGGTCACACAGCTATTAAGAGTCTGAGGTAAAATTGGAACTCAGGTCTCCTGACTCCAGGTCCAGTGAGCAATTAACTGATATACCTAGCTGCCTAACATATCACAGAGTAGGAAGTTCTTAAAATGCTTATTGATTGAATGCTGAAGCAGGAAGGCTTGAGTGAATGAAAGCTAGGTAGCACTAATACTTTTAATCTCAGATTTCATTTGAGTAAAGTAATGGTGAGAGAATGAATAGATTTACCATCATTCGTACTAAACCCAAAATTGAAATGTAGTTCTCTTAATATCTGGGTATCTGCTAGTCAATGATTAACAACTGATTCTCTAAAATTAACAATATGTACATATGATACTCCTAATTTTATTCTACATTAAAATTTTCTTCACAAAGTTCTTGAGTCTAGAAATTAACAAAACAATAAATCAAATCCTGATTTGTAATATTTGCAAATTTCTGAAGTATAAAATTTCACACTGAATATTTAACAATGGTCTTTTGTTAGAGCTGGCTCAAGTCCACTCTAACCTATACAATTATCACTGCACTGTACATTTAAAGATTTTGGAAGAAATAACCAAAGAATACAAAGGGGCAACAAATAAAATTGTTAAATCATAACTCTATTTCTTGGTATTGATCCTTTCCCTATTTCACTGATAAAACTTAATATTTCCCACATTTTTAACTTGGTTATATCCACAGAATTTTCCAATAACTAGTGTTTAAAAATCATTCATTAATTTTCAGTAAAATTAATTAAACATGCACAGTAGTCTACTGAATTCAGGTAAGTTTATTAAAAGAATTCAAGCAGACAGTTTCATGCACATAGATGCAGGCCGATTACTGCCCCCCCCCAAAATAGTATCTCACCTTAAATACACTATGCTTCTTTAAAAAGGTTAAATTCATGAGATACCTGACTACTACTATAATAAATTTGGAAACAGCTATTTAAAAAAATCAAAATGGGTTATTTTTGCCAGATGAATATAAAATAATAATGAATGCTTTCATTTTAAAACAAATATTCTTCCTTAAGTTAAAGACAGGTAATATAAGTTGCTTTTTGGGGGAAGGATGATGGTAGTATTATGGAACTACATCATGCTGTAAAGTGTTAAAAATCATATATGCATTTTTATAAATTTAACAAAGAAAACTGATCATGCACGCCTTAATTGGATAAGATTATTGTATGAATTTTAGGATGTTATTACTCCTCAGGTAAGGAGAGTTGTGGTGATTACTCTTTATAAAATACTGGTAATATTTTGGTGTTGTTCAGTTGCTTTCCATTCATGTGAAACACTTCATGACCCCATTTTTGGTTTTCTTGGCAAAGATACTGAAAGAGTTTACCATTTCCTTTTCCAGATGAGGAAATGGAGGTAAACAGGGTGAAGAGACTTGCCCAGGATCACAGAGCTACTAAATGTCTGAAGCCACATTTGAACTGAGGAAGATGAGTCTTTCCATTAATATCAGCTAATATCAGTACTCTGGTAATAACACTAAACATCAGGAGCTGCCTATATATTATTGCCTTTTTATTTTGGTCTTATGACAGCCTGGTAATTTCCTTTTAATAATTTTATTGTTTTTATTATGCTTATTTTATTACATCATTCACATATTATATTTTATTACATCATCGTGCTCATTGTCAATTTAGCATCATACTCATTGTGTACATTTTTGTTTTGGTTTTGTTTTTCTTACTGTCTAGTAAGTGGTTCAATATATCCTCCATGTTTTATGAATTCTTCATATCCATTCTCAGTTAAAATTCAATGAGTTTGAGTTAGATTAATTTACTACAATGTGCTCAGACATTTTATAATTAATAGCCACATTTTTTTCTAGTACATAAATCTCCTGTGAATATGTTTGTATGTATATGAACATCCTTTTGGTCAATGACTTCATTGGTATAAACAAAAGAGTAGAATCATCATGTCATTTTTCATGGATTAAGAATAAATTTAGGGGGGAGGGGGGAAATCCAAGATTGTGGAGTAGAAACAGGACTTCCACAACTCTGGCTTCCACCTCCTCTGATGCATGTAAAAAAATGACACTAAAGAACCTTTAGGATACAAAACCCACAAACTGACAGAAAGGAACAACTCTCCCACTGAAAGAAGCCTGGTAGACCTGGAGGAAGGGTCCGTCAGAGCATGCTGGGAGCAGAACACAGGCCTGACTGAGCCACTGCTTTACTGCCAGGGCAGCCCCGACCGGCAACAGTTGGAGCAAATTTTAGGAGAGTAAATCACCAGCATCTGTAGCAGTTTTCAGACTTCTCAATCCACAAAAGACAAAGACAAAGAAAAAGGTCAGTGTGGAACTTTGTTGGAATGGGGGAGCATGGTGTGGCTGCTACTCTTGGGGCAAGATGCAGAAGAGGCCGGGTGGCTACAACCATTGCTGTTTGGCAGTTTCCCGAGCTCCTGGCCTGCAGATTGTAGGGGAACCAAGCAACCATACAGAGGATAATCACCCTTGCTTTGACCTGATCACTGTCTTTGGTGGAGGTCCTGGGGTGTGTGAAGAGTGAGAGAGAGCCTGTGGGGGCTGTAGAGAAGATGGCCATCTAATAGCTCCAGCATCTGCAAAACCCCCAGAAATTTGGGAAATAGCTCTCTCCATTCCGGAAGCAGAGTTTTACCATGGCAATGAGCTCAAAGGTAATGTAATTGGCTGCTGATATGAGCAAGTACCTGAAGCACAAACAAAAGATAGAATCCTTTTTTGGGGACAAAAAGGATCAAGGCATGGAGTGGAAGGAAAACTGTGAAGTCAGAAATCCTTCATCAAAAGCTTCCAAGAAAAATAGGAATTGGTACATGCCATGAAGGAGCTCAAGAAGGATTTTAAAATCAAGTAAGAGAAGTCCAGAAAAATTGGGAAGAGAAATGAGACTGGTGCAAGAAAATCATGAAAAGCAAGTCAACAACCTGCTAAAGGAGACCCAAAAATACACTAAAGAAAGTAACAACTTAAAAATAGATTAACTCAAATGTTGAAAGAGACCCGAAAAGCCAATGAGGAGAAGAACACTTTAAAAAGGAAAATTTGCCAGATGGAAAAGAAATTTCAAAAACTCATTGAATAGAATAACTCTTTCAAAATTAGATTGGAGCAATTGCAAGCTAATGGCTTTCTGAGAAATCAAGATATTATAAAGCAGATCCAAACACATGGAAAAATACAAGGCAATGTGAAATATCTCATTGGAAAAATCAGTGATCTGGAAAATAGATCCAGGAGAGACAATTTAAAACTTATTTATCTACCTGACAGTTATGATAAAAAAATCCAGATATTATCTTTCAAGAAATCATCAAGCAAAATTGCCCTGATATTCTAGAAACAAGGGGAAAAGTATAAATGGAAAGAATTCACCAATCACTGCTTGAAAAAGATCCCAAAAATAAAACTCCTAGGAATATTATAACCAAATTCCAGAGTTCCCAGTTCAAGGAGAAAATACTGCAAGCAATCAGGAAGAAACAATTTGAGTATTTTGGAAAACACAATCAGGATAACACAAGATCTAGCAGCTTCTACATTAAGGGATAGAAGGTAATAGAATACGATATTCTGGAGGTCATAGGAGTTAGGACTAGAACCAAGAATCACCTACCCAGCAAAACTGAGTATAAAGCTACAGGGGAATATATGGTCATTCAATGAAATAGAGGAGTTTCAAGCATTCTTATGAGAAAACCTGAGCTGAACAGAGAATTTGACTTTCAAATACAAGAAGGAAGAGAAGCATGAGAAGGTAGACAGGAAAAAAGAAATCATAAGGAACTTATTACAGTTGAACTATGCACATTTCTACATGAAAAAATGATAATTGTAACTCATAAGACTTTTCTCAGTATGAGGATAGCTGAAAGGAATATATATATATATATATGTATATATGTATACATACATACATTATATGAATGTGGACACTAATATGTTCAGGTATACATAGACAGAAGGTACAGGATGAGTTAAATATGAAGAGATATCTAAAAAATAAAATTAAGAGGTGAAAGAGGAATTTATTGGAAGAAGAAGAAATGGAGCAATAGATTGGGGCAAATTATCTCATGTAAATGAGGCAAGAGAAAACTGTTACAATTGAGGAGAAGAGCAGAAATGTGAAAGGGAATGGGACAACCTGATTCTCATTGAATTTGGCCTAAGGAGTGAATCACATACACACTCAATTGGGTATCTTACTCTATGGGAAAATAGGGGGGTAGGGGATAAGAGGAGGGAAGATAGAAGGGAGGACAGATTGGAGGAGCAGGTAGTTAGAAGCAAACATTTTTGAAAATGTATAGAGTCAAAGGAGAAAATAGAATAAGTGGACAATGGGATAGGATGGAGGGAAATATAGTTAGTCATTCACAATATAACTACTGTGGAAATGATTTGAGTAACTACACATGTACAATCTATATTGAATTGCTTATCTTCCCAGTGGGAGTGGGTGAGGAGGGAAGAAAGGAAAAAAATCTAGAACTCGAATTTCAAAAACCAGTGTTTGAATTTTTTTTAAATTAATATTCAACTTTGGAAATAAGATATACAGGTACTGGGGTATAGAAACCCATCTTGGCCTACTAGATAATAAGGGTGGTGAAGGGGGACAATATAAGAGAGAACAGAATGGGAGAATGGGATATTAAGTAGACTTGCTATTTTGGGGTGGGGTTAAGGGAAAGACAGGGAGAGAAAAAAATTGCAATTCAAAATCTTGTGGAAATGAATGCTGAAAACTAAAAATAAATAAATTAAAAATTAAAAACAAAGGAATAATTTTATATCATTAAGTCAATTTTTTCTTGCTATAAGAAGGCATTTCATATGAGTTCTTAAAATATGTGTTTGTTAATGTATTCTTTACACATATGTTTGAGTGAATGAAACTCGGGAGTTTTCTCTGTTAACACTATTGAATCTATTTCAAATAATTAGTGTGTGTGTGTGTGTGTGTGTGTGTGTGTGTGTGTGTGTGTGTGTTTGATAATTCTGCATCATATAGTTCTGGATAGGGGTGGGGGATTGCATGATTTTATAAATTATTGCAATGAGACTTTTGATTTCATCCTGTCTCCCTTATAAAACCTGTAAAACTTATATTACTTACCCATATTATGTCTTCATGATCACTAACCTTGGCCTTGAAGAAATCTTAGGAGATACTCTTTATATTTTGTCCCTTAATTTTACGATAATTTGTTTTCTCCCACCTCTGAAAATTTTAGTTGAAATAATGCTAGTCTATTTTCAGAACTCCTGTTTTAAAGATATTCCATATCATTTGATTGAAATAACCCACTCTTTTTTAGCCCATATTTTTAAATTATTTTTTAACAACTAGTGTTTCCAATCTTATGTCTTCATTTAATATATTTCTTGATGCATTGTGGAGGATCTTGTTCTTATTCTGTTATTATTTCAAGCATAGTAGTGAAACTTGCCCATTTGACATTTAAATATAATTTTCTTTTTTCCATTTATTCATTTTATTAGTAACCTTTTGCTTATTTTCTTCAGTAGCTTTGCTAAAAAATTGCATTATTTATTCATAATTTATAAAAAGACAGTACATAAAATATAATTGAATATAATATGGCAATGCTATTTTGATTATAATTTAACAATAAATTTAAAGGAAATATGGCAGCATCTTTTGTTTTTATTATAAAACACACTGTTCTTTCAGCCGTTTTTTTTTACTAGGATGGACATAAAGAAAAACAGGTAGCAGAAATCAAAAGAAATTTCAAGTAACTTATTTATTAGTGGGGTTTTTTAATATTAGATTTGTATATTCTTTAAATACGTATCTATTGGAGGAAATCTATTGGGAACTTTGGAATTGATTACACATTTTTCCCACTAATAAATGTTTGCATTTTTTCTCTTTAGGTATGTGTATATAGGGCATGAGTTAGAGGGGAAAAAATAAATAACTTGGAATTTTAAGACCAGTATTAAATGACAGTTGAACAATGTAACTTACTATCTATGTCATTTTAAGCAAGACATATCCTCTCTCTAGGCTTGTGTTTCCTTATCTGTAAAATGAAAATAGCAATGCTTGTGTTACATTACAGTTGTAAAGATTAAATGTAGTAATGCACATAAAGTGTACCTACATATAAAATGTCTTACATGTGAAGGCAAGAGATTTAATCAACCTTTTAAATTATATTAACCTATCAATTCAAAACTCATAAATTCATTGAATCAACAAGTATGGTATAAATCACTCCCCTTCCTTTCCTCACTAAATTCACTAGATTTGGTACTAAAATGCTGTTGTCTATATGTATATCATGTAGACAAGGTCCTAGCCTACTGTCAATACCATCAGTACTAAGTAGCGTCTATTGGAACATGGTAATAGAAAAATTGGTGCATATGGAAAATCTCTTTGAGAGGGGTAAGAATAATAATATTAACCAATCTATATTATCCAATATTATCATATTAAATCATAAATGTAATTTTGTGCTGTGTTAACAATATTGTCTTCATTTTAAAAATTAGGAAAGAGAAGCTTAGTCTATTTTACTATTATACCACTTAGAGTCATGGAAATAATAAGTGTCAGAGAAAGGATGATTTTTCAAAGAAAGGCTATCTTCTGGCTCCAATTCCATTAATCTTTCCATTTTCCCATGATTCCTCTAGGAAAATCCCCAGCATGGCAGGGTCTTTTTTAGGCTCAATATAGTGCCTTTTCTAGGCAAACCAAAGGAAGACAAAAGGGTTTTGAGTATTCTTATTAGCTCTAAAAAGATAAAACACTTAGATGGCTCCTTCAGACAGGAGTCACAGTATAGATGGGTCAATGTATATCTTTTTAAATTCTTCTAGGTTTTAAAAGCTGAGATATTGTCATGCTGATGTATATGATAAATACTTTGAATGCTAACCTAGTAGAGGTGATGTGGTATAATGAACAGAGAGCTGACTTTAATTCAGAAAGACCTCAGTTCTAATGCTGCATCTAATATTTATTAATTATGAAATCATGAACATTACTACCAGATGCGTCAAACACCTCATGATGACTAACTTGTCATGGAGGAATTGCCATATGAATTGAGTTGATTGCAATCTGCATTTGGAGAGAGTTACATTTTGAAATTTACACCCTTGCTTGCAAAAGCATAGATCCTTTGTAAATAGGCATATACATATATACATACACACGTATATATGTATGTATGTATGTGTATGCATGTGTATGTGTATATATGTGTGTATGTATATGTATGTATGTATTCCTGAGTTCAAGTCTACTACCCTAAGGTATACCTTCTATCTATTACCTTAAATAGTCAAAAAATCAAAATTTCAAACCACCAATTTTAAGTAAAATATAAGTAAACATTAGACACTGATGACTGAATTTGAGATTGAATTCAATCAGTCTTCTATTGGATGGTCAGTCCATTAGCCCTATATAGATGTTCCTTTATGAGGAAATAAGACACAGTTTCTACTTATGTTGCTCTCTCTTTTGGTAATGATAGACAAGGTAATGCCCCCTTCAAGTATAATATAACTATGATTAATTGGTTTTAGGAATTTTTCTATTACATATATGCTATCAGACAAACCATACTTTCAAAAAGAACTTCTATGTATTTTTTCTTATTCTTTTAAAGATATTCAGAATCATGTTCAAACAATTCTTCCTGCTTTTTGTAAGGTCAGGTACTGCGGTTTTTTTTCCTGTTTTTTTTTTTTGGGGGGGAGGCAGGGCAATTAGAGTTATGTGACTTGCCCAAGATCTCACAGCTAGTAAGTGTTAAATGTCTGAGACTTGATTTGAACTCAGGTCCTTCTGACTAGTGGACAGGTGCTGTATTCATTGAGTCACTTAGCCACCCTGATCACATACTCTCTTGAGACAGATGCTCATGACCACCATCAGGCTAAACTATAAAATCAGGAAAATTCCATCAATTCCAAAGGCTGTGAAATCACTTTGGGTAATACTGTATGGGAATTCTAAAAAGAAAAGGCAAATGCCCATGTGTTTCACAATCACATTTCTCAGTGGCAAGTTGAATATGGCATTTCATATTTTATAATACACTAACTAATAATAATGTTTGATTTGACCTCAAATCCAAATTAGGCAAAGCAGTAATATTGAAAATAAAATAAACCAAGATCACTAATAAACAAATTAACAGCATTTCTAATTGTTCCCACACACCCTTTTTATGCATATTATCATGCAATAGTGTGGTACAGTGGAAAAAAAAAGAATAGGTTTAAAGTCAGAAGACCTGGTTTCATATCTCAAACTGCCATGATACCTATGTGACCTTGGGAAAGTTACCTTACTTCTTTGGGGACTCAATGTCTTCAACTGAAAAATAGGAAGTGGGACTAAATCAATGGACTTATAGACTAGGATGATTCTTTTCACCTATTATATTGAAGGTATAATTTAGTTTTAAATCCATTTACTTTTAAAATATGTCCACAATTTAGTCTTCTAAAGTTCTTATAATTTCAACCACTTTGTATATCCTGCCACAGTTTTTTTTTCTGATAAAGTAGATTTCTACTCCTTTTTCTGGCCATGGTGTTAGAGCATGTGGGGGGGGGCGGGGAAGGAGAGGGCTGGGAAGAGGGTATTTCCTTGTTTAGTCTAATTCTAAAAGAATAATAAAAGTGTTAAAATTTAATGTGAAATTGAAAATACAAAGAGATGAAAACAATCAATAGAAGTTGGCTCCTATATTAAAGAATGAGATATGAATGCACCCCATCAAAATGGATTCAAATGTCTAAAGCAAAAAACAAAACTATGTCCTTAGTGCTATACAGTCTCACCCTGATTTATGTAAATGCAGAGGCAAAGGGAAGGATTTTAGCCCTGTACCCCAGCTACTGTGCTCTTAACTCTGAATTTCTTTGCATTTACTGTTTTACAGAAATTCTTGACATCCTTTTAAGTTTATTTTACGTAGTTGAACAATGTGAATAGAACTTTATGCTTTCATCGTTTTATAAGATATTCATTATGTGCATTAACTGACAGCTGTGAAATTATCTGCCACTTGTCTTAAATGAAAGGAAGAAAAATCAAAATAGATGTTCTCTACTTAGGCAAATTCACAGAAGTCTTCTCTATTTCAAATTTTTGTAGGCACTTATATTTATATAGGCTCTAAGTACAGTGAATATATTCAGTCATCATCATACATTGAGCGTCTGTTGGTTTTGAAAGCTCAGGCATCATTTTACATTTTTCCCTTGTTTTGAGAGCACCAAGGATTGGCAGCTCATGCAAGTTTTTTGTATTAAAAGTAAAATGAAAAAAAACCTCCAACTCTTTTGCATCTCATTTAATATCTATATTCTTTAGGTTTCTTTAATATATATTTAACTTTTCAATCAAAGATTTCCCACAAGAAATCCTGAAGAGTACCATTACTGGAAATATTAGAAATGGCAAAATTGCCATATTACTGTTTTGTAAAGTCTTTTTTAATGACAATGGCTAATAAACATTAGTTTGTCCAAAACCTCAATTTCCCTTCACCATCATAGTAAGAGACAACTAAAAATTTATGGCCAAGTCAAGCCTCAGATCTCTGCCCTCCTCAATCCTGAAGAGATAACAAAGAATCTCCAAGGCTTGAAGGAGATTTTTTAAAATTCAGAACTTCTGAAACATGTTTGTACTTGATATCCAGTGCTGGGATATAGAACCTTTTTTTGTGGAGTCAGATTAAAAAAGACAAAGCACAAGAGAACCAAGCACTTCAACTTTACTTTCCTTGTTGTGGGAAACATTTCAACCATGTCACCAAGGTGTTGTCACAGCATTCTGCTATTTGTGAAGTCCACCCCATATAACCATCTCAATGTCCACTCTGGGCCTTGATCTTACCATTGTTCTTACTGTGGTGTGTGTTTTTCTTTTAAACTGATCATTGTGTGCATCACAAGATAAAGGCAAAAAAACATACTTGATATCAGTGTGTTGGTGTTTAGTGTCCTCTTCAGCTAACTGGAGGGAGGGATTTGGAAATGATGTGGTGAGGTGAGGAGATTGCTAGTAGAAGGGGGTGGCAGAGGACCTTCTTTATATAAAAGAAGTATGTTCAAGGGGAAAAGAGCTTTTCTGTTTCCCAGGAAAGTTAACATACATCCAAAGGTTGAAAAAAAATTTGTTTTTTTTTTAAAGAGAGGAATCTTCTCAGGTCTTCCTCTGAGAATAATAATGGAATATGCATCCATTGGGATTATGAAGAAAGAAAAGGTTTCTGCATGCTAAATTACGGGGACCAGAAGACAGGGATGTTCTTTTCTGAAAAAGGTTAATCTTATTGGAAAGAGGGTGTGTAATAGCAATCAAGTTTAGCAGATACTTAGCACTTAGTAACTTAGGGAGTAGGGTGTAGAATATAGGTAGTTAAAAAGGGAATATAGGAAAAGATGATTTTATTATAGTGTATAAAAGCTAGAAAAAGAAGCATCATCTCAGTTGGGGGTACAGTAGAAGAAAATTAGAAGGGAATCTTATCAATGTTATACCGTACTTGGGTGGAAATAGAGCCGAGGGAATCTTAAGTTCTTGGGTGAGCAACTGTATGGAAGTAAACGTTATCAAGCCCAAGGAAAAAAATCACAAAGAATTTGTCTTTGTTATTGTTGTTGTACTGGTGGTGGTGGTTGTATGCTGAGCAGAGGCAAAGACTGAGGGAATAGGAATAGGGTCTATGTCTCAATGAGAAAAAGTGACAAATGGTGACAGATGAGAAAGTTAATGGGAGATGGAAAGAAGTAGAATGGAAAACAAAGAAAAGGAAAAAGAAAGGCAAAAGTTAGTAAGGATTGGGGTATGGATATGAAGGAAAGAAAAATTAATTAGAAAAGGGGTGTTGGGGAGAAGAGCAGGAGTTTACCCATTTCCCAACTGGTGAGCATGAACTCAATTTCTAAATCTTTGCTGCTACAAAAAATTATGCTATAATTATTCTTGTATGTATTGGTCCTTTTCTTTTTTCTTTTATTTATTTAGGGATATAGATCTAGTAGTGGTATTGCTGGATCAAAAGGTTTGCATAACATTTTAGCTTTGGGGACATATTTCTACATTGTTTGCCAGAATTATTTTTTTCACTCTACTATAGACTTTAACCCATACCAGATGTATTCCCCCAAAGGTGTAGTGATGAGCAGCACATTGAAATTTTATAAATGACAGTTTTTTATGAAGGAATATTTATTTCAATTATATAGCAATACAATTGTACAACTGTTTCTCCCAGTATGTAACTTCATTTTTACAGAGATATGTGGAGTGGGGATTAGCTCAGTTCTGACATACTACTGATGCATCCAAGTTCACATTGGCTTTGCTGCCTATCTATGCTGACCACCTGGTCTGAATTATTAGAATCCTGAATCTCCATGACTCTCTACATGCAGAATGGAAAAGATTGATCAAAATGGAGAAGGATTCAGACATGTTTCTACAGGGCAAATGGCCTCAATGGGAGAAATGTTCTGCAATCCTTTGTTTTCTTTTATTGTTGTTGTTTATTTTTATTTTCAACATTCATTTCCACAAGATTTTAAGTTACAAATTTCCTCTCTGTCTTTCCCCTAGCCCCACCCCCAAATAGTGAGCCTACTGAATACCCCTTCCTCCAATATGATCTCCCTTGTATCCTTCCCCATGTCCCCTCTAACTTTCTAATAGGGCAAGATAGATTTTTATACCCCAGTGCCTGTATATCTTATTTTCCATTTGCATGTAAAAACCAATTTTTTTTCACATTTGCTTTTAAAACTTTTTTTTCCAGATTTTTTCCCTTCTTTCCACTTCACCCACCCCTACTGGGAAGATCAACAATTCAATATAGGTTGTACATGCAGAGTTATGCACAATGTTTCCATAGTAGATATATTGTGAAAGAATATATTTCCCTCCATCCTATTCTGCCCCCCCACTTATTCCATTTTCTACTTTGACCCTGTCCCTTTCAAAAGAGTGTGCTTCTATCTATCCACTCCCCCAATCTGCTCTCCCTTCTATCCCCCCCCCCACTTTCCTGTAGGGTTAGATACCCAATTCATTGTGTATTTTATTCCTTTCTGAAGCCAAGTTCAATGAGAGTATGGTTGACCCATTCCTTTTCACCTTCCTGTTCCTCCCCTTCTTTGTAACATTTTTCTCTTGCCCCTTTTATATGAGATAATTTACCCTATTCTATCTCTCCCTTTCTCCTTCTCTCACTATATTCCTCTCTCCTTATATTCCACCACTTAATTTTATTTTTTAGCTATCATACCTTCTTATTCAACTGATCCGGTGCGCTCTATATATACATGGACACACACTCACATATGTATTCATACACATATATGTATGCATAAGTGTATGTATTTACATACACACATATATGTATATATACATACTATATACAAGCGCTATACATACACACATACATACATACATACATATACATACACATATATTCCCTTCAACTATTCTCATACTGAGAAAAATATAATGACTTACAATGGTCATTTTTTCCATGTATCAATGTAAATAATTTAATAAGTTCCTTATTATTTCTCTTTTTTCCTTTTTCCCTTCTTGTGCTTCTCTCGCTTCTTGTATTTGAAAGTCAAATTTTCTGTTCAGCTCTAGTTTTTCATCAAGAATACTTGAAAGTCCTCTATTTCACTGAATGACCATATTTTCCCCTGAAGCATTAGCCTTAGTTTTTGCTGGATAGGTGGTTTTTGGTTTTAATGTTAGCTCCTTTGACCTCTGGAATATATTTCAAGCCTTACGATCCCTGATGTTGAAGCTGCTAGATCTTGTGTTATCTTGATTGTGTTTCCACAATACACAAATTGTTTCTTCCTGATAGCCATTAATATTTTCTCCTTGACCTGGGAGCTCTGCAATCTGGCTTTGATATTCCTAAGAGTTTTTTCTTTGGGATATTTTTCAAGAGGTGAACAATGAATTCTTTCCATTTCTACTTTGTCCTCTGGTTCTACAATATCCACAGTCCTTTCTTTTCCAGCATGGTTCACACAGAAAAAGCTGTTAGTGAAGGAGTCACCACATTCTCTCATATATGACTGCTACAAAAATCTCCTGAGATACTTAGAGCTCCAACTATGAAGCCAATGGAGAGTGAAAAGATATCTTCTAACTATCCGGTAGACCAATTAAAAGTATCCACATGTGTTCATCTTCACAATTATCTATGAAATTGATTCCATCCTCTACAGGTGTTGGAATGCCATCTCAGATACTTTTACCATCCATTTATCTTTACATATAGTATAGCTACAGGAAATTGGAGGTATTCTCATGGGGAAGATAACTGGGGGAGGGAGAAGAGGAGGAATAGAATCCTATAAAAGGTAAAATTTTAGCTAAAACTTGAAGAAAGTCTCAAAAGTCAAGATATGGGAATGAGTATGAGGAACACTTTAGGCATGTGGTTCACCTAGATTAGGGAATGGTAAACCAGAAATAGCATGAAGTCTAATGTTACCGGATTGCAAAAGAATGTGGAGTCAACATGTACCTTTATATGAGTGTGTTTAAAATATATTATATAGAGATGTGTGCATGTATTTATATATATTTATATCTATGGCTTGTAGGCAGTCTTCATGTATCTTGGAAGCATTTGGTGTAGGAGTTCTGACTGCCTTGTCTTCCTCTGACTCCATACCTCAATTCTTTTTGTCCCCCAAAAAGGATTCTAGAGTTTGATTACTGTTGTTACTTTGCTTCCTTCTCCTCATATTGGCCAGTCAATTAATTGCTTGATTTTCTAGCTCTGTGGAACTCTGCTTCCAGGGGGAAAAACTCTGTCCCAAATCACTGGTGTTTTCACAGCTTCTGGAGGTATTAGGTGAGGGCTGCAGCCCCCACCAGCTTTGGCTTGCTGAAAGCAAACCCCAGGACCACCACCCAGAACTATGATTCAGACCCAGGCTGCACAGCATAAGAGCCCTTGGCCTTTGATCAATCAGTTTTGCCCACTGCTATCTGCAGGCCAGGTTTTCTGAGGCAGCTGGGTTTGGCTGCTCCCTTGCCCTGGGGGCAGTTTGGCCAGACTGCTTTTTTTCCCCCAAATTTAGTTTGAATTCCACCGATCTTTCTCTTGGCATTTTTTTCCTGGCTTGATAAAAGTGGAGATTGCCCCAGGTGCTGCCTATCCACTCTCCTGTAGACTCCAGCTGCAGCTTTTCCCGACCACCCTGAGACGAAGCTCTGATTTTAGGTCAAGCTGTCCTTGGCTCCCAGCCTGTTGTGCTAAGCCCCTCCTGCCAGGCTACCTTCAGAAAGAGATGTGTTTTCTGTATTTTTTTGGGGTTTGGAGCCCTAAAATTTGTTTAGAGTCATATTTTATTGGCATTTAAAGTGGCTACGTGGGAGCTGTGAAACTTTGCTACTTCTAAGCCCCCATCTTGGCTCCAAACTCCTTGACTACCCTTTAATGTGGAGGTATTTTAGATCGTATATTTGATTGCATTCCTCCATGTGGGCCAATGGGGAGGAGAAAAAGGGGAAGAAAATTTGAAACACAAGGGATTGTGAAACTCAATACAGTAAACTAAAAGTAAACAAATTTAAACTTAAAAGAAGAACTGGGGGATCTAAAGAAAGGTTAAAAAAATATCCCCCAAAGAAAATTCCTAGAAATATTATGGCCAAATTCAAGATTTCCCAGGTAAAGGAGGAAATATTACAAGCAGTCAGGAAGAAACAGTTCAAGTATTATGGAAACACAATCAGGGTATCACAAAATCTAGCAGCTTCTACATTAATGGATCAGGCTTTGAAATATGACTGGAGGTCAGAAGAACTAGGATTAAAACCAAGAATCACCTAGTCAGCAAAACTGAGTGTAATACTTCAGGGGAAAATGAGGATATTCAATGAAATAGAGTACTTTCAAGCAATTTTGATAAAAAGACCGGAGCTGAACAGAAAGTTTGATTTAAAAATAAAAGAAACAATGTATGTATGTACGCATGTATATATGTGCGTGTATATGTATTATATATTTGTGTATGTTATATATATATATGTATATATATATGTATATATATGTGCATGTGCATATTTGTATTGTGCTTATGTATACATGGACAGAGGGCACAGGGTGAGGTGAATATAAAGGTATGATATCCAAAAAATAATATTAAGCAATGAGGGATGA
>CM053601.1:95650253-95661966 GCA_028646575.1 Pseudocheirus occidentalis | reverse complement strand
CAGATACATCATATGTGTGCTGACCAGCCTTGATAAACTGGACTCTTCTCAGCAACACACAGTTAAAAGACAGCTCTACAAGTCTCAGAATGGAAGGAGATATCTACACTTAGAGAAAGATCTAGAAAGACCAGAGTTTAAATGGAGTCTGAAGCAACACATGTTATTGGTCTGTTCCATGTTTGTTTTTTTTTTCTTTTCTTTTTTTTTATTTTTTTCTCCATTGTTTGCTGCCTTGGTTACAACACTTCTACACAACCAGACTACTGTCCAATGTGAAAGTGTTTGCAGATCCTATACACGATTTTAAGCCACCATGGTGGTGGTGGTGGTGGGGAGATGGAAGGGGAGAAAATCTGAAACTGAAGTGATTCTGGCACTGAATATTGTAAACTAATAGTAAATAAGCAAGTCATTAAATTATATATATATATATATATATATATATATATATATATCTGTAAATATAATGGTGTTATTCTTTGAATTTTTTGTCTTCTTTTTGGAGGGGGGAAGGCAGGGCAATTGGGGTAAAGGGACTTGCCTGGGGTCACACAGTTAGTAAGTGTTAAGTGTCTGAGGTCAGATTTGAACTCAGGTCCTCCTGACTGCAGGACCAGTGCTCTGTTCACTGCACCACCTAGTTGGCACTAGGGTGTTAACCTTTACATTCATTTCTGGAACTGCTGCATTAGTGGTTATTTACTCTGAAAAACACATACAAAAGAATAAGAGCAGTTTAAGTTAGGGTAACTACCATAAAAGTCATAGTCTAATAGAATATAATGGTGCTGTGATAATGCTGGTATTTCCATGGCTACATAAATGGATCAAGTGCTAATAGGTTTATCCAAGATAAAAAGAATTTGAACCATTTACCTGTTACTCAAGAGAAAAAAAAATCTGCCTAAATAAGAGATGATCTTTACCATAAACTTAACATCCAACCAATGGTAATTTTGTTCATAGCTACGGAAGAACATCTAGTAAGAAGTAAGGTTACATTCCATTTCAGTCAAAAGATTGCCTTCAATTAAATCAGCAAGCTTATTTTGTTGTTCAGATGCTAGTCTGTTATTAGTCACTTGCACCTGATCAAAGTATTGTGTGTGTGTGTTTTCTAATGTGCATCTTTAATGCCCTTTCTAATTATATATGTGTTTGCATTACTATTTCCAGTTTATAAAATAAAGATGAAGAGTCAGGATGCTTTGTTGTCATTCAATCATTCAGTCATCTCTGACTCATTGTGACACCATGGACAAGTCCTTCTGTCCTCCACTATCGCTTGAAGTTGATCCAAGTTTATATCACAATACCTATCTAATCCTCTAATGTCCTTTTGTTCTTTGTCTTCAATCTTTTCCAATATCAGGATTTTTTTTCCCAATGAGTTACATCTTCTCATTATGTTGCCGAAATATTTAAACTTCAGGCAATGAATAGCCTGAATAAATTTGCTTAAATATTTACTAATTTGTTCTTCTTGCTGCCCAAGGGACTTCCAAAAATCTTCTCTAGTATCACAATTTGAAAGCAATGATTCTAGGATTAAATGACTCGACCAGGGTCATAGAGCTAGTAAGTGACAAAGGCTGAATGTGATTTTGGGTCTTCTTGACTCTAGGTCCAGAACTCTATCTGCTTCACCACTCAGCTGACAGCTCAGAGAATGTTACTATTAAATAACCATGCTGGGTATTTGATAACTATTAATTTTTCAATGATATTGATATCTGTCAAACATTTGATCAAAGTTATTTACAAGAGTAATTGTTTGAAGTAAAATCGTATTTTCATATCTGTTCCATTTCTTTAGTTTCTATGGAGGGATATTTGACTAATATCAGATTGTTCTCTACTTTAAGTAAAAAATAAGAATTAGGTATCTTTTATTAAGCAGAATTTTTTTTATTTGTTTTATGTTTGGGGTTTTTTTTGGGGAAAGGCAGGGCAAGTGGGGTTAAGTGACTTGCCGAAGGTAACGTGACTAATAGGTGTTAAATAATACTGAGTTTAAGAGTTAATTAAAAAAATGGGTTCAAATCCCAGCTGTCCCACATCCTGGATTATAATGTGCAACAAGTAATTTAACCTCTTCAAGTTTTCAATCCTACTTCTGTAAAAGAGAGGAATACACACTTCATAGCTTACTCAATTGTTATAAGGATAAAATAGCATAATACATATTAAGTGTTACATAACTTTAAAGCATTATGTAAATATAAATTATGTTTAAAACTAGTTTTGTGCTAAACTCTATAGTTGATTTCTATTTTGGCTTTTTCCATTTGTATTTATATTCTGTTGAAAAAATTCTATGTAACTTTGTTTTTTTTACAAGAATTTTGTTTATCAGGGCATCTAGGTAGTGGAGTGAATAGAGCATCATCCCTGGAGTTAGAAGAACCTGAGTTCAAATCCGGTCTGTAAGTATTATTTTGAGTCATTGTTCTTTGTGTAGGATAGGATATTAAATACCAAAGAAGGAAACTGACATTTTCCACGAATATTTTATAAAATAGCTCCAAGATATATGAGTAAAATTAAAATGTTAACACTAGAAAATTCTTGTTTATTTCATGATTGTAGATCCAGGAGTATTTCCTTTTGTATGAAGAAGAAGTGAATTTATTAGAGGTTTTGCTTTGGACAGATAGGGAATTTGAATAATTCTCAGGCCCTTGTTGAAGGACATGAATAAACTTTATATGCCTCTTTGTAGGCCAGCTGTGTCAAACCCTTCCCTGAGGGCCACATTAAACCACAAATTAACATAAATCATTTTATATTTGATTTCAATTCTTTTTTTTATATTTCCCAATTACATTTAAATTCTTACAGTTGTCAGTTTTGTCCCCATTGCTGCTCAGAAGTTGGGAATTCAACACCTTAGGACTAAACCACTATGCATCAGAGGGAATGGATGTTTGAACCAAGAAAAATTCCCCATTCAATAAATCTTAAAAGAAATGACTACACCCTCTAATGTCCTCTCTCTTACTATCTGCTAAGCATGTGGGAATTCTGTGAGTATCTCCTATGCACTTTTTTGTAGATAGGTTTTTCCTCTACTCTCCAGAAACTAGAGTGTTTCATCTCACATGACAATGAGAATATGTGTCACTTGGGCAAGACTGAGACCATATTGTGTACCACTTGTACCCTCTTAAGCTTTGTGTTTCCCTCCTGTAGTATAGTAACATTGACGCAAACATTTATAGCCCTGAAGATAAACCTCATGAGTTTGAGGATTGAGGAGAGCCTGAGATATTCAGCTGTCACACAGAAAATCATGTTTTGAAGTTTAAAAGTCTTAGTCTCATTGAAAAGCCATAAAATTATGGATTATTCTTTGAAACATTTAGTCTTTGTTAATACATACTTATGGGCATTTTGTATTTTAAGCATTCCTTTTTCATGGGGAAAATACATAGCTGCCCAATATCTAATCTTCTTTGAACATTGGGAATTGTTTTCTCATCCTATTTGGGAGAAACCCTAGATATAAGCCAATATAACCTTTTAAGTGATTTTCCTTCCCTAAGGTTCTAAGGTAGAGGTGTAAGATCAAGGATCAATGAGAATAAAAGCATACTAACACATTCTTTAGGGGCCAGGCTACATGAGGCTACATTCAGTACATGCCTGAGGCCAAAGCTGGTTCTTTATAGTATGAACAGTCAAGAAATCCTCAAGGAAAATTATCCTGATATTTTAGAACCAGAGGACAAAGTAAAATGTGAAAGAGTTCACCTATTACGTCTTGAAAAAGATCCCCCAAAAGAAAACTCCTAGGGATGTTTTAGCCAGGTTCTGGAGTTTCCAGATCAAGGAGAAAATATTACAAGAGGCCAAGAAGAAACAACTTGAATGCTGTGGAAACACAATCAGCATAACCCAGGATCTAGCAGCTTCTACCTTAAGGCACTGAAGAGCCTGGAATATGATATTCTGGAGATCAAGAGAGCTATAATTAAAACCAAGAATCACCTACCTAGCAAAACTGAGTATAAAGTTTCAAGGGAAAATATGGTCATTCAACGAGGTGGAGGACTTCCAAACATTCTTGAGGAAAAAAACCAGAACTGAACAGAAAATTTGACATTCAAACACAAGAAGCATCAGAAGGTAAACATGGAAAAGAATTCATATGGAACTTATCAAAGTTGAACTATTTACATGCCAACATGGAAAAAATGATAATTTTAACTTATAAAACTTTTCTCAGTATGAGGATAGTTGAAAGGAATATAAACATAAATATATATGTATGTATTTATATATGTATGTATGTAGATTGCATATATATGTGTGTGTATATATATACATACACATATGTCTACATAGGAGGGTATGTATGCATATGAATACATATGTGAGTGTGTGTATTTATGTGTACATAGGCAGAGGGTGCAGGATCAATTGCATAAGATGGGATGAAATTTTAAAAAGCTGAAATTTAGAGCTGGGAGGAGAATAGTATGAGAGCAGACAGTGAGAAAAAGAGGGGGGTTAATCCTATTATATAGAAGAGGAAGGGATAACTGTTAAATTGTTACAATGGAGGGAAAGAACAGGAAGGCAAAAGGGAATGGGTAAACCATACTTTCAGGCTCAGGGAAGGAATGATATAAACTTTAAACTGGGTATCTTGCCACACAGGAGAGCTGGGTGAAAGGGGATGAGAGGGGAGATTGGGGGGGAGGGTTGTTACAAGCACACACTTTTGTAAAGTAGAGAATAGAACAAGAGAGGGGTGGAATAATAAGGAGGAAAATATACATGAACTGGGGTAGGGAGATCCACCTTGCCCTACCGGAAAGTCAGAAGGGTGATGGGGGAGGATATAGGAGAGAGCTGATTGGGGGAGGGGGTATACAGTGGGATCGCTGTTTTAGGGTGGTGGGTAAGAGAAACACTGGGAGAAATTTTGTAAATCAAAATCTCATGGAAATGAATTATGTAAACTAAAATTAAAAGTTTAAAAAATATTTCCTTCTCTTTTTTTGGTATTAATATTTCTAGTGCTAAGCAACAGCAGGGTAAAATGAAAGAAGTTAGCATTGGATTCTAGGAGGACTGAATACAAATCCTATCCTTGCCACTTACTGATTGTAAGACCAATGAAAGCAGGTCACTTTATCTCAAGATTCTAGGTTATTTCTCTAAGAAAATTCTTAATTGCAGAGAAACTGTCAAACTGAATTAGTATTTCAAGTTTATTAATCTAAGCATTAATAATTTATGTTTTAGACCTAAAAGGCACCCAAAGGTCAACTAGACCAAATTCTTCAGTTTGATATGAGGAACTGAGATTCAGAGGGGATATGTGACTTGCCCAGTGTTGCACGGCTAGTATAAGTAGATGAAATGGGATTAGAACCCATGTCTCCATTACCTCAAATCCAATAATCTCGGCACTATAACATGTTCCGTCAGTTCCTCCTGTCAATTAAATCATAGATCCATTCTCTATCCCTATGTGTATTCCTAACACCTAATGCAGTACCCAACACATTATATGTTTTGTTTTTTGTTTTTTTGTTAAGTATTTGTTGAATAGAATTGAGACAAACAACAATGTGAACAACATTAGGATTTCATCAAATATGCACTCCTAAAGTAGAAAACCTGAAGAATTAGTTCATAGCCTTTGCCACTGTTGAGCTAGATTGATGTCTAAAGTGAAGTATGAACCTCAAAATGTGCCCTTTGTTGATATTTATAAGTGGAGAAATGAAGAAATTAAAAAAATGTCCAACAGAAAAATTTAGGAAAATTGTTGAGATCTAGGCAGAAGATCGTGCTACATAATGAAAGACAGCATAGCTTAATTCAAAAAAGAACTAGTCTTAAAATCAGAAGTCTTTGTAATTAGTCTTTTTTCTTTGAAGCTAACTAGTTATATAACAATGAATTACTTATTTCAAATAATTACTTAAATTCATATAACTTCCTTAATATTGTTTTCCTATCTATAATTACAATTCAGGTCTCCCCAATTATATATAAAAACACATTTTGACATTCATTTATAAAACTTTGGTTTCCCAATCCTCTCCCTTCCTCCTGCCCCCACCCCCACTTACCCACTGAAAATGCAAGCAGTTTGATATAAATTATTCACATGTAGTCATGCAAAACATATCCATAGCAGTCATGTTGTAAAAGAAGACATAGAAAAAAAAAGAAAAATTAAAGTTAAAATAAGTATGGGGGATGAGGGAGCAGGGCAGAGTCACAATGGCTGAGTAAAAGTAGGGACTTGCTTGAGCTCTCTCCCAGACTCCCCAAAATACCTGTAAATTACTCTAAACAATTTCTAAAGCAAAAGAACCCACAAAATGACAAACTGAAACAAATTTTCATCCCAACACTGTTGTACCCAAAACCAAATCCCAGGTCACTATACACCACCTGACTTGCGGCCCATCATTAAGCGTCTCTTGTGTTTCTGTATTGGTCCCTGTTTTAAATTTTATAATAGCTCAAAACTGCTTAAAGCATGTCAGAGCATATTGCTCAAAGCATTCCCTGACTCTGTCTCCCCTAATCAGCATTTCATATTTTTTTCCTTGAATCATTACAGGTACCAGGCTCATTACGGTGCAAGGATTGAATTTAGGTACCATCATGTCCTGCCTTGCTGACCAAGCAGCACAACCACCCCTTTCACCCAGAATATGACCCTAGCCTGGGGAATTCCAGGCCCCCTCATCCCATGATTCTCCTCCACCCAATTCTAGGGAAGACCCCCACTTTACGGGCAGGCTGTATCCTTGTACCCTTGCACCATACTCCACTGAGTCATAGATTTTAACCAATGGCTGCTCTTTGCTTCTGTAGGTCATACTTTCTGCTAGTTCCCCTCCTTATTATAATTTTGTGGTTTTAGCCTTTATAACCAAGATCGATATTCAAAAATTACTGCCAATTTGAGTGAGCACTCTGACAGTCATGCACTTAATCAATAAAATTCACATCTAAATTTACTTTGAACACAGGTCTTGACTTGCTCTTATTTTTGGCACAAGACAACCTAGAAAGTGAATAGGATAGGTCTGTAGCATCAGGCTAGGAGATGAGCATAGTCTAGCATGGGTCCATCACAGACCAGGACCCCAAAAAATCTGGAGTAAGCTTCAGAGGACTGAATCTCTTGCAGGTATGATGATTTCAGTTTCTCAACCGAGAAATGTCAAGGACAAACTGGAAGGTTAGTAGCAAAGTTCTGTTGGACCTGAAGATGATAGGAGTGATATTAGGCCCTAGCCCTGGGGTGATGGAGGTGACAGCCACAATGACTGTTTCCTGGAGCTCTTGGCCCACAGTGTGGGGAATGGAGTGGATGATCAGAAGGAGATCACAGGGACCACTTTGCTTGCCCTGAGACAGAATTCTCTTGCTTTTCCAGTGCTGCAGTCCTTGTGGTGGTCCTGAGGTGAGGAGGAGTCCTGACATGGTAGAACTTGTAGTGACAGTACAGATGGAATCCTCCTCACAGTTCTAAGGCAGAAAAAAGTGCTGGTTGTTGTTCACATACAAGAGCAGATACCAGGAGAGAATTAACACCTTTTCTTTGGTCATACTATTCTGGAATAATTGAAAATGTGTAGGTCTCTAGAAACATCTATGAAAGCAGCTGAATCCCTGAGGCTGGGGATAGTACACCCTTCACACTGGAAGCAGATTCCTACCTTAACAAATAGCTCAAAGTCAAGTAATTGGCTTGGAGAATGAGGAAACAGGAGTGGAAAAGAATCAGACTATTGCATCTTACTTTGGTGACAAGAAATATTGAAACATAAAACCAGAAGATAAAAAAGTCAAAGTTTCTACATCCAAAGTGGCCAAGAAAATTATGAATTGGTCACACATCATGGAAGATCTCCAAAAGAATTTTGAAAATTAAGTAAGAAAACTAGGGAAAAAAATTCGGAAGAGAAATGAGAGTGATTCAGGAAAATAATGAAAAATGTATTAAGAGCTTGCTAAAGGAGACCCAAAAATGCTGAAAAAAATAACGCCTTAGAACATAGATTAATGCAAAAAAAATAAAAAACAAACGAAGAGATGCAAAACACCAAAAAAGAAAATAATGTCTTAGGAAGTTGAATGGGTCAAATGGAAAAAGAGATCCAAAATCTCACTGAAGAAAATAATTCCTTCAAAATTAAAATGGAGTAAAAAATAAGTCCTCCAATCCCTTAATGCAGAAACTGCTCTGTCTTGTGTTATTCTGATAGTGTTTCCACAGTACTCTAATTGTTTCTTTCAGAGGACTTGCATCGCCTTGATCTGGAAACTCAATAGTTTAGCTAAAATCTTCTCAGGAGCTTTCCTTTTGGGGTCAGTTTCAAGAGGCAATCGATGGATTCTTTTAGTTTCTATATTACCCTTTGGTTCTAGAACAACAGGGCAGTTTTCCTTAATAATTTATTTCAAGATAATATCTAGGTTCTTTTGTTTTTCTTTTTATTATGGCTTTCAGGTAGTCCAATACTTTTAAAATTATCTCTCCTGATCTATTTTCCAGGTCAGTGGTTTTTCCAATGAGATATTTAACATTACCTTCTATTTTTTCATTCATATGTATCTGTTTTATATTTTCATTTTTCATAAAATCATTAGCTTCCATTTCCTCTGATCTAATTTTGAAGGAATTATTTTCTTCAGTGAGCTTTTGGACCACCTTCTCTTTTTGGCCAGTTTTACTTTTTAAAACATTCTTCTCCTCATTATTTTTGGACCTCTTTTGCTTATTCTATTTTTTAAGGTGTTATTTTCTTCAGGATTTTTTGGGTCTCCTTTAGCAAGTTGTTGACTCATTTTCCATTACTTTCTTGCATAACTCTCATTTCTCTTCCCAATTTTTCCTCTACTTCTCTTACTTGATTTTCAAAATCCTTTTGGAGCTCTTCCATGGCCTGCTGCCAATTCATATTTTTCTTGGAGCCTTTCGATGTAGAACCTTTGACTTTTTTGTCTTCTGCTTTTATCTTTTGTTCTTCTTTGTCCTCAAAGTAAGATTCTATATTCTGAGGTTTTTTTTCCCTGCTGTTTCATCATTTTCCCAGACAATTAATAGACTTTCTAACTCTTTGTCAACGTAGGACTCTGCTTCCAATAGGGGAAGAGTGGTGTACCGTACCAAAATTCAAAGGGTTTGTGCAGCTATTTTCAGAGATACATCTAGGGGCCTCTAAATTTTCAGTTCTTACAAGGGGGTATAATCAAAGGATAGGTGTTTACTCCTTTCCTGACCTGCACTCTGGTCTGTGAGTGACCACAAGCATTCTGTTTTCTGTTTGAACTGTGAGGAGGATTCCCTCTCCTCTGTGCCACAAGCTCTACCACACCAACTTTCCTCTTAAACCCATCACTACCACCCAGAACTGCAACCCACATCTAAGCAGAGCAAAGCAAGAGAATCCTGCTTCAGTTCCAGCAAAGAAATCCCTTTGATCCCTCTCTGGTTACCTGCTGGATACCCACAGTCTGTGAGTCAGGATCATGGGAAGTAGCCACCACCACTGCTGCTGCTGTTGCTATCACTGCCACCACCTCCACTGCCCTTAGATTGGGGCTGAACAGTGCTTCTCTTTCATCCAGGATCTGAACACAGTTTTCCTGCTGAACGTCTATCCCATCTTTGGCCTTTATGGGCCCAATAGTTTCAAAATTACCACAAGTGTCAGTGATTCAGTCTCCTAAGAACTGCTCACAACCCGTCTATGCTAGCATAGCCTATGTTGGACTGCGTTCCACTCCCAGTCTGGTGTGATAGACCCTTCCTGTTGATCTTCCATTCTGTCTTGGGCTGGAGACTTGTTTCACTCCATCATTTTATGGGTTCTGCAGCTCTAGAATTTGTTTAGATATTTTTACAGGTATTTGGAGGGCTTTAGGATAGAGCTCAAGAAAGTCCCTGTTTTTACTCTCTCATCTTATCTCTATCCCCTTACTAGCCTATTTTTTTTTACTTCTAATACTTTATTTAAGTAGGACCCAGCTTCCAGAGTGGAAGGTGCATTCTCTCAATTGCCAGGGGTTTTGTGCAGCTATTTTCGGAGGTACTTCTAGAAATCCGTAAGTTTTCCGTCCTTTCAAAGTGGAATGATATAAGAAGAGGTGTCTTTACTACTTTCCTGGCCTATGCTTTGGTCTCCAAAGGTCTGTTTTTTTGTTTTCTGTGGCTGAGGTTGTGATTCCATGGCCTGTGCTGGCCTGTGCCTGATTCTAACCCATGTGCAGCAGACCTTTCCTGCTGACCTTCCATATTGTCGAGGCCTGGAAAATTATTTCATTCTATTCTTTTTTTAGATTCTGCTGCTCCAAGACTTGTTTTATGACATTATTTAAAGATGTTCAGAGGCATATGAGGAAGAATTCAGGTGAGTCACTGTCTTTTCTCTGCCATCTTGTTCTGTTTCCCTGTTTTCATCAATAAAATCCATGGCTCATTATAAGATTGGATATAAATTCCTGGTATTTAAAATCCTTCAAAACCTGGCCCCAACCTACCTTACTAATCTTGTTATGAATCATTGACTTTAACATACTCTAAATTGTCTTTCTTATGTTCTTCTGACACTATATTTGACCTATTATTTGCACACTTTTTTCTAGTTTTTCTCTATATCTGGAATTCATTTTCTTTTCATTTCACATTGGGGACAGTCAGTGAAAATGTTCAGTGTTGGAAGATGGAGTGTCATATATAAAGAAAAATAAAAATGAATCAAATATTAAGAGTATGAAGGGTAAGATAATGTGTGGAAGGGGTATGATAAATTGAAATAAGTGGGAAATTTAGAAGGAAAGCAGGTCATGAGGGCTACTGTATGGAATTATTGAATAAGGTAGACAGGGTAGATTGTGGTGGTAGTGGTGGTGGTAGTAAGACGTGCTCTTTAGGAAGATCAGCAGTCAACTTGATGATGTACTTGAATGAGGAGATGGTTTGTCCAGGGTCACACAGGTGATAAATGAGGTGAGATTTACATTCAAGGAGATGAGCTTTGACACTTGTTGGGGAGAGCCAAGATGGTTGTGTAGAAGCAGCAAAGCCCCACAGCTCCCACACAACCACCCTAAAAACCCATAAAATGGGACCCTAAACAAATTTTTGAGCTCCCAAACTCTCTAAAATACAGAAAATGCATCTGTTGCTGAAGGCAGCTCAGCAGATGGGGCTCATCTCAGCAGTCTGGGAGCCATGGCCGGCACAGCCCGCAAACCTCGGCCTGGCCAGGCCCCAGGGCATCTGGCGAAGCTGAGTCTATAGGAGAGCACATCGGCTGCACTGGAGGCACAGTTACCACATTTATCAGGCCAGAAGAAAAAAAAAGGCTAAGAGAAAGGTCAGTGGATTTTGCTAAATTTGGGGGAGAAGAGTGGTCTGGCCGAACTGCTCCCAGGGCAAGGAAGCAACAGGAGGCAGCTGTGGCAGCAGGAATAGCTGAAAGCAGCAGCGGCCTCCACTGGGCTGCTTCCGAGCCCCCGGCCTGCAGATAGCAGGGGGGCTGAGGCAATCAATCAAGGCCAAGGTTTCTTGTGTTGAGCGGCCTGCATCTGGATCGTGGTTTTGAATGGTGGTCCTGGGGTATGCTTTCAAAGAGCCAAATCTGGGGGGGCTGCAGCACCCCACTAATATCTCTGGCACCTGTGACGGCCCCAGCAATTTGGGACAGAGCTTCCTCCCTCCCCC
>CM053601.1:95633288-95649753 GCA_028646575.1 Pseudocheirus occidentalis | reverse complement strand
GGAGAGGGATCGGGTAGAGAACAGAACAAGGGGGGAGGGAGGGATAGGAAGGAGAGACAAATGATCACTGTCACAATATGTCCATTATGAAGATGTCCTGTAGAATTACACATGCACAGCCTGTATTGAAATGAGTGTCCTTCCAGTGGGGGTGGGTGACAAGGGAGGAATTGACAGAATCTAGAATTTAAAGTTCTGCAATACCTGGAACTAGGAATTAAGATATACAGGGGCTGGGATAGGGAGACCCTCCCCCTGCCCTACCAGAAAATAAGAGAGCAGATCAGGGGAGGGGCTTTACAATGGGATTAATGTTTTAGGGGTGGGGCAGGGGCAAGATGGGGAGAAAATTTGTAATTCAAAAATGTAATTAAAATGAATAATGTAAACGAGAAAACAAAAAAGAAATTAAAAAAAAAGAAATTATGCTCATTATTCAAGGTCCTCTTAAAAAATGACCTTATCCATGCTTCCTTCCTGGTTACTCTCAGATTTGTATATTATGTACTCAAAACACCCATAGAAGTTTCTTTGAACTTCTCCTCTAACCCTGGCTTATCAGGTTCTGTCTTATATTTGATGTAACTGTATACAAGTATCATTCTTTCTTTTGAATAGTAAACCCTAGCAGGGATTGTCTTGTTCCTACCTACAGCATTGCCTAGCCCATAGGAGATACTGAGTCTATAGCTAATTAATTAATGGTGCCAATAAACTCAGTAAATAAATGCTGAGTACCATTAACCTTTACTTTTATGGTAGCTAGAAAATGATAATCCTGTGTGTGAGATTTGTGAACATAATTTGAAACAAACATATTTTCTTAAAAGTAGCACATTTTAAAATATTGGAATCATTTTCTTCAAGGACTCTGCCTCATTCTTCACATTAATAGGATTCACAAATACATTCCAAATATGGACAACATAGAACTTTTCATTACTTTAAGCACCTCAAAATGAATAGTAATGTATCACCTAGCAAAAGACCCACCTCTTCTATGAAGTTTGGCTTTTGTGGCTCATATGAATTTCTTCATACTTTACTGACTTCTTATGTCTTCTTATCAGTACAGTAAAGATGGACATTTTATTACAAAAGACCCTACGCTGTTATTTAACTCTCATGTGTGTTCCTGTCTTTTTATCCCTTGGCTATAATCTCTTTGAGAATAGTGAATGTTTTTATTTTGTATTTATTGTGTATTCTCCAAAGCACTTATCACCTCATAGGTGCCATAGAATCACTTGTTGAATTGATTTTCATGGCTATATCAAACTAGGTTTGGCTTTAAATTTCACTTAAGGAAATTAGGAATATGTACCAACCTTTGAGAAGCCCGAGCTGAATGTCTTATGAATATTGGCATTAAATTAGTAGGAGGTACGTGATATTATGGTGAAAGCACCGGAATGAAAATTTGGGAGAACTGGGATCAAATCCTGCCCTGGACACTTATTAGCTATGTGAGCTTGGATAAGTCAGCTAAATCTCTCTGAGTCTTTGATGTCTCATCTGAAAAATTCCGTTAATACCTATATATAACCTGTCTCATATGGTTGTTGTGAAATTATGATAAGATTATATATGTGAAGTTTTCCATAGTCGATCTTGAGGGATGATAGAAGAAGCTGTTATTTTGATTATTATTATTATTTTTAATTTTGACAAGCAGGTAGAAAAAAAGTGGCATATATTGGTCATATTTTCCTCAATGTGTTGGATGCAACAAATCCTTTGTACAAAGGAATTCCTATTGTTAGTATTTTAACAAATATACTTTTAATAGTCCTCTATCTCTGTTCTATTCCATTCAACATTATATGTGGCATTGAAAAGTGACAAGCTCCCTTTATTTGAGAAAATTTTGACCAAAGACTGGGAGGAACTTCATGTATGTAGTTAAGTCTAGTATAAGGAAAAATATCAAGAAGCAATCAAAAGATCAACATAACTCTTTCTAGTAAAATAATTAGAGGGTTTACTTTCAGATCCATTTTGCAAGTTGTACCTGATTTGACTTTTGAAAGAAGAGAAGCATGTCATGTGGTGTTGAGGTGTGCGTAGGGTATGGTGGGATGGAGATGACAGATGTAGGGTATTAATCCAATATATGAGAAACAATCTTTACAAATGTGATAAATGGTTGTGTAAATCAGAAGTGGTAAAGTCAAGCACAAGCAACTTTCTAGAGAACTGCTGCTGTGAACAGCTTTCTAGATTCTGATTACATAGTACAGTAAACTATTTATTCAGTAACAAACTAAGACAAAACATTCTGAAAAATCAAAGTGTAGTACACACAGTGTTATGGCATAATAACTTATCACTAAAATGGTCACACAGTTTTCAACAAAATGGTCACATAGTTTTAAACAAAGTACAGTCATTTAGTCAATCACAAAATCTACCCTTAGGTCACATTGTCTTACTCTCTTCAATCAAAAAGTCTTCTTTCCTCTTAACTGGAGATTAGTTTTCAATCTTCCGTAATTAGTAAGTCATTAACTCAGTCATCAAAGTATAAAGGATAAAACTGCTCATGATCTTCTCAGTTTACATTCAATACCCAAGGAGAAGTCTTTTCATCTTGACTTGAGGCAGGCTCTCAGCTTCCATGGTTCTTCTTCCATGATTTGAGCTCCTTCCAGAATCTAACAAACTTTCACCTGAGTTCAAAGACAGACAGCTCTCAGTTCTTTGTCCAGCTTCTTGTGCAGTTCTTCATCCAGTTCCTGTTCCACAAAGAACTTCACAGTGTCTGATTCACCTCAAGTCCTTCACCGTTTCTGTTCCTGTGAAGATAAAGCTTAACTAAGCCATGATAACATCCTGAGGATTGAACAGAAATAATCAGCATAGTCCCTGGGCCTCTGAAAACATCAGCAAAACAATCCTTTTTCAAAGCTTCTGAACCAGTAGCAAGGTCCCAGCGCTTCTGTAACAACAGTACCACCCTCTATCAGTAGATGAATCTGACAAAGTAATATCAAAAGAGACAAGCAAAGTACCAACACCACAGCCACGACTCCTCCCAGTTCTGCTCTCTTCTCATTTCTCAGAAGTTCTCAATTTGGTTCTCTAAAGAAGTTCTAAGGAGAAATTCTGGCACCACAAGTTCTGTTCTCCATTCTGTTCTCAATTTGTATCAGTTCTCTGAATTTCTCAGGATCCTGGCACTGTTCTCTCTCTCTCTCTCTCTCTCTCTCTCTCTCTCTCTCTCTCTCTCTCTCTCTCTCTCTCTCTCTCTCTCTCTCTCTCTCTCTCTCTCTCTCTCATTGTAGCCATTCTGCCTCCATGATGCTTGCTTCCAGAATTTCTGACCTCTCTTTCCTTATAGATGGTATTAGCAGCTCCCTGTTCAGCCCCTGCCTGTTACATCAACAAGTCCATCCCAATGTAGGATTCACAAGTTCTGGGTCTTAATACTTAATGTGAAACTAAGTGCTAGGTACCTGTAAGCTTGCCAATATAAGGTCAGGGAAGACCTTCAAATTCCCATTACCATTACAGAAGTACAGCTAGAAATTCAGTTAGCCTATAACACAGAGAATAAAAAGGAATCAGATTATGTGATAAGTATTTAAAGGTAAGTTAGAACTGAATTCCAGAGGACCTTAAACGACAGGCTAAATAATTTGTTTTATTATAGTCAATGATGAGGCACTAAAAGTTTTGGGGTAGAGAATGTCATGACCATAGCAATTATTTTAGAATAGACTCTGAAGTTCGTTCTTAAAGAAGATTGATAAGTAATGATGATATAATTAGAATAAATGTATAGCAATACAGGCAGTTACATGGAAGATTAATCATCACAGAGCTCTGTAAGTGGTGACCTGATCAAGATGTATACAGTATGTATTGTAAATATACACAGAAATACACAAATTTATATTTCTCATTAATTTAGAATCAAGTATAGTGCTGACCTCAGACTAATTTTCATGTTGTTCCTTTCATCTGATTCATAGGCAATAGAGGAATAAGGACTTTGGACAATGATGGACAATGCTATTAAAGTGATCAATGTATGGAAAAAATGATTTTTTTTGAGATCTAAAGTGGTTTCCAAGAAAAAGTAGAATCAAATGAGAGGGCACATTATACTTTAATATGATTAAAATGGTTAGCAGCAAATCCCATAACTGAGCTCACTGGAGCCCCATACTGGATTTTCTCCTGCGTAGTCTCCCTTTTCTCCCAAATTTTGTCCCTAATATGCTTCCCCATCCAGTTTATGCTGACGGAGAGGACAGATATTGTGCCTTTCCCTCTTGTCTTGCTCTTTGACAGAAGCATGTTCATCTCTCTTTTTAAAAAGGTTTACTTCTGTATCCCACAGGGATACATATAAATATAGAGAGGGGGGAAAATAACACTGTAACTAAGTATTACCACTGACTTTAGAAAGCTTTATTGAGCCGCTAGTGGAAATAGAAGAAGAGTGGTAGAGAAGTGGCAAGACAGTAAGAGACTTCTAAAATCTAATTAGAGACTTCTAAAATCTAGTTTGGGAGGAATAAAAATGGCAGGAAGAGGTGTAAAGAGACTGATAATTGGATCATACTTGAGACTTGCGGTTCCCCCAACAGATCGTGGCAGCCTTGGGCATCTTGTGCTCCACGGGCTTTTGACATAAAACTGTTAATTGCCAATCAGAGCAGAGGAAACAGTGATCTTTATCTCAAGAGAAAAGGTGGGAAGACCATGCTAAATAAATAAAGCTATGCTCAGAAGTACCTAGAAAATGAGCACATTTTTGCAGGGAATAAGACAGTGGGACTTAGGGAAAATACGTGGAAGCAACACATGTCTCTGATTAGTCAGGACTGGTATTCTCTGGTGATACTATTGTACTGCTTTCCCTGGGCCTGTGTTCTACAGGTCTTCCATGGCATGCAGTCTCTGTCAAATATGTCATCTCTGAGGATGTCCTCGCTGTTTTGCATTACTACTTTTTAGACTCTCATGATTGAGACTCAGCATTGCTCCACTGGTCCCTGTGATCTCCTTGGGTTACTACCAAGTGCATATCCCTTGGTAACATGGTTGGGGAACTCATATTTAAGATGATCTCCTAGCTTCAGCTGGAAGTTTCTTCTTTGGCATAGAAAGAATAGACTTAATCCTCACATTCTCTCTCCCTCTCCCTCTCCTTCCTTCCCTCCCTCCCTCCCTCTCTGTCTCTGTCTCTCTGTCTCTGTCTCTGTCTCTGTCTCTCTCTCTCTGTCTCTCTGTCTCTGTCTCTGTCTCTCTCTGTGTGTCTCTCTCTCTGTCTCTCTTTTTCAAAGTCCTGAAGTTTTTTTTTCTGTAGTCCTTTTAGAAAACACAAACTCCACCTTGCTTCCTTGTCCAAATATGGGGGTGGGAATGGAAGAACTTCCCAAGGGAAAAATATTCTCTGGCTTTTGTTTTCTTCCTTAAAGTGTCCTCTTTCTATATCCCAGAATCATGGTTAACTTGGTCCTTGCTCTCAAAGAGGAGATTCTTTACCAAAGATGATGTCCTTTGGACATAAAACCAAACTCACTCCTAGTTAAATGGGACTTTGGGCTTAATTCTATGAAATATGACATACCTCACTTACACCAAGTTACGCCTGCTGCTCAGAGAATATATGAATATAGCAGAGAGAACAGACATATATAATTTATTTTATTTTATTTTTTCTGCCACAGAGATTGATGTTTACAAAGAGAGTCATAGGGAAAAATGGTTATCATGGAGAGACTGGATCACATGGACTAAAATTATGTAGGTTAATGTATCACAGGAATGAGAAATCTCAAGCATAAAATTCTGAAGAAAGAAGAAATTATTCTGTGAAGAAAAAAGTGGATGTTATCTAAAGAAAATAATGATCAAACACAGGAAACATTTACCAAATTAATTTTTAAAAATATATGTGAAAAAGATATGCTTATTGTAAACAAGGTCAGACAATGACTGTGGAAGAAGGGCAGTCAAATGAGTTTTAGGAGTGATCTTCATAAGCACAGGTCTGACTATTTCAACTCACTTCTCAATAAACTTCAATGACTCCCTATCACTTTCAGGATCAAATAGAAAATCTTATTTGGCATTCAAAACCTTCCACAATATGCCCTTCCCTTTCCCTCAGTCTTCTTAAGACCTCTACACAATATCCCCACCACAATTCCCACAAACTTTCAGCAACACTGACGAGACATTCCTACTCCTAATTCTGGGCATTTGCACTGACTAACCCTGGGCGTTATAATTAAAACACCACCTGCTCTCTGTTCATTTTTATAAATTTATTCCATACAAAGTTGTTTACACATATTTGTCTGCATGTTGTCTCCCACATTAAACTGTTTTATGCCTTTCTTTGCATCCCTGGTACTTAGCACAGTGACTGGCACATGGTAGGCACTTAACAAATGTCTATTGACTGGGAGTATTTTTTAAAATATATACTGTGGAGAAAAGGAAGGGTCAAAGAGAGGATAGGCTGAAAAAAGGGATTGAATTTGGTAATCTTTATTGTTATTATTATCATTATTGTTAGGTGGATTGATTTTATCCAATAATACAATTTGTAGGCTCAATATTCTGACTTTTTTTTCTTCAGTAAGCAGACTGATTCATTGATTGAAAATGTCAGAGTAAAACAGATAATATCAATTCAATGCCAATGATAAGTAGGGAGATTAGAAGAAATGCCTGAGCTGCCCTTGGTGAATTCAAGTTACTAGTCCTAGAAGAAATGTATTAAAATCCTGGCACATGGGGGAGGCTAGGTGTTGCAGTAAATAGAGTATCGACCCTAGAGTCAGAAGGATGTAGGTTCAAATCTGGCCTCAGACACTTAACAACAAAACTGGCCATAAGTAAACTAGCCAAAATTTAAATCTGAAGTATATATATATATATATAGTCAATAGCCTGATATATATATACTTCAGATAGTTGACAATGGGAAGATATCACAAATGCCAGGTTAAACTATATATAACATCATATATATATATAATATAATATATCTTTATTATATGATATTATATTACATTACGTTACGTTATGCTACTGTCTCTCTGTCTCTGTTTCTCTCTCTCTGTCTCTCTCTCTCTGTCTCTGTCTCTGTCTCTCTCTGTTGCATATGCTACGCTATGCTGCGTTGCATTACAGCACATTGTATCATATTACATCACATTACATTGCATGGCATGGCATTATGTTATGTTATGTTGTGTTGTGTGGTGTTACATTATGTTATGTTATCTTATGTTATGCTATGTTACACTATGCTATGCTATGCTATGTTATGTTGCATTACATTGTGATTCATTATATCATATTATATTGCATTGAATGACATGAGGAGGCATTGCATTACATTGTATTAAATTACATTACATTATATTATATCATATTATATCATAATATGTATGAGACATATCACATACGGACATTGGCAAATTCTGTCTCAATTTAAAAAAATGAGAATTATTTTGGTAAAATTTTTGACTAAGAATTTGGCTTCCTTTCAAAATTCTAACATGAAAATTTAAAGAAGCTAATTTAAAAAAAAGAAGTAATGATCACAAAACACCAGCATGACCAGCATACCAAATAAAAAAAAATTTACCCAAACAGGATTATACGACTTTTAAATAGAATTCACTTGTATAGATATTTAGATATAGATATAGACAGATATATAGATGTATATATGTATGTATGTCTACATGTATGTGTGTGCATAGTTCTTATTCCCAAAAGGGGATGAATAGGCCAAATAAATATGCTTGGCTTCTGTGTTTCTGTATTTGACTGGGTCAGTTTCTGGATTCTTTTAGACTTCTTGTTATGTTTATGTTTAAAAAAATGCAAACTGATATCTAGTTTTAACATCATCTTTATTCCTCAATATATACAGACTCTGCCTGAGATGAATGAGTCATCAATGGATGTTTTCATTGGAGAATCATGAAAGAAATAATGTTAGTCTATGCTATGGTTTTTCCTTTTTCTTTTCTACTTTTTGCAGTCACTAGGTTGTTAAATGTCAAGTAGAAGTTATAATTGGATACTATTCCTTTTTATCATGATTATCCTTTCTTCTAACTTATTCTTAATTTTGACTCCTTGAGGCAAAGCAAACATGGCAGAGAAAAGGCAGAGACTTTTAGGAGCTCTACCTAATTCCTCTCCCAGAAACTTTTAAAAGTGACTCAAAAAAGAATTCTAGAGTGGCAAAACCGGCAAAATAACATAGTAAAACAATTTCCCATCTCAAGATAACTTAGAAGGTCTGTAGGAAAGGTCTGTTGCACCAGGGTGAGAGTGGAACAGTCTAGCATAAGCTGTCATTGCAGGTCAGGTGCCAGCAAAATAGCACGAGGTTTTTTTTGGGTGACTGAATCAATAGAAGCAGCAAATGCATCTATAACTCTTGGCCCTCATACAATAAGGGGGAGTCATATAAGTGGTTAGAAGGAGATTACAGGGGTCATTTTGCTGGCACTGGGTATAAGACTCTGTTGTCCTGCCCATACACATATCTGGGTCACAGACCTGGAAGAGGAGGAACATTAGAACACCAAAACTTGTGGCCATAGAAGAGCAAGGACACTGGTCACAGTTCCAGGGTGGAAAACAGTGCTTGTGGTCAGTCTTAGATAAGGAAACAGACCAGGTAAGCCATGACCACACATTCCCTTATATCATGCCACCTTGGAAAAACTGAAAACGCTCAGATCTGAAAAAAAAATCAAACTAGTTCTGAAAGTAGCAGAAACAAAGGCCTCTAACTTGGAACAGTGCCTTCTTCATCCCTGGACCACGACCCAACTTTAACATGTAATTAAAAATCAAAAAACGTGCTGGAAAAAATAAACAAACAACAGCAACAATAAAATGAACCTGACCATATGAAGTTACCATGATGACAGGAAAATTAAAATCCAAACTCAGAAGCAGACATCAAAGTTAAAACTTCTACACCCAAAGACACAAACAAAAGTGCCATTTGGTCTTAAGCTACCACCCATCCTCCTGCCCCATCCAAAAAAGACAATGGAAAAAAATGTAGAAGAGATCACACAGGGTTTAAAAAACCTAGTAAGAGACATAGAAGGAAAATTGGGGAAAGAAATGAAAATGATGCAAGAAAATCATGGGGGAAAAAAGATTCAACAGTTTGGTAAAGGAGGGGACAAAAATCTGCCAAAGAGAAGTTTCCTTAAAAGGTAGACTTGAGCAAATGGAAAAAGAAGTACAAAATTCATTGAAGAAAATAATCCTTTACAAAATCAAATCGGGCAAGTTGAAGCTAAGAGTCAAAGGAATGAAAAAAAATAGAAGAAAATGGTAACTGTCTCACTGGAAAAACAGCTGGCCTAGAAAATAGAACCAGGAAAGATGATTTAAGAATTACTGGACTACCTGAAAACCGTAAATCAAAACAAAAACATAGACATCATTTTTCAAGAGAGTATTAAGGAAAACTTTCCTGATTTTCTAGAAACAGAGGACAAAATAGAAATGGAAATAATTTACTGATCTACTTCTGAAAGAGATCCCAAAATGAAAATTGCCAGGATTATTATAACTAATTTCCAGGGTTCTTAGGTCAAAGAGAAAACATTGCAAGCAGCCAGAAAGAAACAATTCAAATATTGTGGAGCCACAGTTAAAGTAATACAAGATTTAGTAACTTCTATATTAAAGGACTGGAAGGCTTAGCATATGATATTATGAAGGGCAAAGAAGCAAATATTACAATCAAGAATCACCTACCCAGCAAAACAGAACATAGTGCTTGATGGGAGTGTGGGAGGGGGTGTTTTACACATTCAGTGAAATGGAGGGCTTTCACACATTCCTGATGAAAAGACCATAGGTGAATAGAAAATTTGACTTTCAAATACCAAAGGCAAGAGAAGCATGAAAAGGTAAACAGGAAAGAGAAATAAAGAATTCAGTAAGCTTAAACTGTTACATTCCTACATGGGAAGATAATATCTGTAACTCCTGAGAAATTTCTCACTATTAGGGCAGTTATAAGGTATATACCCCGGCAGAGGGTGCTGGTGTGAGTTGATTATGATGAAATGGTATTTTAAAATGAAAGTATAAGAAGGAGGAATGCACTGCGAGATGGGGAAGAGGAGAGATAGAATGGAGTAGGATAAGCAGCATTGGAAGAATGAAAAAGAATGAAGGGAAATACACACAGAGTAAGCAAAACTATGAAAACAATATAGCAAGTTTCTCTGACAGAGACATTTCACAATATATGGAGATCTGGAACAAATTTATAAGTACAAAAGTCATTCTCCAATTGATAAATTGTCAAGGGATAGAGACAGGTAGTTTTTAGATAAAATAAAGTTATTGATAGTCATATAAAAATACTCTAAATCACCATTGATCAGAGAAATTCAAATTAAAACAACTCTGCAGTACCACCCCAAACCTACTGGATTGGCTAATATGACAAAAAAAAGGAAAATGACAAATATTGCAAGGAATGCGGGAAAACTAAAATAGTAAAGCATTGTTTGTGGAGTTATGAACTTATTCAAGTATCCTGGAGAGCCATTTGATTTATATCTAAAGGGTTATAAAACAATATGCACCCTCTCACCAAAAATACCACTACTAGGTCTATTCCCCAAAAAAAGATCGTTAAAAAATGAAAATGAAAATGTTTTAGCAATTTTTTGTGGTGAGAAAGAATTAGAAATTGAGAAGATGCCCATCACTTAGAGAATGGTTAAAAAAATTGTGGTAAACAGATTAGAACTGGAAACCATTTTTCTATAAGAAATAATGAGCAGGATGCTCTAAGAAAAACCTGGAAAGAATTACATGAATTGATTCAAAGTAAAACAAGAAGAATCAGGAGGAAATTATACACAATCACGGCAATATTGTATGATGATCAACTGTGGAAGACTAAGGTATTCTCAGCAATAGTGAACCCAGAAAATTCTGGAGGCTTTGTGATGGGAAAGGATGTCAAAATACAGAGAAAGATCTGATAATGCCCATTCATGTCCATTAAAATGCAGATAGAAGCACACTTTCTTTAAATTTTGTTTTTCCTTTTTTTTTCTTTTACAACATGACTAATACCAAAATATGTTTAACTTGACTGTACCTGCATAAACTATATCAAACTGACTTCTCAAGGAGGGGAAAGGGGAAGGAGGGAGAGAATGTGTAACTCATTTATTTTTTTAAAGCTCATTAATTTTTTTTACATGTAATAAAGAAAAATAAATAAATATCCAAAAATAATAATAAAGGAAAATAATAGTACACAAGATATTTATTCAGCCCACCTAACCTATATTAGCCTATATACTATAATGAAACATGCTGCATATTTTTTAAAATATAAAAAGTTCAACATACATTAGGTAAAACATGTGAGCTAACCACCTCTTTTCAACAACTAAATGATATCATTGAGTATTTGTCAACGATTAGAAATCAGTGGTATAAATAGTTGATAATGTGATTATAAACAGACAACTGCTCTTAAAATGACTCTCAGCTTATTATCCCTTTATTTCATGTCCATTCAAATACCATCAATTATTGGTAGAGGCATTATGGAAAATATTTCTATCATGATTTCTAAAGTGTTACTAAACTATGTATGTCTTTGACCCAACAAATCTTTACTACTCTCTATCCATCAAAGTAAAAAGGGAACATTTTTCATGCAGACAATATATGGAGCATAAAGGTATATTTTTGTTTGTTGTTGCAATTGTTGTGGCAAATAATTGGTAACTAAGTGTCCATTACCTAGGCAATGGCTGAAAAAACATGGTCTTTGAATGTGCTGGAATATTTTTTTCCTGATCATAATAACAAAAACTCCAGTTTCAGAGAAACTATGGGAACATGTATACTAATATTGGGAAAAAATGCTCATCAGAACCAGCACGATTTATAGATTAATAACAACATTATAAAAATAAAATATTTGGAAATTATAACAACTCTCATTGATGCAATGACTGTCCATGATTCCAGGGTAGCAATGATGAAAAATGTCCCTATTTCCTGATAGAAAAGTGATAGTCTCAACATACAAAACAAGACATGCATTTAGACATTGTCAAAAAGGGATTTTGTTTTACTTTACTATGCATATTTGTTAGTATGCTTCCTCTCTACTCTACCCCAAAGACAGGGAGGAGATGGAAGGAACAGAAAATGCATGTATTTTAAATTTTAAAAAAGTTGAAAATATAGCCAATTCATTTTTCTTTCCTTTTTTCTCTATTTTAGAGGTGGTAGTGGTGCTGTAAAATGTTCTTTGGTTACCATGTTAAGAGTTTTCTTTCTTCATGACAAAAGCATATAGACGTTGAGTTTTTCTAAATAATCAATATTTCCTTTATCTGCAACTAAATTTTCCAAACATAATTTCCATCTTTGTCTATAGACTTAGTTGTGTAGAAGTTGTTGAATATCCAAGTATATGTTGGTATTATTTAATGTAAATTTTTTAAAATAATTTTTTCCTACATCCTCATTTTAACCAACAGATATTGACTATGATGTAAGTTGTGAGTACTTCCAAGATTACAACAATGTAAAATGACTTTTCTATATTATTTTTTAGGTGTCCTTATGAACGTGCTGATACCAGGTCAGGAAACTCATTTGTATGCTACTCCAAAGAAAGCTGAACAGTTATCCTTCCATTTAGCTGCAATGTCTTCATATCTTCTGGTTTTATGTACAGTGAAAATATCCATTTGCATGTGCTTTTGTTCCATAGTAGCATATCAGCTCACTGGTAATTGAACAAAGATTTTTCATTTCATGGTCAACCATTAAGTGTGTACTTAGAATTGATCTAAAAAATGGTGTGACTCATACTTTTGTGAATATTTTATTATTAAATTGGAATAGTTTTTTTTTTGCCAATTTTCCACTATCACTGCAAAAGTAGAATGTGCGGCAAGTGGATGAGGGTCCTTTTGCACATTTATCTGTTTTGTGGGATTCTTTTTCCAAGGAATGCATTGCTTCCTGCCAGTCTTATTGCTGTTGATCCTCTGTGTTCTTAGCTAGCCTGGTCAACAGATAGCAGACATAATTTACTGTCAGAACCATGTACTAAACCTTTCCAAATTGGAGGAACTTGTGAAAACTTGTAATTCTAGTGGCGCAGCATTTGGGAGCACAAAACTTCCTCTGGACTATGATAACTCTTTGGAGGGGACCTTTGTATATTATATCACAAACAATTTAAATAACATTATTGGAGTGATAAGACCTGCCCACAGACTTTCACATTATACTCCCAAAGTACAAATTTGGACATTTTCACTCCATTGCTGCTTTTTTTCATTTAAATAATCAATCATTTATTTCTGCCCTGCCAGTTACTTTCCACTATGCATTATGAAGAGGAAAAAAGAAATAAATACAGAATTGTATCATATAAGCAGTCAGGCAAAACATTTTTTCCACATAAGTCACACTTGAAAAAAAATGTTTCTTACTCTAAATCCATTTCTCTGGTATGGTAGATAGCATTCTTTTTGTTCAGGTCATTGTAATCATGATTATTTAATTGTTAAGTCTTTCAGAATTGTTCGTTTTTACAGTATTGATAGCATATGAATTGTTCTACTAGTTCTACTCAATTCACTCTACATCAATTTGCATGTCCTTTCACATCTCTGAAACCACAGCAATATTTCAACAGTGTGTCATTGATTTCAGAAACCATAATTTGTTGAGTCCTTCTTCAATTAACGGGCATGTCCTCAGTTTAGGTGGTTTTGCCACTTTAAAAAGAATTGCTAGAAGGGTGACTAGATGGGCATTGGAATCAGGAGGAACTGAATTCAAATCCAGCCTCAGACACTTAGCACAATAGCTATCCTTGTGACCTTAGGCAAGTCACTTAACTCCAATAGGCCTGCCTTCCCTCCTCCAAAAAAAAAAAGCAAAAAATTTGCTAGTATTCCAGGAGCTAAGATGGCAGAGCAAGCAGTAAATTTCTGCCACTCTTCTATATTCACCTCTGAACAACCACAAAAATAGTACTTCAGAACAAATCCTGGAAGGGCTGAGTCAGTGGAAAGATGGGTGGAGCACTCTTTTAGCCCAGGAAACTTGGACGATCATCAAGGAAGGCCTATAACACTCTGTTAAAGGGGTTACATGTTTTAAGATAGGAAGCATCCCAGCAAGTCAGCAGGAATCCATACCTCAGTGGGAGATCCTGAGCCCTATTGTCGCGGAACAGGCAAACACCAATACCAGGACCCTGCACATGACTTAGCATAGCCAGGGTAAATAGTAGGTTTCAGCTTGGAGAACCACTACATGCTTCAGTGCATCACCAGGTAGGTGATCCTAGCTACCAGACCTCCATGTTCTTCAGCACAGCAAATAGGTATTGTCCAGGGTTCAGACCTCCACATGCTTCACTGTAGGCCTAGGAAAACACAGAAAACCTTTAGCCTCAGTAAACATCAGACACCACCACTAGGATCCCAGCACAGCATCAGATGAAGTTACAGATTCCTACAGACTCCAGTTATCAACACCTGAGGCCCCAGAACGCAAAACCAATTACCAGGCCCTTAAAAACCAGCACGAGAAGTTTTAGACAGTAGTCCCTGTGCCCCAGCAGAAGAGCTCAACTTTAAAAGCCATGAAATGTGCAAATAAGATAAGCACGAAGCAAAACCAGATGCTGAACATAGAAAGTAACTATACTGACATAGAAAATCAAAACACACACTCAGAAAAAGACAACTTTATCAATATATGTAAAACTTAAATATTAAAGCAGAATATTTATGATTCTCAAAACCAAGAAATTTCTTAGAAGAAGACAAAGAGGATTTCAATAGTCAAATAAGAGAGGTAGAAGAAAAGTGTAAACGAATTTAAAGGAATACAAGATTCAACAACTTGGAAAAAGGTGGACAAAAATTGACTGAAGAAAATAATTCCTTAATAACTAGAATTCGCCAAATGGGAAAAGAGGCACAAAAATTCACTGAAGGGAAGAACTCCTTAAAAAGGAAATTTACACAAATGGAAAAGGAGGCACAAAAGTTAATGAAAGAAACTAATTCCTTAAAAATTACAATGGGAGACAACTTTTGGGGGCAGAGTCAAGATGGTGGCATAAAAGCAGAAGAACTCTGTGGCTCCCCCCAAAACCACCTCAAATACCGATAAAATATGACTCTAAGCAAATTTTAGAGCTCCAGAAACCACAAAATGATAGAGTAACAAAGCTCCCACTGAAGGCAGCCCAGCAGGGAAAGGGAAAAGGTTCATCACACCATGCTGGAAGCAGAGCCCAGACCATGAGGTCTAACCCCTAGGCCATCCAGGGGAAGCCTTGGCTTGAGCTCTCAGGGGAGTGGATCACCAGCAGCTGGGGTGGTTTCCAGAATTATCAACCCATAAGAGCCAAGGACAAAGGGAAAAGGTCAGTGGCTCATGGCTAAATTTGGGGGAGAGTGTACAGGTACCTGCCTCCAGACCTAGGAGCAGTCTGAAGGGGGGCCAAGTGATCATATAGAGGCTAAATGCTCTTACTGTGACCTTCCTGGACCATAATTGTGGGCTTGGGTATTGGTCCTGAAGTGTGTGATGAGGGAGGCAAAGTTGGTGGAAGCTGCAGAGACAGCGGCCTCCTAATAGCTCTGGCAGAAGCAAAAACCTCAGAGATTTGGGACACAGCTCTCCCCTCTGAAAGCAGAGGGTTACTGAGACTGAAAGTCAAGCAACTGACAGCCAGCATGAGCAGGCAAAAGAAGAAAAGCAAGAAAAACAATCCAACTTGAGATTTCTTTTGGGGGGACAAAAAAGATCAACGCATGGAACAGGAAGAATATAACACAGTCAGAACTCCTGCAACAAAAGCTTCCAAGAAGGGGCGGATCCAAGATGGCACGTAGAAGCAGCAAAGCACCACAGCTCCCACACAAACACGCTAAAAAACTCATAAAATGGGACTCTAAACAGATTTTCAAGCTCCAAAACTCTCCACAAGACAGAAAGCACATCTGTTGCTACAGGCAGCGCAGCAGGCGGGGCTCTTCGCAGCAGTCTGGGACCGGCTGCCGAAAACCCAGCCGGGTCAAGCCCTGGGGGAGCGGCGTATATAGGAGAGCTGATCCACTGCACTGGAGAAACAGTTACCATACTTATCAGGCCAGAAGAAAAAAAGGCTAAGAGAAAGGTCAGTGGAATTTGCTAACTGGGGAGAAGAAGAGCAGGTCTGGCCAAACTGCTCCCAGGGCAAGGAAGCAGTGGGAGGCAGCTGTAGCAGCAGGAATGGCTGAGAGCCGCAGCAGCCCCCACTGCGTTGCTTCAGAGCCGTCGGCCTGCAGATAGCAGGGGGGCTGATGCGATCCATCAGGGCCAAGGGCTCTTGTGTTGAGTGGTCTGGATCTGGATCGTGGTCTTGAGTGGTGGTCCTGGGGTAGGC
>CM053601.1:95608441-95632788 GCA_028646575.1 Pseudocheirus occidentalis | reverse complement strand
GATTCATTATTTGTGGGGGGGGGGCTGAGCATTTGAGGCTACATTTGGCAGCATCCTGCCTTTCCATACTTATATAATTTTCCTCTAAATATTTTATACTCTAGCCAATTAAATTCCTTCAAAAACTAATTTCCTTATTACCTCTATTTAAGTGATCCCAAGTTCTCTCCCCCTTTTTGGATTGATCAGTTCCTTCTATTCATTAATTCAATTGATACATACTCCACAAGGTTGTCCCTGATTATCCAAGAGAAAAATGACTTTTCCATTTGGATTTCACGTGCAAAATTATCATCTTCTTACCTAAGCAAAAATGTGCTGTTAAATGTTTTAACAATCAGCTCTCAAAACAAAAACAAAAAACCTGTGCAGAATAAACTTTTAATTTTAACTTACATTATTAATCTTTTCTTCATTACTTTCCTGAATCTCGAAATTCAGTACATAAAAAATTCAAGACCTGGTTTGTAGTGTTTACCCAATTCTTCACACTGAAAATTTAACCATCATCTCTTTATAGCTGGTATTAGCTGACTCCAGCCCACTCCTGTCTCTAAAGACCTTACCATACAGTAACATCCAAACAACACCATTGAGATGTGTGATGGTTGTGAATAGGCACCAAGGTGTTGCCAATGAAGATTGCACAAAAAATAGGAAATTATGTGGACCAGGCATATACTGGGTGTTAACAGGAGCTAAAGGACTGACCAAATATTCCACTGGGACCCATAGATGTAGCAATATAGATCAAGACCTCCTAGAGGGATGCTAGGACATTTTTCTGGGAAGAATTTAGTCAAACTAAGGAAAATTTGTTCCAATGATCAAAAAAACAAAAAACAAAAACATGGATAGGTCCTTGCTGTTGGGAGGACCCCACATTGAAGAGACCATACATTTCATGCAGTATTACCTCTGCAGCTCAGTGGAAGAATGATAGATTACTGGAATTGGAACCAAGAAGATCTATAATTCGAATCCTGAAACAATTAGCTGCATGACTTTGGGTGTGCCAATTAATCTCTCTCAGCATTAGTTTCCCTATATATGAAAAACAAGCATAGTAATGGCACCTATCTCAAAATACTGTTATAAAGTTGAAATGAGATAATACATATAAAATGCTTTCAAAAACTCAAATCACTATACAAATGAGATATCATTGCAATTATATGTGTATCTTTCCTTCTTACCAGACAATAACTTTTATTTCAGTACTTTGTCTTATCTAAACTATATGGATAATGTTTTTTTTAATATAGTCATGTTTTTTTTTTACATTGAAATGATTGAGGAGGTAGGAATCACTAGGAAGTAAAGTAGTAAATTCTACATTTGAGTGGAAAATAAACTTTTTACCCAAAATTGAATTCTGGTGTGCTTAGTAATTATAGGTATTTAATTCAGAGTTGATGAGAATTAGTCTAGTGAAGAACTGAAATTTACCTTTTTATAGGCTATGAAGAAAAGATTTGCTAAGTAAATTAAATGTAAATGAGACTGGAAGATCTCTTTAACTTACTAAAGATAATAAAGTATTCTCAAGTAATACAAATTCCTCAATTTAGCATTCAAGTCACTCAACAGTCTATACTACTTGCCTATGCCATGCTATGTTTACTTAATTGGACTGTTCCCTCAATCTTTCCTTGCTTATTCCTATGTTCATACTATTGTTTACTTCATAACTTAGTGTCAACATACACTCCCTTAACTTATACTCATCAAAAATTATGTGCCCATTTCAAAAATTGGGAATTACTCAAATGCCCCTTCTTAAATCTTTTCTAATTGTTTGAGCAAGAAATAAACCTGCCAATAAACCTACCCCAGTCTGAATTCCATAAGCTCTTTGTTACCTCTCAAGTCTCTATGATACCTATTATGTCATATTTATCTCCCTGAATCAATTTCTACTTCTACCCATATATTGTGCATTTGATTCTTCACACTTGTGGTCATGAATGTTATTGCTCATTGTGTTCTTGAATATTGTTTCTTTGAAGTTTTTGTTCATTTAGTTATTATAATTTTTAATAAATTTATTATTTTTTATAAATTCATTTTCTAAATTTATGTGTTTATTTTTTTTTAGTTTTTAACATTCATTTCCACAAGATTTTGAGTTACAAATTTCCTCCCCGTCTTCCCCCTACCTCCCACCCCAATATAGCAAGCATACTGATTATCTTTTCCCCCAATCTGTTCTCTCTTATGTCTTCCACCATCTCCCTCTCCCCATTACTTTATTGTAGGGCAAGATGTATTTCTATACCCCATTGCCTGTCTATCTTATTTCCCGGTTGCATGGAAAAACAAAACAAAACAAACAAACAGTTTTTAACATTCGTTTTTAAAGCTTTGATTTCCAGATTCTTTCCCTTCTTCCCTTCTCACCCACCCCCACTGGGAAGACAAGCAATTCAGTATAGGTTGTACATGGGTAGTTACACAAAACATTTCCACAACAGTTATATTGTGAAAGACTAACTATATTTCCCTCCATCCTTCCCCCCCATACATTTATTTTCTTCTTTGACTCTCTTCTTTTTCAAAAATGTTTTCTTCTTACTACCCTCTCCCACAATCTGCCTTCTATTGGATATTTTTCTTAAGAATCATTGCCCCTCTTCTCTGATATTATTGCTGCTATGTTATGACTGGCCTCTATGACCTGTGACTCATGCAATGCTAATGGGCCCTATTCTTTGTTTCCTTGCATTTTATGTTTGAAGCCATCTATATGGTTTTCTTAGTATTTCCAGGCAAATATTTATTTCTGAGGCCTAATTAGTTGCATTTTTGCCCTTGGCAAAGAGTCCACCTTTCCTATATCTTAAACTGTTGTCTATAAATGCATTTTACATCATATGATATGTTCCTCATAAGCTTTTCATATCCCAAATCTGCTTTAATTTTTGAAAGCCTCTACTATTAATCAACAGCAGTGATGAAGAGTCTCCATATGTCTTATGTCCTTATTTCCTTGCTTTCAAATACATGATGCTTCATATTGTTTTCAGTTTATTTCCATGTGTATCTCCATGTGGATACCCTAAAATTTATAATAGCCAAAAAGTTTGACAGGTTTGTAGAATCTACAAAATAGCAGTTAGACCAAGGAACTCAGTCAAGCAGATAATGAGATTAGTAGCTTAAGAATTCTAGTCTGCAGGATTCCAGTCAAACAGCTATAGTAAAGCCTTGGATATGGAAGGAGGGGACAAAAGAGTTTTGTTCAATTGGGATTTCTCAGATTGCTGAAATTACACTTTAATTTTACTCATGTATGACATTCACTTCTTATTGGTGGAAACACACACAACTTGTGAGAATGATAATTCTCAGTTTTCTTTTACTCTTCTGTTAAGCTCTCATGGCACATTTTCTATTCCCTGTCTCTGGGTGAGACTTTTTCTTACCACCTTCTCAGCATTCTTTGACCCACAATTAGCATATCACTGCAAAAACCCTAATGCAAACGGAATCTATCTCAACCGTTGTCCCTCAAACTGTTTTAAATAGCAATACAACACTCAGACCTTTTTGGAATCTTGGGTTTTCTTAACTTATTTTATAACTGATCAGACTTTAGGTGCTTTCTGCCCAAAACTTGCACTTTACTGAATGAATGTCTTTTGAATATAGCTGTCAAGTTTCCATAAGTCTTATTCTGTCTCAGCTAGATATCCCAGAGTGGCTTCTAGTGTTTACATGACTTGGTAATATTTCCTGTCACAATTTTGTTTGCCATTTACTGGACAACCTCCAGTCTGTCAATATGGTTTCTAAATTGTGATGCTCAGAATAAGATATAATAGATGATCTATTACTGTAAAAATTTTCCCCAGTTTCTTGTTTTCATTCTAATTTAGGCTACATTTTTGTGCAAAGATTATTTTTAATTTCATGTAATCAAAATTATCTATTTTAATTCCCATAATCCTCTCTCTATTTCCTAAATTCTTATCCCCTACCCACAGATACAACAGTTATGTTTTTTTCATATGTCCCTAATTTAATTCTGATGACATTTTTATGTTGAAATCATTTATTCATTTTTACATCATCTTGGTATATGAGATGTTGGTCTATGGCCAGTTTCTGCCTAACTGGTTTTTAGCATTCTAATCATTTTTTTTTATCAGATGTTGAGTTCTTATCCTAAAAGCTTGGATGTTCGGTTTTAACAAACATTAAATGACCAAAGTTATTTACTGTTGTCTATTGTGAACCAAATCTGTTCCACTGACCCATCACTTTTTTTCTTAGCCATTACCGGATTGTTTTGATAATTATTCCTTCGTAATATTGTTTGACAACTATAGCTGATAGACTGTCTTCCTTCACAATTTTTCCCTTCATTCCTTTATTATTATTGATGTTTTTAAATTACAGATGAATTTTATTACTTTATTTGTATCTCTATAAAATAATAGTTTGGTTAATTTGATTGTTATGGCATTGAATAAATGATTTGTGTAGAATTCTCATTGTATTATATTGACTTGGAACACCCATAAACAATGCTTTTCTAATTGTTTAGGTCTGTATTTATGTGAAAAGTGTTCTGTAACTGTATTCATTCAAATGATCCCTGGATTTGTTTTGGCAGGTAAACTCCCAAGTATTTTATACTGTCTGTCATTATTTTAAATGAAGTTTCTCTTTCTATCTTTTCTTCATGGATACTATTAGTAGTATATGCAAATGCTAAAAATTTGTATGGGTCTATTTTATATCATGAAAACTTTCTGGTTGTTAATTGCTTCACCTAGTTGTTTTTTCTTTTTTTTGCAATTATTTCTCTAGAGTTCTCTAAATATGCCATCATATCATCTTCAACGTGATAGCTTTTATTTCTTATTGTCTACTTTTATTCCTTCAATTTGTTTTTTTTCTTGTTTCATTGCTTCAGTTAACATTTCTGATAAATGTTCAATAATTGTGGTGATAATGAAAATCTTTGTTTCACTTCTGATCTTAATGTGAAGATTTCAAGTTTATTTTCATTATAAGGCTTGTTATTGGTTTTATATGGACACTACTTATAATTTTAATACAGTCTCTATTGATTTCTATGCTTAGTGTTTTTAATAGGAATGTAGGTTGTGTTTTGTCAAAAGTTTTTCCCCCTACATTATCAATATAATCATAGGATTTTGTTACTATTGATTATAGTGAATTGTGTTTATTGATTTCCTAATATTAAACCAACATTGTACTTCTGGCAGAAATACAACCGGGTTGTAGTGTGAAGTTGTGTGACACATTGCTGTTATCTTCTAATTGCTAGTACTTCATGTAAAATCCTTGCAAAATATTCATTAAGGAATTTGGTCCATAGTGTTTTCTCTTTTTTTCATTCCCCCCAATCTTAGGTGCCAAAATTATATTTGTGTCATAAATGAAAGTTGATATGAATCTTTCTTTACCTATTTTTTTCAAATAATTAATATAGTGTTTATGTAATGTTCCTTAAGTATTTGGAAGATTTCACTTATATATATGCAAATGCTCCTTGGGATTTTTTTTCTTCAGGGAGGTCAATGAAGGCTTGTTCAATTTCTTTTTTCAAAAATAGAATTAAGTATTTTAGTTCTATTAATTTGGGATTTTTTTATTTTGATAAATATCCGTATTTCACTTAGATTTTTAATTTAATATATGGCATATAATTGGGCAAAATAACTGCCCATAAAAATGAATTAATTTTGTCTTCATTGGTGGTGCATTAACCCTTTGATTTGAGGTGTTTTTTTAAAGTTTTTCTTTCTTTTTTTTAAAGGAAAATGTTGGGAGAATTTGAATGAGTACTTCTTGTGTCCACAATCTTGTTTCTTTCTCTTGAAGTCTGTAATTGTCATTCCCAGAGAAATGTAATTCATTTAAAATGTTCACTAAAAAATAAGGGGGTGGGGGTGGAGCCAAGATGGCAGAGTGAAAGTATGTACTTGCTTGAGGCCATGCTCCTGTAAAAAAATTACTCTAAACAAATTTACAAGCTACAGAACCCACAAAGTGTTAGAGAGAAACATCTCCCACTGAAGACAACCTGGAAGGCTTACAGGAATGGTCTGTCTCACAGGGCTGAGAGCCAAGCACGAGCCATGCATGAGCCATGGAGACTCAGACATGGGGTGACCCCATCAGTGTCCAGACTGGCCAGAGGAGAGTACAGGAGAGTGAATCATCAGCAGCTGTGGCAATTTCCAGATTCAACCCATAAACACCAAAGAAAAAGTAAAAGGTCAGTGGGGAACCCTGGCAAACCAGGGTGAGAGAAGAACGGTCTGGCCCCTGACCCCCAGCCAAGAGGTGGCAGAAGCATGGGGGCTGCAGCTGCTGCCATGTGGATGCCTCTGGAGCTCCTGGCCTGCAGATTGTAGGGAGACCCAGCAACCATTCACAGGGTAATTGTTCTTGCTTTGATTTGCTTAGATCTAGGTCACAGTCTTAGGTGGTGGTCCTGGGGTGAGGAACACAAGTGTGCCAGAGCTTTTGGTGGCTGTAGAGAGGGTGCCCTCCTTATAGCTCTGACAACAGGTTTGAAAACTGAGCAAACCTCAGCAATTTGGGACACAGCTCTCTTCACTCTGGAAGCAGAGTTCTATCGTGGCAAAGAGAACAAAAGTCAAATAATTGGCTGGGAAGTGTAGCACCAATGTAATATTTATAACACCCATGATCGTGATAAAAACTGTGACTATAAGTATCACATGACGTTAAATTGGAAAATATTCCTGGAATATCTCTAGATAGAGGATAAAATTGAAGGATTTATTTAGACACCAGAAAATTAAATCCCAAAACTAGTAAGCAAATTCCATCATAGAACCAAAGATATTCATAAGCCTTAATAATGCTGTCTCCAACTGTCTCCAACTGTCCGGCTAGCTCCCTACCAGCTTCTTTTCTGTGGGCTCTGCTTCTCCTCAGCCAACTCCTCCCACAAAAGTATCCATTCAACCACATTCTGCTTATCAGGGGCAGAGTTTACCTACACAGCAGTTTAGGTCTTGAAGATACTATAAAACAAATTCAAACAAATTTTTTAAAAGCCTAAATGGCCTCAGAAAAAACTTTATCCAGATAACAATTCATGTTGTCTGATTAAGGAGGTTCAGGATTCTTGTGAATGGAACAATAAGCACTCCAAAAGATCCACTATAGTTTATTTAGACTATAGGCAAGTGGGAAGGAAGCCTGAGATAACAGAGTAAAGGCTTAGAAATAGCAAGATAAGAGCAATTAAAATATGCATATATACATATATATGTGTATATATACACATATACATATAAATACACATGTATATGTATGTGTGTACAGATGTATACATACATACATTCATACACACACACATACACACACACATACATACATACATACATACATACATATCCAAGATCATCACTGATGCAGGGAAGCACCAACACCTGACCACCCGTCAGAGTGCCACTCAGGACAAGCAGGACTCCAACTGCATAGTAGAATATATTTATGCATATTTACAGTCATCACCAATGCAATGAAGCACCAATACCTGACCACACAAGCTGGAGAATCCCAGGTACAGCCATCAGGGTTTTGCTTGGGTGAGTTCCAGGCAGGATGTCTCCTCCAGGGGTGAGATTCCAATTTGAAGTCTGAATCTTACAGTTTAAGTAGTGCTAAGAATAAAGAAGGCATACTGCCAGGTGTTTTTTTTAGCAAGCATCATTTCTTGTGTGAGACCAGGGAGGGAGACCAATCCCTTTAACGCCCCCTCCAAGGGTGATGTTTCCTTGGAATGGCTAGTTCCAGGAGCTGGGCAGTTAATAACCATATCTCTTTTGAAGGTCCTGGCCAGGGTCCCAGGAGAATTGCAGCCATTATGTTCCCAGGATTTTCTTTTCCAAAACAACTCAGGGTAATAGAAAGGTCTTATTGAGCTGGGCCCTTGGCTTGTATAATCTTATTCCCTATAGAGGGGCTTACCTTGCCCCTTCACATGTCCTTATGTAGTAGAGAAATGTCAAAGCCAAAGGAAGTATAAGTTTAAAAGATACATTTTAAATATGATCATTCTTATTATTATTATCATCATCATCATTATTATTTACAGGCAACTGAGAAGTAAGATATATAGGCACTGGGGTGTGGAGATCCATCCTACCCTACCTGAAACTCAGAGGGGATATGGGGGAGGATACTGGAGAGAGCAGATTGGGGGAGTGTGTTCAGTGGCATCACTGTTTTGGGGTGGCAGGTAGTGGAAAGATGGGGAGGAAATCTATAACTCAAAACCTTATGAAAACGAATGTTATAAACTAAAAATAAACATAAAATTTAATTTAAAAAAGTATAGTCTATCTGTGTAAACTGAGTGGTCTTTCATAGTAAAAAAAATTAAACAAACAAAATTAAACAAAACTAAAAACAAAACGAAACATAAAACTGGACTTTAAAAGGATCTGAGTTGAAATCCTACCTCAAACACTTACCTGCCCTCTGACCCTGTGCAAGTCACTTAGGCTCTCTGTTCCTCAGATACATTATTTGGTAGGTTTTTATAGATGATTTCCTAGAGAAGACAACATCTTCACTTTGGCTGTCACTGATTGGCCAACAGTAGGTCCAAGCCTAAACCCCACCTGTCTTTCTTTGGGCCTGAAGGCTCAGAATGAATGTAAACAGAAGCTGTTTCTGTTTTGTCCAGAAACCCTGAGGATCTTCCCCTCCCAGAAGGACTTTTTTAAAACTAGGTAGTAGAGTCCATTCTTTGCCTCAATTCTTATCTAGCTTTAATCATTGAATAGGTATTGTCTCAGTCAAACTGACACCTGGGAAAGACCTTAGCTTATAAAGGCCAAAGTCTCTGTGATATTTAGGGCCATCTTTAGTCATCTAGATCTATTTCTTGCTCCTGGACACAGATGGCCACATCCATTTGCAAGTCATGGCACCACCTTCTTGATGTGACTGTCCTCTTCCAAGAAAAAAGGACAAGCAACAACTGTTCAAATCACTCCTTCCTGATTACCACTCCCCTACTGACATTGTCTTTCCCTTAGAATGAAGCGCATTTGGGAGCCAAGACTCTCTTGCTACAGGTATTTGTATCCCTTTTCTCATTGACATGTCCAGCATATAATAGATGCTAAACATATGTTTTCACTTGCTTTTTTCCTTCCTTATTCCTTCATTCTTTCCCCTAAAAATCTATCACAGGGGAACATTCTAACTGTGTCATTTCCCAAATGTAAACCATCCCACTGTCTTCCTCTTCTTCAGTGCTGGGCCAATACACTGATATTTTGTAAGGTCTATTCAAGAACATTGAACTAAAAATCAAGAAACTTGTCTCCATTTTTGGCCCATCAACTAAGCACTCATAGGACCTTGAGCAAGTCACTTCTCTGAACTTTATTTTCCTCTTCTGTTAATATAATGGAATTAGCCTAGAAGATCTCAACATTCATTTTAGAAATGACTAACTTTTATGACTTTATCTATTCCCTCATTCATATTCCCTCATTCTCCAAAAAGGTTGGTGAGACAGTCCAAACCATTTCTTGAAGAAGAGAAGGAAAATGTCACTCCCATTGACATAAATAGGAAATACAGGCCTATGTTACTCAAATATCAAGTCTTCATAATTATTCTAGGAACAGAAAGAACAGTTTGATATGAACAAGTGAGTAAATGCTAGTGCCATACTTCTTAGATGACTGTCATAGAAATTGGAGATAGTGCTCATTGCAATCAGAATGATTTCTGTAAAGAACTAAAAAAATACAAAAGCTGTCATAGAAAGTGGTTGTGAATAAAAAAGGAATCCAAAAGAAAGAACTATTATTTTGAAATTGGACATTTTCTTCAGCTACTGCAATTCCAGTTTTTATTTACTGACTTTGTGCTGTACTTTGTCATACACAGGTAGTATAGGGAAAGCTATAATATTAAGGACTAAAGATCAACATACCAGCATCATCAATTATGTTATTGAAGGTGCACAGGTATATGAAACTGCTGGGAATTATGAGTTCTCCTCTCTTCTGCATGGTTTGGAACACCACACATGGGGTTGGAGAGAAAATTCTCCTTCCCTCTCATCTCTGACTCTCTTTTCCCAAAAAATTGTGAAGTAAATAGGCAAATAGTGGCTCACATGCCTGTGAGAATTAGATAGAAAAATGAGAAAGGAAGCTGAGAGCTCTGCTCCATGGATTCTTTGATCTTTTCTACCTGTCTATTGTGAAAGCCAGATAGTCATATAGAGCCTTTTAGAGATTTCAGAAAGCTTTGTAGTACTCGTTGTTGTTGTTCTTGAGTTCAATCATGTCTGACTCCAAGTGACTCTGTGGACCATTGCATGTCAGACCCTTCTGTACTCCACTATATCTGAAAATCTGCCCAAGTTCATGTTCATTGTTTTCATGATACTATATGTTCATCTCAACCAGAATTGATGGTGTTAGAAAAGCCCATTCTTTGCACCAGAAATCAACCACAGAATCAGTTCTTAGAATTTAAAATTTAAAGGAATTTTGGGGGTCATATGACCCATCCTCTTTATTGTACAGGTGAAGAAATTGAGATCTAAAAACATTAAGTAACTTGACCAACGTTTTATTCATATATCCTCTGATTCTGAAACCAATAAAGCATGAGATCAAGCAGTCCTCTACTCCTGTCAGTCCTGACTTGTCACTATTTAAAATATGTTGATCATGGTGTTTCTTAGGTGTTTCAAGAGTTTTAGGGTTTATACCATACAAGAAATGTTGATTTTACTGAACTGATTTCAAAATGTTTCATTTGAGGAAATATTTATCAAACATCAGTTTATTGATCAATAAGGTTGAAAAATTTTATGTGCCAGCCATAAAGAAAGCAGAGGTAAAATCAAAGAGCTCCTAGAAGATGGTAAACATAAAAACAGGTTTAGGAACTTTTTTAATGGATCTATTATTTGATAGGTTTAGAGTAGATGAGTTAAATTCACAGAACCATATTAAAATGTAATTGGGAAATGGTAAACAAAAATAATTAAAATTATAATGCAACACAGATAATATTGATTTATGATTTTCTGAGTCAAAATGCAGCTCACAGACATCTATTTCTATTTAAGTTTGACACAACTGGTGCAGAGAATTATGAGGAGGAAACTGCCTCTCCCAAAGGCAATTGTTTTAAAATGTACAATCTTAAATGTTGACTATAACATGAAGAGAATAAATGACTTCTTCAAGTTCACACAACCAGTAGTGGCAGAAAAAGCACATGAAGAGTCTAGGTTTTATGATTCTAATCCATGCTTTTGTTTCATTGTGCACTATTATCATTCAAGTTCTTCTTTTATACTTTTCTTACATTCAAAGCTATTAATCCCCCACTAAAATTAATATTTTTGGCCAGGGCATTTCACAAAGCTTTCTATTGAGACATAGACAGTATCACAGTCTTTGTCAGTAATGAGAATATTAAATAGATATTATCTTAAATCTTTGAACATTGAAGGAATTAACAAGTTTTCTCTACATGATCTTACTAATAAAATCAATTTTATACACTTATATCTTGTTTTGCACTAATAGCTTTTATACTGTTGATTTGCTTCAAAGTATTTTTTTCATGGAATTTATTATCTGCTGGTTATTTTATTTTAAATTCTAGCTGATACATCTTATGAACCACATTTATTCATCATTCTAATTTCCTAAAGCATAGTTAGAAATATAGGAACTGAGAGCTACAAAATCAAAGTATGAACATGACTGAAGGATGACCGCGGATAAAAATAAAGAACTCTCCCTTGTAGCAAGGAAGGATGGTTACAAAATTGGAAACAGATGTTAGTCCAGAAGGATAATTACTTTATTTTAGATATAGGTAAATATTTTCTATATACCAGGATAGAGACATGTACTTGATGCCGTGGGTAGAGTGCTGAATCTGGAATGAGGACGACTTGAATTCGAATACATCCCAAGACACTGGTAAAAAAGAAGCGAGGAACCACTCCAGTATCTTTGCCAAGAAAATCCAAAATGGGATTATGAAGAATCAGACATGAACAAAACCACTGAACAACAAAAAAATAAGTGCCAGGTACTTTCTTAAGTGCTACGGGAGCAAATGCAGGCCAACAATATAATCCTTCCATTTAAGGAAGGCATTGAAATTGAGGAAGACAACACATAAAAGAGAGCAAGAAATGGAAGGAAGTATACTTATAAGGAGATATGATTTGGATATGGCTAGGAAGTGAATTGCTGTGAAATTTGAGACAAGATAAAAAAAACAGCTCTACAAACAGGCTAGGATGGTGTCAGGATGGAGTTCAAGGTTCTGTTGGAGAAAATGTGCATATGATGACCTGAGTGTACAAGTACAGTGAGGAAATGGCCACAAAGAGGTTTCAAATACTGCTTTTAAATGTATATGGCTTGTATCACATTGGGGAAAGTCATTTCTCCTCTTAAAATCTCAGTTACTTCATCAGTAAAATGAGGAGGATTGTGCCAGGTGGTTGCTGAGATCCCTTCACACTACAAATATATGATTCTATAATGTTATCTGTCAAGAGGGGTGAGGCATTCCTGTCATTCTATACATAAAATTCTTGAAGAATTTATGAGCGATGTGAGGAGAAAAGTCATTTGTGTAATATAGGCAGTCCTTTTCCAACTGGATCAGTATGGGAGGCACGGAAATTTGCACTTGACTAGATTGATGTTTCTTCATAGAAACGACCTAAAATGTCAGGGTGAATAGTAGAGGGTAGAAACTTCAAGGAAAATGTCCATTTGATTGCTCTCACATCAAGGTCTTTGCTCATGTCTTTCACTTGAAGCAGCTACAGGCAATTGCTGACAGGAAAGAAGTAACGGATAAAAATTCAGTCCGTCTAAAGAATCTGTGTCTGATGAAGCCATGAAAGTGAATTTCCATAATATGAGATGAGGATATAGATAATGTCAGCATCTGTGTAGCTGACATGTGGTTCCATGGTATTACTTCTAACTCTTCTGGAGAGAGACACATTCAGCTGGGAAGGGGTGGGGAGGATGAGTAAGAGGGAGCAAAAATTGTGTTCCCTATCTTAACCCTTAGATTGCAAATGATATTCACAGATGCAGTACACAGAGGGCATTCCATACTGCTGCTGGTCCTGAGTCTGCCATGCCCACTCCAGATCCTTATAGAAAGTGATTGAAGTTCAATGTGCTGGCTTCTGGGAACCAAGATGGTAGAGTAAGAAATAAGTCACTCTCACAGTCCAATATTGACCTCTAAAAGCCTATCACCCCAGAAAAATCCCCAGAATAGCTGAACCAGAAGAAAGATGGGGTACAACAGTCTTGTAACCCTATAATTATGGGGGATTAATGGGAAATGCCCTTCTTGCTCTGGGGGAGGGAGAGTTCATGACAGGAGGCTTCTCAGTAAGCCCCATTTCAACAAACCAGGGGGTGCTCCTGAGCCCCAGAGTGGTGGAGCAGACAAGTACTACCAGGACCTCTGTGTGCCTCAACAGAGGCAGGGGAACAAATAGACACCAGATTGAAAAAACACCACATGTACTGTGTTCTCCAGCAGTCAACTCTCCCAGGGATTCAGCCTAAGCCCAGGGATTATAGCTCCAGGATTGCAGATATTTTCCAGAAGCTAAACAGTTTAGTGCTTTAAAGAAGCACAGGGCCCAGATTTTCCACCCTCACCCTGAAAACACTGGTGTTGGGGACACCAGCTCAGTGTCAGGTAAACTGCCAGAGCCCTACCCTCCAGTTACCAGCATCCAAGGCTGAAAAAAACAAAACCAGTCACTAGATTCCAGGCTCCCTGCATAAGAAGCTTGGGTCAATGCCCCCTATACTCCAGCACAAAAGCTCAACTTTAAAAGTCAGGTAATTGGCAAACATCATGAGCAAAAAGCAGAAAAAGACAATGATGAGAGGGTAAAATAATCATCCAGAGAATCTACTAATCACATCCTGAAAGAGATCCCAAACGAGAAATGAAAGGAATATTGTAACCAAATTCCAAAATGATGAGGTCAAAGAGAAAATACTTCAAGCAGCCAGAAAGAAACAATTTAAATATCATGGAACCATAGTCAGGATCATGTAACTCTTGAGAACTATATCATAAATACATTTAAAAGGAGTATACATAGACAGAGGGTGTGGTTATAAATTGATTTTGATGTGATAATAAAAATTCTTATTAAACGGTGAAAAGGAATTGTACTGGGAGAAGAGGAAAGGAGTAGGCAGACAAGGGTCAATCATATCACACAAAAAGGCACAAAAATTAAATACAATAGAGAGAAGGAAAAGAGGGAGATGAGCATTGTTAGAATCTTATTCTCATCAGATTTGGATCAAAGAGGGAATGAAATACATATAGAAATTAGGTATGGGAATCTAACTTACCCTACAGAAATTAAGAGGGGAAAGAAGAAGTAAAAAAGAGGGGCTGGATAGAAGGAAGGGAAGAAGTAGTAAGGATAAAGGGCAAGAAAAGGGATGTGGTTGACAGAATGGAAGGCAGACTAAAGCAGGCAATGGTAGAAAGCAAAACTCTAATAAGAAGGGAAAGGGATAAAGGAGAGAGAAAAACATAAATGGGGGCAGGGCGTAACAGGATGGAGAGAAAGACACAGTAAACATAACCATGAATGTGAAAGGGATGAACTCTCCCATAAAATGGAAGCAAACAGCAGAGAGGATTAAGAAGTGTAATTCTGCAATATGTTGTTTACGAGAAATATATTTGAAGCAGAGGGATATACACAAAATAAAGGTAAAATACTGGAGCAGAATATATTATGCTTTAGCTAAAGTAAAAAAAAAAAAGCAAAAAAAAAAAACCAAACATGGGTAGCAATCCTGATCTCAAACCAAGCAAAAACAAAAATAGATATTATAAAAGGAGATAAAAGAAACTAAACCTACTAAAACATACCATAGAAAATGAAGTAATATCATTACTCAATATATATGCACCAACTTGAGACACTTAAATATGCTGTGGTTATTTTTCAGGGTGTGATGCAGATTCTTTGTCTAGTCCTCTAGTTGACTCTAATCAATATTAGATTTTATGAAATATGCTTCCTCAAAGTTATTATTTTCCTTGGAATATGTGACTATTTCTCCTTTAGAAAACAAGCAATCAAATAATCACTGGCCTTGAAGTCCCAGACTTAATTTCTTTGATATTAAGAAATCAAGTGGTATAGCATCCAAATTCTTAGAGAAGTTAAGAAAATGGCAGGAAAAAAACTAGATAACAAAAGTATACTAGTGAGCAAAACCAGGAGAACATTTTACACAGTAACAGCCACATTCTGTGATCACTGACTTTGATAGACTTTACTGTTCTCAACAATGCAAGAATCTAAAACAACTCCAAAATACTCACTATGAAAAATAACTGAGTGACCATCCAACCAACCATCCACATTCTAAGAAAGAACTTTGGAGTCTAAACGCAAATGAAAGCATGCTATTTGCTCTCCTTTTCTTTTGTTGTTTTGTTTCTTCTTTCTCTTGGTTCCTCCCACTGATTCTAATTCTTCTGTACATCATGACCAATGTGAAAGTATTTTTTTATTATGAATGTGTAAGTAGAGAGTCCATATCAGACTTCATGCCATCTTGGGGACAGGGAAGAAAATTTAAAACACAAAATCTTATGTAAGTGAATGCCAAAAACTAAAAATAAATGAATTAATTGTGAACAACACAAGAAAGCAATTGAAGTCCTTTACTACCCCCACAAAGAGCTGTAATCAATATGTTCCTGTATATAGATTCTTTCCTTCTTTCTTTCATTGTTCTGATTTATACTTAGTAAATGGGTGAGAGAAGAGAGAAAGTAAAACCTTGTTAATTAAAGATTAAATAAATAAAAAGTGAGTTAAGACCACTTCCCCTTTCAAGTTACAGATCTCCAAAAGAACACTAATCATCACTAAGGATGAAAATTTACCATTGAGAATGCTATTAATCACCAATCTAAGAAGTAGTGATTCACATGTATAAATTCCTTCAAGTTTTATAAAGTGCTTTCCATACAATTACCTTGAAAATTGGACTATATAAACAACATTGTTCTCATTTTATAAATGAAGAAGAAACTTTAATTCACAAAGGTCAATTGATTTGCCCTTGGTCATAGTACTAGTTAATATCAAAGAAATTGTCTGGGGCTTCAAGGCCAGTGATTATTTGATTGCTTGTTTTCTAAAGGAGAAATAGTCACATATTCCAAGGAAAATAATAACTTTGAGGAAGCATATTTCATAAAATCTAATATTGATTAGAGTCAACTAGAGTACTAGACAAAGAATCCACATCATACCCTGAAAAATAACCATAGCATATTTAAGTGTCTCAAGTTCCCCAAAAGGAGTTTGACTGAATAACATGAGTGTTGTTTCATCTATTATCTCACTTTTCTATCACCCCTTTAGCTTTTGTGTTTATTTTTCTAAATAGTTTGATTAATAATATATATTGTTTGATAATTAGAATGAATAATAATAATAGCTAACATTTATGTAGCAGCTCTGCAGCATTTTAAATGCATTGGAACATTATGATTATTTAGGCAAAAGATTACTGGGGATACAGTAGGAAATGCCTTGGCTTTGTATTGAGAGGATCTGGGTTCACATACCATCTCTTTTTCTTCCTATTCTTGCATCCTTTTCCAAATCATTTAAACTCTCTAAGCCAGAAGTCCTTCATATGAAAAATGAGATTAAATGCATTTTTTTTCCAGCTAAGGAACCCTGAAGCTCTAATTATAATTGCTGACTTAAAAACTGATATTCATCAAAAGCTATCATAAGAATCTTAAATTACATATTAATGCTCAGTTCTACCACTTAAAAGAAAATCATTTAAAGAATTTCATTGTATATTTGAAAGTAATAGCAAGTTGTGCATAGTAGATTTGCAGTTTCATGTGCAATCATCTATTCGACTATATTATGGAAAATGCTTATTTTATTCCATAATTTAAAAATAAAAACAAAACAAAATAGAAAACCATACTACCTTTCACAGATATCTCTTCTTTCTCTTTCCACTATCACCATCTTACACCTACATCAAATGATACATGAAGTATTGCCATAGACTACATATACCTTCTAAATGATTCATCTTTTTAATACCAATTAAAAATACTAGTCTAACTCTTCAAAAACTTCAGTGGTTTGCTATTGAATTCCTCTAGAAAAACTAGTTAATCTAGTTAGGCATATTCCAAAGGAAAACTAGTTAATTTAGTTAGGCATATTCCAAAGAATATGATAAAAAGAGACACACACACATATACATATATGCATATGTATATGTATATGTGTGTATGTGTATGTGTATGTATGCATATGCATATGCGTATGTGTATGCATATGCGTATGCATATGTCTATGCCTATGTCTATGTTTATGTCTATGTCTATGTACATGTATATGTATATGTATATGTACATGTATAATAGAGGACTGAACTAGACCTTGACCGTCATGATCTCCTTGAATCTGACACATATTTAAATCTTAAATTTTATCTCCTGCTTCCTTGCCTGCAAATCCTCTGCCTCAGTTTATTACCTAAGTGTAAACCAAAAACCCTTTCTCTTTAATTTTACTCAGTTAATTTCTCCTATTTTAATGCCTTTCTTTTGTCTCTCCATATACTTAAGCCTTATATAGGTAGTATCAGAGACCCAGTAGGAAGAATATCAACCAAAATGAAAATGGATGAGACATGAGACTCAATATCCTTAGGTAAAAGCAATGTGTCTAGAGGTTAACAGGCAGAGCTCTACATATGTAAATGGTTTGCAATGAGTAGATGGGTATCATAGAAAATGGCTTTAAGAGTTGTCTAACCACTTGAAAGTAATGTCCAGAAAAGAAAATATTATGTATTAAGGTGGTCCAATTGGGTGTTTTAGTAGACAGTTTAGTGTTGTGGATGGGAATCTCAAATCAGTAATGGAAACGCTGAAATAGGACTAGAGTTTGAAGGCAGAGTTCCATTCCATGGGAGTATTTCTTCAGTAAAGCAAGGCTTTGGTGCCTGATCGAATTAGGTATTTCATCTAAGACAAAGTATAAATAAAATATAAGGGAGATCATAGATCCTAGAACAGAGATATAAGGTGGATAGCTAAATCACAAGAAATGAGTAAAGTGCTCAGTTATTAAAATTAAAATATAGACTCACAGGAAGCTCAATAGCAAGATAAGTTTGGTCTTGAACAATCCAAATTATGAATCTAAGACTTACTTCATATTGTTGCTTTCCACACATTCTATATCCAAGAGAAACTGGTTCACTTAATGGTCTACACAGAGGACATTCTCCTTAAATTCATTTGTATGGACTGAATTTCTAGAAATTTTGATTATCATTTCCTTTTAGAAATGATGCTGATTTCAACTGAATGGCAATATTAGCTTCATTAGAAAAGCACATGTGCTCAAGAGAACTTAAAAGTAGTTGTAAACATTACACTTTGATGTGCCAAGATTTAAAAAAGAAAATGTTCATTTGTTCTTACCAGTACTTCCTGGCATCCCAGAATCATTTCAAGTTCTCCTTTCTGGAAGAGACATCCTTTATTTTCCCAGGTGCTGGTGAGTCTTCTGAAATTACTTTCTGTTTATTAAAAATTTTAGTTACTTATCTGTTTACATTTTGTTCCATTTCAGTAGAATGTAAATTCCTCAAAGGGCAATAACTATTTCAATTTTTGTCTTTGCATACGTTTCTGTCTTGTAGCATTGAAAGAGAACTTTGGAGGATAACTATCCATATTGAACAACAGATTAACTCTGAATACTTCAGTTCCAATGCAGGATCAGCTATAAGCTATGGAATGCACTATGTCTATAAAAATTACCTGAATAAAAAGGGCTTCTACACAAAAAGTACCTGGAATAAAGACTCACTAGTTGGTTTAAAATTGAAGGGAAATTTGGATAAGAGTATTTCAGAAATTAGGTTTAGACCAAAGTCATGCAAATTATAGAATCTATAGTGAAATTAACTTGGGCTTTAGAATCAAGAGACCTGTGTTGTAATCCAAATGCTGAAGTTTTTCTGTCTTGTATGGTCATGAGCAAGTCATTTAAATTGCCCTGAGCCTTAAATTTCTGATGTATAAAATGAAGGGTTTTATTTTTTAAATCGATTTATTTGTTTACTTTTAGTTTCTGAGATTCAGTTCCACAATCCCTTGAGCTTCAACTTTTCTGCCCCTTCTCCTCCCCCTCACCCTGCTATGATAGCATGTAATCAAATATTGGCTCTGCAAATTCCCTCACATTAAACACTAGTCAGGTTGTAGAGAAAGATTATTACCAGTGGAATGAAAAAAATGGGAAAAAGGAAACAAAACAAAATAAAAAGAAAGAGAGCAGGTATTTTGTTTCAATCTGCACTCAAACCCTGTGATTCTTTCTCTGGATGTGAACATCTCTTTCCATCATGAGTCTTTTGGAGTTGTCTTATAACCTTGCATTGCTCAGAAGAGCCCAGTCCTGGTTCTGTTCTTCTCACTCAATATCACTTTATATAAGTCTCTCCAGGTTACCATGAAGTCCATCTGCTCCTCATTTCTTATAGCACAATAGTATTCCATTACATTGATATAACAACTTCTTTAGCCATTCCCCAATTGATTTCCATTTGATTTCCAATTCTTTGACACCACAAAAGAGCTGCTATAAACATTTTTGTACTTATGAGGCTTCTTTCCACTTCTATGATCTCTTTGGGATATAACCCTAAAAGTGGTATTGCTAGGTCAAAAGCATAGTTCTACTTGGTACTGGCTAAGGAATAGAGAAGTGGATCAATGGAACAGAATGAATACATAAGACTCAGCAGTCAATGACTATAGTGATCTATTGTTTGACAAACCTAAAACCCCAGTTTTGGGGATAAGGACTCACTATTTGACAAAATTGCTGGGAAAACTGGAATATACTATGGCAAAAACTAGGCACAGAATAGTATCTAACACTGTATACCAAAATCAAATCTAAATGGGTGCATTATCTAGGTATAATGGCTGATACTGTAAGCAGTCTGGGAAAGCAAGGAATAGTGTACCTGTCAGATTTATGAAGAAGAGAAGATTTTATGATCAAACAAGAGTAAGAGAGCATTATAAAATGCAAAATGGATAATTCTGATTACATTAAATTGAGAAATTTCTTTACAAACAAAGCCAATGTAACCAAGATTAAGAGGGAAGTGTGAAACTGTGAAATAATTTTTACAACCAGTGTCTCTGATAAAGGCTTCATTTCTAAAATATACAGAGAATTGAGTTAAATCTTTAAGAATACAAGTCTTTCCTCAATTGATAAATGGTCAAAGGATATGAACAAACAATTTTCAGAGGAAGAAATTAAAGATATCTCTAAGCATATGAAAAAATGCTCTAAACCACTATAGATTAGAGAAATACAAATCAAAACAACATTGAGGTACCACATCTCACCTGTCAGATTGGGTTAGGTGGCAAATCAGGAAACTGATAAATGCTGAAGAGGATGTGGAAAAATTAGAACACTAATGCATTGTTGGTGGAGTTATGAAAATGAAGGGTTTTAGAATAGATTGTTTTGGCCATTTCAGCTCCAGAATTTTTGACCCTATGTTTCTATGAATACTACTAATAATAAAGGCAGGGGAAGTTTCCCAGAGAAGGTAGCAAATTGAGCCAGGTCTTTGTTCTTCTTTATTACATATGTGTCTAACTATTATTATGTTCTAAGCTTAAGCTTACTCCTCCAATGGATGCTGTGTGTATTTGTGGAAAGGAGTGAAACAGGTTCTTAAAAGGACATTTTGTATTAACTCCCTTTACTACGCTATCTGAGAGTAGGATTAGTTGTACTCTGGGGACCTAACCTGCCAATATGAACAGCAGTTGAGGGATGATACTATTATACCTCCTTCTCCTCCTTTTCCTCCTCCTGTTCTTCCCCTCCATCCTCCTCCTCTTTTTTTTTCTTCTTGCCTTTTGTCTGAAAACCTGGGACAATTTACTTTTTGTCCAACACAGTTTTCATTTTTCAATTTCTTGAAATATGGCTCTGGAAAAACAGAGTTTTAAACAGTCCATTGTGTATTAAATGGAGATACTTGACCATACCTTTAAACCCAAATGACTCTAACTTTCATTGGATTGTCAGTAACAGCTGCAACCCAAGCATCTGTGGCTCATTGTTTATATGTTGTTAACATAACATGAGTATAAATAGCAATTGTTTTCTGTTGTGGACAGAAACTCTTGAGGTTCTTCCCCTCTCAGACTAATACCTTTGTGAAGGTAAATTGAATCATCCTTTTTCATCATCTCTTATCTAGTTCTTTGTTATTGAGTGGGGTGTGGCCTGAGAAAAACTGTAACCTAGGAAAGATCTTAATTTAGAAAAGCCTCCATCCTGAGCCATCATCAGTCATTTTGACCTTTGTCTGGACTTCAGTCACTCTAGAAGAGTCTGACAACTTAGAATGATGCTGACCCCTTTGCACATCTCTGCTTAACTTAAATTAAATCAAATTCATGCACAACTCATGATATTACCTCCATCATGCCACTGGTTCTTTTAAATAGTGAAGGATCAACAACAATAATAGGAACTATTAAAATCTATTCCAGAGTGAATATATTCCAAGCATGAGGGAAACCTGGGTAAATTTAGGGAGTCAGGAGATAAAATATAGATAAAATCACTGAACCACATATTTTTTACCTTGCTGTAGGACAGCAAGTGCTGAGAATTTTAAGTATTGTTCAGTGACATATTGGTGACCTAAAAGAAGGAATTTAACTGTCAAATTCAGGTCTATCCTCAATAGTCTAGATGGCTTTAGAATAAAACTACCATATATTAAATTACTGTAAGGTATCAATAGCAAATTTATAATGAAGATTACATTATTCAGCAATTCCTGTTATATCAATATCTGCAGAGGAGTTAGCCAAGGTAATACAATATCCCCAAACAACTTTACTTCTGCTCAAGAATCATTCCTTAACAAAATCAAAAATGAAGACAGCAAGGATAATAAAGAGCTAAAGCATCTTTGTCAATGACTCTATATCTTATTGTACAGCAAATGAAAAAATACCAAAACTAAAAGAAAAAAGTCTAAATTTAAATAGGTACAAGGGGACCAAACACTTGTTGCAGTTTTAATCTAATAAAGGTTACTAACATGCTGACTTTTGGTATGCATTGTATTAAAAGCTTCAAACACCAGATGCATAGATGAGGAATCTTCCCAGAAGATGTGGGTATTAGCACAAGGGATATTAGAGAAAGTATCAGCTACATCTATCTCAGACAAGAAATGAACAAATGAAACCAAAAATAAACAAATGAAAAACACTCAGTAGCAAATAAGATAGAATAAGAAATGTAGAGCAAACCACATTCCATAAAATATTAATGCTTTTCTTTCAGGACTTGAAAGTCTCTTGATTTCACTAGTTGTAGCTCCTTTCTTTAACACACTTTATAATTCACCTGTTCCTTAGTAGGTAATTTTCCTTAATTTCTGTGGCCTATCCTTTTTGGTGATGAAGTTTTTTCATTTACTCATACTGCTTCTTTAATAACAAAAATGCAATTTGTGATCTGTCTCTTACTGGAAGATTTTGCATTGTATTACAACCAGAGATACCATTCTCCTAGAACAAGTGTTTGTAGATGGTTTTAGAGGTATTGTGACACTTTTGGCAGTTTAGTGAAACCTGTGGACACCGCTCACCACACACATACACACACACACACACTTTTTAAAACAATATTTTAGATCCATGAAATATTACATATTGGATAATATTTGAAAGTAATTATATTGAAAAATAGTTATCAAACTGATTAGAAAAATTCACAGATACGATATTAAGAATCCATGTACTAGCATATCCTTCAAGAATCAAAGTTTACCACTTTTCTATCAAAGAGCATTAGAAGAGAACTTTCAAGGCTAAACATCCACATTGCAGAGCAAATTTTTAAAAAGGACTAAAACATTTCATTCTTCTGCAGGACCAGCCAGGAACCTATGGTATAGAAGACATCTATAAAATTAGCTCAATAAAAAAAATAAAGTTAATCACATTCCAAAAAAAACTGGGTTTGACCAGAGCCAAGATGGTGGTGTAGAAGCAGCAAAGTTTCAGAGCTCCCACACAGACACACTAAATACCCATGCAATATGACTCTAAACAGATTTTAGGGCTCCCGAAGTCACAAAAATACAGACAACACATCTCTTGCTGAAGGCAGCTTGGCAGGAGGGGCTGACTGCCAGCAGGCTGGGAGCCAAGCCCAGTGTAGCCCAAAAACCAGAACCACAGCCAGGCCCCAGGACAGTCGGGAGGATCCCAGCTGAAGCGTGCATCTACCCTGGAGACCAGATCTACAGCACGTGGAGCAATCTCCACATCTATCAAGCCAGGAACAATAAGAATTATAGAAAGGTTGGTGAAAGTGATGCTTTCAAGCGAAATTTGGGGGAGGAAAAGCAGTTCAGCCAATCTGCCCACAGGGTAGGGAATCAGCAGGGAAATGGCAGGATCTTCTCCAACCAGCAACTGCCCTCACTGGGCTGCTTCAGTGGTCCTGAACTGTGGACCCCAGAGGGGGGCTAAGACAAGTGATCAGTGCCAAAGGCTTTTGCATTGAGTGGCCTGGATCCAGATCACGGTCTTGGGTGGTGGACCTGAGGTGCACTTTTAGAAATACAAAGCTGGTGAGGGTTTCAGTACCCCGACAATAGGTCCAGCAACTGTGAAAACCCCAGCAAGTTGGGACAGAGATTTTCCCCCCTGGAAGCAGAGTTCCACAGACCTAAAAAAAATCAACCAATTAATTCACTGGCCAACTTGAGGAAAAGGAAGCAAAATAAAAACAGCAATAAAACTCTAGAATCCTTTTAGTGAACAAAAAGGACCAAAGCATGGAATGTCAGGAAGACAGCACAGTGAGACCTCCCACACCAAATGCTTCCAAGACACTTGAAGATAGCCTACAAGCTATAGATGAACTGAAAAAGGACTTTGTAAAACAAATGAGAGAAGTGGAGGGAAAATTGCAAAGAGAAATGAGAATGATGTGAGAAATCATGAAAAGAAAGCCAACAAGCTGACTGAAGACAACAATGCTTTAAAAATAGATGAACTCAAATGGCAAAAGAGGCCTAGAAAGCCAATAAAGAGAGACTTAAAAAGTCAAATTTGCCAGATGGAGAAAGAATCTCAAAAGCATTCTGAAGAGAATAATTCCTTCAGAATTAGAG
>CM053601.1:95590797-95607941 GCA_028646575.1 Pseudocheirus occidentalis | reverse complement strand
GAGAGAGGGAGAAACAAAATGGGGTTAATCATCCCATAGAGAAGAGGCAAGGGATAACTTTTACAAAGTTATTTTCAATTACTCTCATTGAATTTGGCTTAGGGAAGAAATGGCATAAACCCTAAACTGGGCATCATGCCACACAGGACAGTAGGGGGCATGGGGATGAGAGGGGGAATAACAGAGGGGAGGGCAGGCTCTGGGGGAGGGATGCTGGAAGCACACACTTCAATAAAGGGACAGGGACAGGGTAGAGAGCAGAATAAGGGGGGAGGGGAGGGATAGGAAGGAGAGACAGATGATCACTGTCACAATATGTCCCCTATGAAGATGTCCTGTATAATCACACACATCCACAGCCTGTATTGAATTGATTGTCCTTCCAGTGGGGGTGGGTGACAAGGGAGGAATCAGAAAGAATCTAGAATTTAAAGCTCTGCAATCTGCAACTAGGAAATATGATATGCAGGGGCTGGGACAGGGAGACCCTCCCTGCCCTACCAGAAAGTAAGAGAGCAGAGCAGGGGATGGGGCTTTACAGTGGGATTGCTGTTTTAGGGTTGGGGCAGGGGCAAGACGGGGAGAAAATTTGTAATTCAAAAATGTAATGAAAATGAATTATGTAAACAAGAAAACAAAAATATTTTAAAAATTTCTATAGAAACCATTATCATGTTAATTTGCAAAGAGATGACATTGCCTCTTCTTTCCCTCTTTTCCTTTAATTCATTTTTTTTCTTCCTTTGGTTAGTTTTTCATACAAAATACCAAAAATAATGGAAATAATGATTATCTTTGTTTTTTCCTTGATCTTATTGGGAAAGTCTCCAGTATTTTTCCAGTAATCTAAAGCAAAAAAGACAGAGACAAAATCACACATAGCTTTGAATCATTCATTTTTAAATTACTGCTAGAACTTTGTGACATGTAATAGACATTTGACTTATTCCTTTTTTAATAGCTAAACCCTTCTAGGTTCTCTTTTTTTCATCTAACGAAAATAAAAAGTCTTATGTAAATTTTTTAAATTATAGTCATCATGATTTGACAGTGTTTATTATCATCTCTCTCACCTAAAAATATATATATACACATATGTAATAAGTATGTATGTATGTATATATGAATATATAATATGAATTTATTTATATGTATGATTAATTTAGAGCCTCTTTTGTTTAGAAGGCTTATAAAATCAATTCCAATACCAAACATGACTTTATGGAATTCCACATGTGTACTTTCTGTGTGTCCATTGAATCTATTTTTTCTTTGTTTCAAGATAGCAGATTCTTCTCAAGTTCTGTGGATAGTTTCAATTATTATTGTTTTTTCTTTTCTGTAAATCATGTTCTAAAGCTAGATGTAGAATATAATCAGTATATTTAAGAGTTTATGAAAATAAAAGTTAAGTCAAGGAAATGAAAAACACAATTTCTTCAATTTTCTTTGTGAGTTTATACAATTTGTTTTTTCATTTAGTCAACAAATTCTAATCATTGTCTAACATTGAAGACGCCATATAGCTATATGTGAATTTGTAGTAAGATCTTGAATCCCACCTCTAATGCTTACTATCCACATAAATCACTTACCTTAATTAGGTTTCAGCTTCCTTATCTTTAAATGAAAAAAGGTCAGATTAGAGGGCCTCAGAGGTCCTTTCCAGTTCTAAAGCTATGATTCTATGATGAAAGGCTATATATACATAAAACATTTCACAGTATTCATACGATATAACAATTCGGTAGGCTTATTTCACCAGTTAGCTCTAGGCATATTGAAGAAATACTCCCCATCCTTAAGCAGTTGACAAATCAAGTAGAAAAAGATAGCATATTTTTCAACAACAACAAACAATAAGGATTCTTAGCAAAGGCTATTAATTCACTCTGGAATAGGAATCAGCTTCAATTGTAGTGATATTAATTTATATATATTTACTTGGACCATTCTGAGTAAAGTGAAATGAGTGAAGCAATTACATGAATAATTCAGGGAAATGTCCAACACATGCTGTTGCACCCCCAAATCCTTGAGCAGTTAGCAGATTTCCGATAGTTACTGAACTGGGGATAACCTATACAGATTGTTTCTCTGCCTATTATATTTATGTAATTTTAATTTATAAAGCAGTAACTTTTTAAAAGCAACATAATTTTGAATTTTGCTAACTTACCAAAGCTAGCACCCATCATTTTAAATGATGGAAAAACACAAAGTATATTCTTTGCTTTGCTGGGGATGTGGTACTATATACCTCTTTGTCTTTCAGCCAGGACTTTATGACCCACCTTTTGCCAGCATCCTAACAACAGCCGTTTTCTCCCCACATTCAGTGGCCTCACTTCCACAGCATTATGATTTCATTCACCAGCGGGCTTACTTTAAGACTACAATGAGTCCAACTTCCTGCTTAGAGAATGTGCTGAAGCTTCTGGCTGAGCCTTAAGACATTTTAGAAGTGTTGCCGCACAAGAGAGAAAAGGCACCAAGCCAGCTACTATGCACATGCATAAATTTGTCAATTATCTTCAAGAATATGGCACAAAATTCATGTCACTTGGGGAGGGGGGTGAGGGGAATATGCTGAGAGATTGCAGTTTCAGCACAGAGACTGGTATTTTTTGTTTGTTTGTTTGTATTTTCATGAATAAGGCTTGTAGTTTGATCCTCTAAAATGGCTGTTAAATAAAATGCAGGAAGGTGGAGCATTCCCAGAATGTAAATGCTCTCTTCTTTTCAGCAAAGAATTATTACCTCTTGACCATGGAGGATAATTGAGGAATTCTAATTTCTGAACTATATGTTTCTGGGATTTTTTTCCCACTGTATGAGAGTGTGCAGTGTGGTACTTTGGTCCTCCACCCTTTTTGAGCATTTGGAATGACCATTTCCCAAAATGGATAGCAATTTTCATTTCAGTTCAGCTAATAGGGGCATTTAGCTAATTTCTGTGCAACTAGAGTGCATGCAAGGTGACAGGGAGAATAGGCTGGGTCTATGTGGAGCGGCAGTGTACTGCTCAAGTTGACAACTGTACCACCAGAGGCATTATTTGTGACTATGGTCAAAGGTACTACCCCCCCCCTAATTTATTCATGTGTTTGAGAAACATACAACTTCCTGACAGTTGGTGAAAAGTCCAGGACTTGGAACCCCTCAATACTTTTCCCAAGTTCAGTTCCATCAGTGTGACAAAACATTCCAGTTTTTTTGTCCCAGTATCTAGTGTCGTAACTGAATTCTAAGTTTAGACTTCAATGCTTAGAAGGAAGTACTCAGAATACTGCTGAAAACAATCTTTAGCCTGGATAGTTCAGATAGGTGAGAATAAGAAATATTTCTGCCTTATTATAGGAACAAAAATACTCTTCTTTATGGTCAACATATGCATCCTAGAGTCTTAAGTAAGATGTGAATCATCAAACTTTTTTCAACAATAATTATTCCACATATGCAATATCTTTCTAGGAACATGATTGTTTGGTGCCACATCTGAGAATCTCTCCCCACTCCTTCTATGTGCTCTGGTTTTATCCAAATTATCTAACTTGCTCAGCAGTTGATTGATTATACATTCTTAGATGCTTGATTACCTTTTTTAAAGATATGCTCTTTTTAGTTCCCTTCATGCTGACTTCTGCCTTTTTCTTTTTTGGTTCTATCTTCTGTTACGTGCTTTACAATATATCATATGCTGTCATGAATTCAAACTCAAATAGAAATAGATAACTAGGGCATCATATTGAATGGCTACATTGGTGAGTATTGTGAGTAGCCACAAGGGTCAGGTGTTTCACATCTCTGCTTTACAATACTTCCAAATTGATACTCCTAAAGCATAAATATTACTATGTCACTCTCTTGCCCATGAAACTCTAGTGGCTTCCACTTGCCTCCAAGGAAAAAAAAGTGCAAATTCCTGGGACATTTAACACAGTCTGGCTCTATTCCCTTTATACAATTACCACTCTTGAATACCATTTCAGGTTCATTGCAAATTTTCCCTTTGTGCACAATATCACTTAATTCCAACCAAACTGGAATACTTGTTCTTCCCTGTTATGACATGTATTCTACTGTCTCTATGCTTTGGCACAGATATTTTTTTTTATAACTGAAATGTACTTTCTTTTTACTTTTGCCTTGAAGAATCTCTCTCCTTCAAGAGTGAAAGCAAGTGCCATCTTTTGCAATAAACCCATCCTTATTCTTAGTCCCAGTTGCTACTCCCTTCTACCATTGAAATTACTTGCTACATATTTCACATTTATTTATCTGTATATGATTTACTTTTCCCCCAATAGAATGGAAGCTCCTGGAGGGCAGAATCTGTTTTGTTTTTACTTCTTTATCACCAGTGCCTAAAATAATGCCTGACACACAGAAGCTGCTTAATAAAAGCTTATTGAATGAAGGACTAACATTTTTCCATGGACTATTTCCTCCCATCCACAAGTCCATGTTCTGACTATTCTTTATTTTCATGTTATGTAAAATCAGATATAATTTAGAAAGTAAATGTGGTATTAATTCAAATTCATTTTGAGAGACAACATTAAATGAATTTTTTTATCTGATCACATGAACACCCCTCAAGAGATTCATTCACTTACTCCAATATTAAAAAAAAATTACAAGAGCATCAGGATAGGATCACTATAGGATCTCTCCTTAAGGATATAATTCACAACTCCACATCCTGGCATACCTTTTCATCAGATGTTGATATGCACACATATGCATATATTTATATATAAGTATGCATACATATATGCTTATATACCCACATATACATATGTGTATATATATATGTGCACATATATATGCATGCATGCCTGTTGTTGTTGTTTGTTCTTTGTTTTCAAAGATGGCCAATTCAAATGAGTGAATTGTATTTGAAACAGAGTTGCACAGAATCATCAGGCTCACACTCTCTTCCTGAGTCATCAAAGTCCAATTGCAGGTCAAAAGGCAGGATGACTGGCTATGACCCAGGCTGCAGAAAATGACCTAGATAATTTCTCATGTCAGACCAAGTTCTAAGTACTTCATAGCATGTGCTTCAATTATATGCATAATCATTGGATTAAGCTGTTCTCATCCTCCCATTCTGCTGGGTTAAGTCTTCATGCACTTATGTCAGACATTACCCTAACTCACCTACCAGTTCTCTAAGCCTGGTTTTTAGCCCAAATCCTGATATGGTCTTACCAGGGTGTGGCCACTGCTACAGATGCTTTGAGCTACAAGATAGAGTTTGGTGAAAGGTGGATGGATACCAAAGGCCCTCAAGAGGGCCCAGCAGGCCCTTACACCAGAAGTGCTAGTCTCCTTGAACACCCTATACATCCTATATAGATCACAAATATGTTCAAGTGCCAACTATGTGCTAAGTACTTTACAAATAATATGTCATTTGATCCTCACAGTAATGCTGGGAGGTACATGCTATTTTTATCCCAGTTTTTCAGACAAGGAACCTGAGGCAAAAAGAGATTTGAGCTCCTTTTCCGGGGTTATAAAACTATCTGAGGCCACATTTGAACTCATCTTACTTACTTTGTAGGGTACAATCTCTAAACCCCATAGCCATCCTCTTGGTGATGGACCTATACACACTTAACTAAGCTGGCTATTGGATAACAGACTATTGCTAAGCCCATATATGAAGATTTTTGGTTTCCTGGAAGCTATGTGGGACTTTTCTCTGCTAAGTTTGGGTATATACCCATCACAAGCCCAGGTTTGCCACCATATAACAATGAAAAAGCAGAATAATACTTAGGTCAAGATTGGACACAGGTAAATGAGTATTGTGAGTTTGTTGTTGTTGTGGTGGTGGTGATTGTTGTTTTACTTATATAGATACATAATTAGGTTAAGTAAGATACAGTAGTCAAAAATATTTCCTGAAATAATTGTTTTGTGCTTCTCCTATCTTTCAAATGATGGAATATATAATAAGGGGGAGGGAAAGTTCAAAAAGAATTCTTTGCTTTTCATAACCTTTATTCTAACATAATGGTAAATGTCATTAAATTCAAATGGAGCCCTGGTAAGTAGCCCTACACCATTACTGTGGAGTAGGAATAGTTCTGAATTTATAGGGGATTAGTCACACTGGGAAAAGTAAAGATAAACTCAGAGAATGCTTACTTATGAACACTTTGGCTCTGCTTTCTTCCATTAGGAATGCACCCAGTGTTTTTCATGCTTTTTGGTAATCATATTCATAGAGATTGCTATGTTGTCATCTAAGCAGTTAGAGTTCGTTTAAATAAAAGCATAATATACATCCAAGTCATAGTTATCATTATTATTTGTGATGTGCCAAGTTCCTGACACTTTATCAATTCAAAGCATTTGAGCAGTGTTGAAATACTTATGCACTCTTTGCAGAAAAGGGAGAATATCTCTCTACAATGTAGCAAATGTGTTGGAAATGGGTTCTTCTCTACTAGTAAGCAACATTGTATAGTGGAAAGAACACATAAATTGGAGATAAGAGTGCTAGCTCTAAAAATATAATTTGCTGTGTGATGCTGGCCAAAATGCACCCTCTCTGAATCAAGTGCTTTAGCTATAAAAAGAGAAAATTGGATGAGATGAAGTATAACATTTTTTGCGACTCTAAGATCATATGATTTTAGGAGTGAATAAATTGCTACCTTGCATCTATAAATTGCTGTTGGGAATGACTTTGTAATGATAAATTTTAACTTATCTGCTGATAAAGACAAGTTATATGAAATAAGACCAAAATGTTGGCTAAAGTACTGATGTTTATTTTCAAGACTTATTATTTATTAGTCCCCATAAAAGCATGGCAAGTTTAAGTTTTTTAATATTATTATAATTCTTTCAATAAATATGGAGGCTAAGATGGAATGGTGATGTTATTATCTCCAAAAACTAAGATTAACTCAGGAACAAACCTTAATAATTCTGTTGTATATGAAAAGACAAGTTAACAATATTTGGCAATATCATATCTGTCTCTATAAGAAGTGGCAGTATCATCAAAAACTTAAGTGTGTCATAGTGGCCTAACCTCTCACATCTAAAGGCAGCCTCATTTTTGTTTTGCTTTGTCCCTTTCTCTTACTGAGAAGAGATTTATTCCGATAACATGTAATCCCATATATTATTGAAATTATTTACATTCACCTCGTTAAAAACAACAGTAACTTTTTTTCTCTTTTAAATTCCTACTATTTTGGAGAATTAACTAGGGAATGCATTTGTTTATGGTTAATTGCTTACATTTTTCACATAAACCAAAGATGGATTAGCAGGTAATCCCAACCAAAATGTACATATTCAACCACTGGTCCCAGTAATATCAATCTTCCCATACAAATGTGCTCTCAAGTAATTAGAATATCTGAAACATGGAGGTTGGCATGTGTCTTGCAACACAATGGCACAATTAAAACTTTGCATGGGAAGTAACATTAAGGATAACTCACAGCTTTTGCATGAAGCTGTCATCCTTAGTTACTTTTGCGTATTTAACAAAGCAGAGGAAATCTAACAGTTGACATAATCATCATTAGAATAAGGACAAAAGAGTAAACTCTTCTTCACTGATATTTTAGAGGGACCATTAGAAAAACGGACTTTGTATCTGGTGTAAGGAGAATTCATATACAGATTAGCAGTCAGCTTGCTCTACTTCCTAGGGTAAGAAAGATGTACTATTTTGCCAGCCAAACAAAATATGTTATTTTTCATGGCCAAGTTTTAGCAACTATAATTCAGGGAAAGGAATACTGGAGGAATTGACTTTTTATGCAGTGTCTCTTGAGACATAATATTAAGAGGGGTCATTTAATATGACAACTTTATGATTTTCTTGCTTTGAGCTATTTTCTTCTTCGTTTTAATCCTTAATTATAAAACACCTACTCAGTATAAGGAGCCATCTATAGTAATTTATTTCCTTTATTCTGTAACAGTCTAGCAACATCAGGCACATAACTGATACCAAAGCAACAACTGCCCTTTTTAATTGTATTCAGTATTAAATTTAATTCTAAGTTCCTTAAAGTTCATGTTTCATTCTTTCTTATATTATGCAGAATATTAACACTAGTTTATACAGAGCAAGTCCTCAAAATGCTCATTAACTGACCGAATTTCTTATTAATTGAAATGAATATACTTAAGCCATAAATAAGTCTGCATAGCGCAGTTAGGTGATACAACAGACCTCAAGTCAGAAAGGCACATTTTCCTAAGTTCAAATCTGGTCTGAGATACTTACTGGTTGTATAATCCTGGCCAAGTCACCCAACCCTCTTTGCCTCAGTCTCCCTATCTGTAAATTGAGCTGGAGAAGGAAATGTCAACCACTCCAGGATCTCTGCCAAGAACACCTCAAATAGGGTTACAAAGAGTCAGACACATAATATGCATCCTATATCCATTTGGTATTGCTTATGCGGATAGTCAGATTTTTTGTTTGTTTGTTTTCCCCTGAATAAGATCCAATTTAGGAATATCCTCAATGCTTTAGAGTTGGTGAAATGTCACTACAAAACAGGAACATGAGAAATGTTGACTGTCCAGAAAACTATATTCAGCTTGATAGATTCATAGATATTGTTTATAGGCATGTGGAGTATATATAGATAACTTTTTGTTTACCAATGTATATGTGTGTGAATATATGTATAAATATCCATAGATATAAATATATAATGCATATATGTATGCCTGTATACACATACATTGGGCAGACAGTAGAGATACAAAATTAAATAGAATCTGGGGCAGCTAGGTGGCACAGTGAATAAAGCACCAGCCCTAGCCTAGAGTCAGGAGGACCTGAGTTCAAATCCTGTCTCAGACACTTAACACTTGCTAGCCATGTGACCTTGAGCAAGTCACTTAACCCCAATCACACTATTTTCCCCCTCCAAAAGGCAAAAAACCCCCAAAACCCCACAAAACTAGATCCAGAATTAAATATATGGTAGATGTAGAATGGTAGGCCATATAGCCTTTGGGGAATTATGTAGTGAATTTAATGAATCTGAATTTACCTTTCCTCTTTTGTTTGTTTAATTTTTGTTATGTTAATAAAAATAAACTTTGCTAAAAATATGGCATTGTAGATATTTTGTTGGACTTAGAGTCGGTGACCTGCGTCAAGGTATGCCTCTTATAGTTATGAGCTTCATTATCTAGACCAGAATGCTTAATCTCTCTGACCATTAGGTTTTTCTTTAAGACTATAAATTTTAAAAGTTTATAATCCAAAGAATTTCAGGTATGGAATATCTGTCTTCAAATAATTCAAGTGGCATGACATCATAAAATCAGTATAGTAGGATAACTTTTGACACATTTCAATGTGTCAAATACAAAGGATATTCATATCATATATATATATGTGTGTGTGTATGCATATATATATACACACATATGGGTAACCTATGTGTGTGTGTATATAGGTAACTATATATATAGTATATGGTGTATGTATATATTTATGTATAACATATATAGTTTATAGTGTGTGTGTATACATACATATACTAGGTAACTTATATGTGTGTGTATATATATGTGTGTGTGTATACATACTAAGTAACCAATGGATATTCTTGCTTGTATAATCCTTGACAACAGGGACTGCTTTTGCCTTTCTTTGTATCACCAGCACTTAACATAGTGCCTACCACATAGCAAGCACTTAACAAATCTTAACTGATAGCCCTAGTGCTCCACTGGTATTGATACAGTGTTTAGAGATGTGGAGGATGATTCCTTATATGCAAAGAATTTATGAGGGCACAGGTGTGTGGCACCAACACAATATTTATAGCATTTATGGTGGCCATGAATATGCCAGTATAATGCTGAATCACAAAATAAAACAGACTCTCCACATGTAAGACAAAACCAAAACATTTATTCAAACACCTTAAAGCTGTGTACCAATACCAGAGAGCCAAATCCATTACAAACACAAAGAAAATCAAACACAGTAATAATATGGGAGGTACCATTATCCCCAAACCTTCCTTCTGTTAGGAACTTCCCACAAATGAACACTCACAGTTCACTGCTTCCTTCCTCTCTCTCCCTCAGCTCTAACTGCTCTGACCAACTTCCTCTGGGCTCTACTCCATCCTTCCTTGTCCACCTTCCTGCTCCACCTGTTTAACCACCTCCTCCCACCAGAGAGACTCAAGTCACTCAAGCATGTCACATGGGACTATTAATGAATGGGAAAAGATCTTTCCATTAAGCAAAAATAAATAGAAAATTCATAATGCAAGATCAACATGAAATGAGGAAATACGTATAGACTGTATTTGTCACTATTTGAGGAACACACAACAAAGATCTAAGATTTGTCAAAGAATGCAAACATGAATAAGCCTAAATCTATAGCAATAGCTCCATTTTGAAAAGCAATAAATATGAATGGAATATGATTCATATGCAAGAGATTCATTAAGGACTAGAACCAATGTTACAAAAGTCCATGATATAATATTGAATAACAATCAATATATTACATAATGCTTTTTCTTTTTCTTTTTCTTTCTCTCTGCTTCCCCAAACCATGCCCATCCCAGGTCTAAATGTGTTAGATAAGAAATATGTTTCTTTTCTCTTTAGAATATTCAATGTTTGTCTGAAATACTGTATTATGTTTGATCCCCACAAATATGTATCATATATTCCTGTAAATTTCTTTTAAGAAACTCAGAAAAATGTGGAAGGTCAAGGTGAATAGTACTAGGGACAAATCACAAAGGCTAAAATCATACTATTAAAGAAGTCTGCTGCCCATATTACTGATAACAAGCACATTTATACCAAGTCATTTGCAATATATTCCTGTCTACTATACTTTTGATGATGTTCTAGAAAGACCTAGAAAAATTTAAGACACACAAATGTGTCATTTAATAGATACTCATAAGAGGGAAAAAATTTTCTTAACCCTCACTTGGTAGCGTGACAGGAGACAGTTCTGCTAATTGCCAGTTATAGTATGTCAGCAGCATCCTATTTTTCCATATATTTACATATTCCACAAGTTGAAGTAGCATGTTTAAAAAAAGATTGAATGTTTATTTGGACTGAAAGCCTTCCTTAATGATAAACACTTTAACTTCCTTACAGTAAGACTATTTTATGTCATGACTTGAGAGCTCTTTGAACCAACAATCTTCTCTGTAGTCACTAAGAAAAGTGCCCATACTTAACTACATGAAAAACAAAGAGCTAGACTATGACAAGATTTCTTTTGTATTTATTTGAAAAGTAGGAGGATTGGGGAGGGAAACAGACCTTTATCGATAATAGAATTGAAGAGCATTTCATTTTTCTATTACATAAGGAATTTGTATTTTTTATTTTCTAGGTTGTTCTCATGCAAATGAAATAGTTTTACTATGATATCAAATTTTCTCAATAGGATATTCAAAGATATCTTTAAATAGAGCACTTATTAAGCACCTACTGTAATGGAGGTACTGCATTAAGCACGTAGAAATACTGAATGTTAAAGCTCCAATTCGTTTCAATAAATAATAAAGCTTTTTTGTATGTTTAGAATCCCCAGACTCCTATACTTTCTTTAGTCCTCTTTACATTACTTGTAATTTGATTTTATAAAGGCATGTAGTCACCTTTTTATTTTTATATTCTGTTATTATGTTACCCTTACACGTATATCATCATGAAAAGCAACTAGCTTTAGCAATAACTGAAATGCATCTTACATATTGCTGCTTGTAATTTTCACATGTGATCAATGGAGGTGCATTTAAATATACTCCAGATAGTAATATATGTTTCATCATTTAAGTCACACTATACTCTTTAACCTCAAAAGGATGGCTCATTGTCATAATAAATTCCTTGTGTTGCATATGTTGGTACATGTATTTAAAGTGTTACCTCATGCAAACTGTAGCTAGTGGATGAGAGAGAATTCAATTTCTAGGTACTGTCAAAGCAAGGAAAAATGCATTCCTGAACACTGACTATCTGTCAACTTAAACTGTACGAAAATAGCATGCAGTGGCCTCAGAGCAGGATCTTATTTACTGAAATTGAACTAGGTACACTCCATGCATTTCACATAAGGAAGGACCTCAGTTTGGCCTTGGAAAACCACACAAAAAGTAAGGTTTCCTCTTCTACCTGAATTTTCTACAGCTTGTACTGGATGCTGACTATCTTAGCAAGAAATCCAAGAGAGAAAAATAAATGTACATGAGTAAATGCTATCAAATTAATCATTTGTTCTTTCCAAAGACCATGTGATACCAAATGCAGAAACATTTGACAAATAGTTCAGTTTACAATAACCCACATAGCAATGCCAGGAGTGAAAGGAATTCTTTGAAACCAATAGGATTAGAAAAGATTTTCTCTCCTTTTGAAGTGGTGCAGCATCTTGGCCATTTTTCACTCCTTTAGCTTTCCCTTTCAGATGCTTTCAACTGAGTGATTTAGATGAGTTCTGCACCCTTAGTATGCCAAATATATTTTAGTCCCTTACTTATTTAGGGTTGGTACTCTGAGGGGATATTATTTGGAAGTATGCTGTCTTTCCTTTCTGTTAGAGAAAATATATTCTTATTTCTCCTTCCTCCCAACCCACCCCATTCCAAAATCCAAGGACAATCCAACTATTTCAATTCTCTGTGAAGTCTCAGACTATTGCACCTGGTTGAGTCAAGAAGAATGTGGCAGATCACAACTATGACTAGAGAGTTTGTGAGTAAAGGATAAGGGAAAGCCCAGCAGAAGCCATTGAAAGGAAAATCACTTGAGAAGACTGATTCAGGTAGATAAATGAATAGTTCACTGCAACTTTCTGTGTCTTAGCTTCTCCAGTTTTTAATATCTGGCCTGATTGTTGGATCCAAGAGTGAATTCTTTTAGTTGTCTCACGTCTTAAAATCTGAATGTACCAAAGGTCACCTTGGCACCAACCTAGAAAAGCTATAAGGAGGAATTCTGATGCATGAGAATGGGGGTGGGGACATACACACAGAGATAAACTTCTAACCTTTTAAAAATTAAGATCCTATTATAAAGAAGCAGAAATTGCTAGATAAGGCTGTCAGGGTAAGCAACAACTCTGGTTGAAACCTGGTGAAATTTGGCTGTGGTGTAAGAAGTCCTTTATTTCCTACCTGGATCACAGAATTCTCATACTGTAGCCCTTACTGGGCATGCTCCATGAAAGGTAATGTCACTGGCCTCAAGGAACAGAGTCAAAATCTGAAATTTTTGGTTTTGTAGACTTTGTTGAATATAATCATACCAGACGCAAAGTCTTTTTTTCCCTCACAGAGAATCTCGTCTACATTCCCATGGTATAACCCTTGACTCTAGGAGACTGAAAGGATGGACAAAAGTGCAGGAATATAGGAAGCCCGGGGAGAGCTGCAAATAAATAACAAGACCCTAAGGATGGAAACTTAATAGTCAGGGAAAAACAATGGTTATATTTCTTCCATCATCATAAATCTGGAAGAGGATGTAAAGATTTGGGCTTGGCATGAGGACAAAGTGCTCTACCCCACATATGTTGGTGTTAACCTAAGTATAGCTCTGCAACCCATGTTTGATTTCCTGAATTACTGTCAACAGCCTACAGTGGTCTTACCTCCTATACTTGCAGAGAGCGATGGCCCTTCCCCTCAATCATACTCACCCTGTTCAACTTCTCTCCTTTTATTTTTTTTTCAAACATGATCAAATTTTCTCCACCCTAAAACAAAATAAAAAAATCTCCTAGGTCCTACAATACCACCAAGCCATCATCCTCCAAATCTTCTCCCTTTCTCAGCCAAATGCCTAGAAAAAGTTACCTATACTTGTTAGTTTTTTTCTATCCTTTCATCTATGAGTCCCTCAACCATTTGCAATCTAATTTAAACTTATTATAATGCTAAAATTGATTTCTTTCTAAATTTACCAGTAATATTTTAACAAGAAAATAATATGGTATTTTTTTCCTTTCTCATACTACTTGACTTCTTTGCTGTATTACCATTGTTGACGATTTTCTTCTCTTGTATACATTATTATTATTATTTTTAACAACAATCTCCCTAGGTTGTTCTACCTATCAAAATGTTTCTCAGTATCATCAGATTAAACCTCAATTTTTCATTCTGTCTCACCCTATATATCCCATACGTTTTCAAATCTTGTCATTTCTGTCCCTACAACATCTCTCATAGTTTGTACATTTTTTCTCTATTCACAGTCATAATCTTAATCAAGGTCATCATCACTTTGTTTATTTCAATGATATGATCTAATTGTTCTTCCTGCTTTGAGTCTTCCTCCTTTTTGTTTAACTGATGCCAAAGTATTATTCCTTAAAGCATGAGAAACCATGGAACTCCCCTATTCAAAAAATCCTACTGACTCAAAATTACATGTAGCTTAAAATGTAGACTCCTTTTATAGATTTTAAAAAATATTTTAAAGATTTTGTCCTAGTAAAGAATAGGGACACGTTACTGAGAAATAGTGTCAGAATGTTTCTAAGTGTTATGACAATAAGAAGAGTAGGAAAGAGAAAATATTTGGCTAATGGCAGCAAGTTTTAACATTTCCAATTGATTCATAATCTTTTCATTACTGGCCATTTATTTAATATGTATTTTTTACACCATGATCAGTAAAAATATGCATTTAATATTATTGCTTTTGTGTATTTGTTTCTGAAGTTATGACAATTACACATAGGCACAGAGATGAATAGATAAATAGATCTTTTTTGTAAAAATATAATGTTCAGGTAAGGAATATTAATACTCTTTTCAATTCCAATTCAACAATATCTAGCGACTTTGTATATCTCACTTTTAAAAATTATATTAAAGTTGTTAACTTCTTATTTTGTTTTTTGTTATTGTAATTGTTACTGTTATAATTTCTAGTTCTGAGTAGTACATATGTAAAGCTTCTCCCTCCCATCCCATTATTTCGCTTGTATTGTCTCTTTCTTTTTTAGCTTTTTACGTTGCCATTTTATTCATATATATATTGTGCTGCAATTAATTTATTACCTCTTGTGTCTTTCAGCAAAAAAATGGTCCCCCTGTTTATCTCTTCTAATTAAATAATTTCTTTCTGGTTGCTTGGTATGCAATCATGATTACCAGGCCTGCTTCTTTTTTTTTAATTCAACTGACATGAATTTTACTCCAACTCATTTTAATTCTATGTTATTTCAATTTTATGTTTCCTGTGTTTCCTTTAAACAACACACTCACCACCCCGCACACACATTCTATTATCAAGGAAGACAATGCTAACATGTAAATAATTAGGTATATATAAATATATATGGAAAATAGATGAAAAGGTAGTTTAGCTTTTTAAAAATCTATTTATTTATTTATTTTTGTTTAAAACACTCATTTCCACAAGATTCTGATTAACAAATCTGTCTCCCTTTCTCTCCCCTACCCCCACCCCAAAATAGAAAGCCTACTGAATACCCCTTTTCACAATCTGTTCTCTCTTATATCCTCCCCCATTCTCCACCCCTAACGTTCTAGTAGGGCAAGACAGATTTCTATACCCCAGTGCCACTATATCTTACTTCCCAATTGCATGTAACATGCATTAACATTTGTTTTTTTAAACTTTGAGTTCCAGAGTCTTCCTCTTCTTCCCTCACCACCCACACCCACTGGGAAAACAAGCAATTAAACATAAGTTATACATGTGTAGTTATGCAAAACATTTCCATTATAGTTATATTGTGAAAGACTAACTATATTTCTCTCCATTCTATTCTGCCCACTACTTATTATATTTCCTGCTTTGACCCTGTCTCTTTTCAAAAGTATTTGCTTCTAACTACCTTCTCCCCTAATCTGCCCCCCCTTCTATCATCTGCCTCTTCACCCCAACTTTGAACCCCTTCCTCCCTGATTTCCTGTAGGGTAAGATAGCCAACTGAATGTGTATGTTGTTCCCTCCTTAAAGACTGTTTTTTGGCAGTATTCTGAGTACTTCCATTTAAGCACTGAAGTCTAAACTTAGAATTCAGGTACAACACTCAATACTGGGACAAAAAAATGGAATGTTTTGTCACACTGATTCAATGTGAGTAAGGCTAACCCGTTTCCTTTCACCTTCCTGCTCTTCCTGTCCATTGTAACTGTGTTCTCTTGCTTCTTTTATTTGAGATAATTTACCTTAGTCTATCTCTCCCTTTTTCTTTCTCCCAATATATTCCTCTCTTACCTCTTAATTTTATTTTTAAGATATCATCCCCTCATATTTAACCCATCCTGTGCCCTTTGTCTATGTATACATGTGCACACATATGCACACTCATATATATTTAAACACAATAATTTATACACAAATGTATGTGTGTGTGTATTCCCTTCAGCTATCCTCACATTGAGAAAAGTCTCATAAGTTATAATTATCATTTTTCTGTGTAGGAATGTAAATACTTAAATTTTAATAAGTTCCTTATGATTTCTTTTTCCTATTTACCTTCTCATGCTTCCCTTGTTTCTTGTAATTGAAAGTCAAATTTTCTGTTTGGCTCTGGTTTTTTTCATCAAGAATGCCAGAAAGTCCTCTATTTCACTGAATGACCATATTTCTTCTTGAAGCATTATACTCAGTTTTCATGGGTAGGTGATTCTTGGTTTTAATCCTAGTTCCTTTGACCTCCAGAATATCACATTCTAAGCCCTTGGATTCCTTAATGTAGAAGCTACGAGGTCTTTTGTTATCCTGATTGTGTTTCCACCATTGTAAAACTGTTCCTTCCTGGCTGTTTGCAATATTATCTACTTGAACTGGGAACTCTGGAATTTCACTATGATATTTGTAGGAGTTTTCATTTTGGGATCTTTTTCAAGAGGTAATTAGTGAATTCTTTCAATTTCTGTTTTGCCCTCTGATTATAGAATATCAGGACAATTTTCCTGGGGAATTTATTGAAAGATGACTTCTAGGCTCTTTTTTGATCATGGATTTTAGGTAGTCCAATAATTTTTTTCTTTTTTTGTTTTTTATTTATTTTAGTTTTCAACATTCACTTTTATAAGATTTTGAGTTCCAGATTTTCCCCCTCCTTTTTCTTCCCCTTCCCCAAGATGGCATGCAAT
>CM053601.1:95564524-95590297 GCA_028646575.1 Pseudocheirus occidentalis | reverse complement strand
AAGAGGAAGTAAATTACTTAAACAACCCCATCTCCAAAAAAGAAATTGAACAAGCTATCCAGAGAACTACCTAGGAAAAAAATCCCAAGGGCTAGATGGATTTACTAGTGAATTCTATCAAACATTTAAAGATCAATTGATTCCAATACTCTACAAACTATTTGGGAAAATTTGTGAGGAAGGAGTCCTTCCTAATTCTTTCTATCATCCAAATATGGTACTGATACCTAAATGAGGGAGAGACAAAAGGGAGAAAGAAAATTATAGGCCAATCTCCCTCATGAATATAGATACAAAAATCTTAAATAAAATATTAACAGAAGACTACAGCAACTTATAACTAAAATAATACACTTTGACCAGGCTGGATTTATTCCAGGAATACAAGGATGGTTCAATATTAGGAAAACCATCAGTATCATTGATCATATCAAAATAAAACTAGCAGAAAACATATGATTGTTTCAATAGATGCAGAAAAAGCCTTTGACAAAATACAACATCCATTCCTATTAAAAACACTAGAAAGTATAGGAATAAATGGAGTTTTCCTTACAGTAATACGTAGCATCCACTTAAAGCCATCAGCAAGTATTATATGCAATGGGGATAAACTAGAAGCATTTCCAATAAGATCAGGGGTGAAACAAGGATATCTGCTATGACCCCTCTTATTCAACCTGGTACTAGAAATGTTAGTAGTAACAATTGGAGAAGAAAAAGAAAGCAAAGGAATCAAATTAGGCCAAGAAGAGACTAAGCTATCAGTCTTTGCAGATGAGATGATGATATACTTGGAGAATCCTAGAGAATCAAGTAAAAAAAAAACTTCTTGAGACAATAAATAAATTTAGCAAAGATGCAGGATATAAAATAAACTCACACAAATCCTCAGCATTCTTATATATTTCCAATGAAGCCCAACAGCAAGAGATAGTAAGAGAAACTCCATTTAAAGTTACTGTAGACATTATAAAGTATTTGAGAATCTACCTGCCAAAAGAAACCCAGTAATTTTATGAACACAACTACAAAACACTTTTCACACAAATAAAATCAGATGTCACTAATTGGAAAAACATCAATTGCTCATGGCTTGGTAGAGCTAATATAATAAAAATGACAATTTTACCCAAATTAAATTACATGTGCCATGCCAATCAATCTACCAAAAAATTACTTTATAGAACTAGAAAAAATAGTGACAAAATTCATTTGGAAGAACAAAAAGTCCAGAATATCAAAGCATTTAATGAAAGAAGTGTTAGGGAAGGTGGCCTAGCCATACCAGATTTTAATCTCTATTATAAAAGCAGCAGTCCTGAAAACTGCCTGTTACTGGCTAAGGAAAAGAGTAGTGGATCAATGGAATAGATTGGGTACAAAAGACTCAGAAGTCAACAACTATAGTAACATTCTATTTGATAAGCCTAAAGACCCCAGTTTCTGGGTTAAGAATTCACTATTTGACAAAAAATGCCGGGAAAATTGGAATATAGTATGGCAGAAGCTGGGCATAGACCACTATCTAACACCATACACCAAAGTAAAGTCTAAATGGGCCCATGATCTAGGTATAAAGGCTCATAATGTAAAGAATATGGGGAAGCAAGGAATAGTTTACCTGTCAGATTTATGAAGTAGGGAAGATTTAATGACCAAAGAAGAGTTCAAGAGCATTATAAAATGCAAAATGGATAACCTTGATTACATTAAATTGAAAAGTTTCTGTACAAACAAAGCCAATGTAACCAAGATTAGGAGGGAAGTGGGAAATTGGTAAAGAATATTTACAACCAGTGTCTGAGATAAAGCCTCATTCCTAAAATATAGAGGGAATTAAGTAAAATTTATAAGAATACAGGTCATTCCCCAATTGATAAATTGGCAAAGGATACAAACAGGCAATTTTCAGATGTAGAAATTATAGATATCTTTAAGCACATGGAAAAATGCTCTAAATCACTATTGATTCTTGAAATGCAAATCAAAACAACTTTGAGGTACCACATCTCACCAGTCAGATTGGCTAAGATGACAACACAAGAAAATGACAAGTGCTGGAGAGATTGTAGAAAAATTGGAACTCTAATGCATTGTTGGTGGAGCTGTGAACTGATACAACCATTCTGGAGGGCAATCTGGTACTATGCCCAAAGGGCTATAAATAATTGTGCACTTTTTGACCCAGTAATACCACTTTTGGTGTTGTATCCCAAAGAGATTATAGAAGTGTGAAAAGGAATGATACGTACAAAAATATTTATTGGAGCTCTCTTTGTGGTGGCAAAAAACTGGAAAGTTAGGAATGGATGAACAAGTTATAGTATATGAATGTAATGGAATACTTTGTGCTATAAGAAATGGTAAGGAGATGGACTTCATAATTACCTGGACAGGCTTATACAGATGGATGCTAAGTGAGAAGAGCAGAACCAGGAAAAATTTGTACACAGTCACAGATATATCATATGTATAATGACCAAGCTTGACAAACTGGACTTTTCTCAGCAAAGCACAGTTAGCAGACAACTCTACAAGTCTCAGAATGGAAGGAGAGACCTACACTTAGAGAAGGATCTAGAAAGACCAGAGTTCAAATGGAGACTGAAGCAACACATGCCATTGTTCTTTTCCATGTTTGGTATAGTTTCTTTATTTTTCTTTTCCCATTATTCACTCCATTGGTTACAATGTTTCAATACAACCAGACTATGGTACAATGTGAATGTGTTTGCAGATCCCATACATGATTTTCCGCCACCACGGTGGGGGGAAGGGAGGGGAGAAAATCTGAAACTTAAGTGATTCTGTAACTCAATCTTATAAACTAAGAGTAATTAAACAAGTCAATAAATTATAAATTTTAAAAAGTCCCCCCAAAATGCTCCTAGGAATGTTATAGCCAGGTTTCAGAGTTTCAAGTTCAAGGAGAAAATATTACAAGCTTCCAAGAAGAAATATTTTGAATACTGTGTCAATATAATCAGGACTATGCAGTATCCAGCAGTTTCTACATTAAGGGATCGAAGGGCCTGGAATATGATATTATAGAGATCAAAGGAGGTGGAATTAAAACCAGGAATCATCTATCCAGAAAAACTAAATATAATGTTTCAGGGGAAAATATGGTCATTCAATGAGGTGGAGGACTTTCAAGCATTCTTAATGAAAAAAAAAACCCAACTGAATAGAAAATTTTACACTCAAATACAAGAGGAATGAGAAGGTAAATATGGAAAAGAAATCATAAGGAATTTATCAAAGTTGAACTATTTACATTCCAACATCTAAAAACAATAAGTGTAATTTATGAAACTTTTCTCAATATGAGGCTAGGTGAAGGGAATATACACATATATATTTATATACATACACATATGGGAGGGAATGAATGTGTATGAATGCTTATGTGAGTATATATATATGTGTGTGTGTGTGTGTGTGTGTATGTGTGTGTATACACACACATACACACACACATAGACAGAGGGCACAGAATCAATTGAAAAGGAAGAGATGATATTTTAAAAGGTGAAATTGAGAGGTGGGAGAGGATTAGAGTGAGAGGAGAAAGGTAGAGACAGAATGGGCTTAATCATCTCATACAGAAGAGGCAAGAGATAACTGTTACAATGGAGAGGAAGAACAGAAAGGCAAAAGGGAATGAGGGAACATTATAATCATTGAATTTGGCTTAGGGAAGGAATTACATATACTCTAAATTGGGTATGTCACCCTTCAGGAGAGTAAGGGGGAAGGGGATGAGAAGGGAGATGATGGAGGGGAGGGCCGGTTTAGGGTGGGGAGGGTTGTTAGACATGGACAAAGTAGAGAATGGAACAAGTGGAAGGACACATAGGAGGAAGGGAAATAGAGACAGTCTTTCACAATATTTCCATTATAGAGATGTTCTGCATAACTACCCATGTGCAGCCTGTATTGAATTGCTTGCTTTTCTAGTATCTGTCTTCAGTGGGTGATGAGGGAGGAAGGGATAGAATCTGGAGATTAAACTTCTAAAATAAAATTAAATATATATATATGTATGTATGCATATTATTATATTATATTATAATATATTAACACAATATACTGTTAATGTATAATTGATATTATTAATTATTAATTATTAATTAATTGTAGTATTTCTTAATACATTGATAAAATGTATATTATTTTATATTATAATATATATTATTATTTACATGCAACTGGGAAATGGATTATGCATGCACTGGAGTAGGGAGATTCATCTTGCCCTACTGGAAAGTCAGAGGGATGATGAGGAAGGCTATAGAAGAGAGCAGATTGGGGGAGGGTGGAATTGCTGTTTTGGGGTGTTGGATGGGGAGAATCTTTGTAACTCAATATTTCATGGAAATGAATGATGTAAACCAAAAATAAACAAGTTAGTTTTAAAAAAGAAAACAAAAGAAATTATGTGGCTAATAAAATATTTTAAGATTCCTGTAAAATAACATTCCAAAAATTTCTCAGAGTTAAAGTGAGGCAAAGCAGAACTACTGATGGTCCTCACTTTAAAACTTTAAAGAAAGGCAAAAATAAAACAAAGTTCCTTATTTTAAAACCATATCTCTACATTCCAACTGTCTTCATATGGATAAATACACATGTTGTTCAAAATATCCAAAAGCAAACACATTCTCCTTTTCCTAAAAACTCTCTCTTTTACTAACCTTTTATTTTCTGTCAATAATACACTTATTCTCTTAGTAAATCCACCTTGAAACCTTGAAGTTATAATGACTTTCTTTCTCTTCTTCTTCCCTCTAAATATCTAACTAGCTGCCAGAAAGAAAAAAAATCAACAAGTAGGTTTATGTAGTGCCTACTATGTGTGTTAGGTATTTCATTAGACTTGGGGGGATACAAAGACACTATCTTTAAGGAGCTTTTAAAATTTTTAGGAGGGACTTTTATAATATTTCTTGCATTCAGATCTTCCTTTCATTTTCCTCTGCTGTAACACTAGGTTACCTTTTGAGTAATTGTAACTTGGACTAATTACAATAGCCTCAGCACTTTTGTCAGGCTCCATTATTCCCTGGCTGTATGTTCCATTCATTCTACAGAGGAATTGTGACATTCCACCTGCATGATCTTGGGCAAATGACTGATCTCTTTGTTCAACTGTAAAATAAGGTTGTTGGGATAGATGGCTTTCAAGTTTCCTTCGGACTTTAACTATATGACCATATTTTATTCCTTTGCTCAAAAATGTTAAGATATTACCTACCACCTACTGACGTTACCTTACTCTCCATTCTGCCTTTACTCATGCTACTCTTAGGAATCTCTACATGATGAAAATGTTCTCATTCTTCAATATCTGGTTTCATGAAGTGGTTTAGCTGTCACTATCTCCAGGAAGTTTTTCTTGATTTCCTGAACTCTTAACATTTCTCTATAGACTAAAACTTTGCATTACTGTTAGTTTTCTCACAGGACATTTTGCATATCTCCTAAACACTTGCCATAATCAAAATTTTCTGTTATAATTATTTGTATATATTTTCCTATTTCTACTATGACACTGCAGGTAGAGAAGCTTTTATTCATCTTTCTATGACTCGGTGGCTAAAAATTTTGTTCTTAGGCATAGTGTTGCTGTTGTTCAGTCATTTCAGTGGTATCCAACTCTTTGTTAGATTTGAGGTTTTCTTGGCAGAGATACTGAAGTGGTTTTGCATTTCCTTCTCCAATTCATTTTAAAGATGAGGAACTTAGGCAAACAGGGTTAAATGTCTTGCTTGGGGTCACACATCTAGTAAGAATCTGAGGCCAGATTTGTATTCAGGAAGATGAATCCTCTTGAATCCAGGCTCAGTGTTCTGTCCACTGTGCCAATGAATAGAAATCTGGACCTGAAGTCAAGAAGATCAGAGCTCAAATCCTTTTCTAAAACTTAAATAGCTGGGTGAACATAGACAAATCATTTAATCTGTCTGACCTACAATTTCTTCATCTTTGAAATTAAGATAATAATTTCACTTACTTTGCAAGGATTTTGCAAGGGACCTAATGAGACATAATATGTAAAACCATCTGTAAAGCTTAAAGCATTACATAAATGCTAGTTATTCAATGTTTGTCTAGTATTTTTTGGAAAAAGTAAAGAGCTATGATAATCAAGTTAAAATTGCTTATATCTGTAAATGAAGATATTAAAGTACAATGATTAATACATTACAAACACACTGATCATATTATTTGATGATAGAATTTGAAAAACACTTTCAGGATTGATTTTTTTAAAATGACTTGTCATGTAATTTGGTACATATGATTTGGGGTGAAATCTACAAAAACCCACCATTTTTTCCACTGGTACTCTTTCGAAAATTGATCAATCACAGGTGCTACATATAAAAAAATCAAATTTGCATTTTCCATTGGCTGATTAATTTTCTTTTTAAATTATTTTTTAAATTTGTCCATTTACTTTTAGTTTACAACATTCAGTTGCACAGTCCCCTGTGTTTCAGATTTTCTCCCCCTCCATTTCCATCCCCCATCATGGCGGCATGCACACAGATACAGGATCTACAAATATTTTCCCCTTAATCATTAGTCAAGTTATAAAGAAGGACTGCAATTTATGGGATGGTCAGTGGGAAAGGGGAAACAAAACAACACAAGAAAAAGAAAGAGTAAGAAAGAAAGTAGTTTTTTTCAATATGCATTCAGCCTCCACATTTCTTTCTCTGGATGTGGATATCTCTTTCAATCATGAGTCTTTCAGAGTTGTCTTATAACCTTACATTGCTGAGAGGAGACAAGTCTATTGAGGTTAGTTGTCTCACATACGATGTATCTGTGATTGTGTACAAATTTCTCCTGGTTCTGCTCTTCTCACTCAGCATCAGTTTATATAAGCTTTCCAGGTTATTATGAACTTCATCTGCTCCTCATTTCTTATAGCACAGTAGTATTCCTTTATATTCATATGCCACAACTTGCTCATCCTTTCCACAATTGAGGGGCGCCTTTTGTTTTTACAATTTTTTGCCACCAATAAAAAGAGCTGCTATAAATATCTTTGTACATACAGGTCCTTTTCCCACTTCTCTGATCTCTTTGGCATATAACCCTAGAAGTGGTATTTTGGGGTCAAAAGAGTATGCAATTATTTATAGCCCTTTTGGTATAGTTCCAGATTGTTCTCCAGAATGGCTGGATCAGTTCACAGATCCACCAACAATGCATTAGTGTTCCAATTTTTCCACATCCTCTCCAGCCTTTATCATTTGCTGTTTTGTCATCTTAGCCAATCTGACTTATGAGATGTGGTACCTCAGAGTTGTTTTGATTTACATTTCTCTAATCACTAGTGATTTGGAACATTTTTTCATTTGCTTATAGATATCTTTCATTTCATCTTCTGAAAACTGTTCATATCCTTTGACTATTTATCAATTGGGGAGTGGCTTGTATTCTTATATATTTGACCCAATTCTTTGTATATTTTAGAAACGAGGCCTATATACATTGGTTGTAAAAATTTTTTCCCAATTTTCCACTGCCCTTTTAATCTTGGTAACATTGACTTTATTTGTACAGAAGCTTTTTAATTTAATATAATCAAAATTATCCATTTTTCAGTTTATACTGCTCTCTAACTCTTGCTTCATCAGGAAGTTTTCCCCTTTTCATAGATCTGACAGGTAAACTATCCCTTGCTCTCCCAGATTGCTTACAGTAGGCTGATTCATTTGCAATTTTGAGAGACAGATGTCTTTGAACCTGAGGCCCCCTTCTAATTTATCGCTGCCTTTCTTCTACCATCATTTAATTCCTTTTAAATCCTTGTGGATATAATTAAAATGAAGCAAATTTCATGTTTGAAATCTATTTTGAGAGATATAATGGGCCTATTTGGTGGAGATCTTATTCTAACTTTAGATACATTTGAGTTCCAAAGTTAACTTAAGCCACTGAGAGATATTGCCAACAAATGACCTGATCATCAACTCAGTTTCTCCTTTGTGAAATTGAAAATAAAAGACAATTACTAATAAGTTACAATAACATCATTTTCAAAGAGATATTTTAGTTATATTTGATGAAAAATAATTCCATACCAAAATTATCTAGGTAATTAAGCAAAATCTTGACATAAAAATTTTGATTACAATACAGATAGCCTGGATTGGGCTTATTCTCAGCATGAACTAATTTTCTAATGAACTGTGTATCAAAAAAGAAAAAAAAGCTATTAAGCTTCTCTAGTATGTCTGTTCTTAATAAACCTCATGCTGCTTAATGTTCTAATTTTCATTGTTCCTTAATATGTTTATGCATTTTTATTGGATCAAATATTGATGGTGTGTTTAAAAGATGACTGTTTTCAGGCATACTTTCTGAAAATCTTCACCTGACATTTTGCTTTTCCTCCTCACTCAATAAAAATATTCTTCTTTTTTAGTTGTCCATGTCCTTTCACAGAAGTGAAATGTCATTTCAGAAAATACATTGAAATTCCAGAGTGTGGCTCTCAGCCTAATAACCTAATCTCTTCAGCATGTGTTCAAATTTCCCAAAGTTTTGTTAAATAGCGTGTCTCACCAATGCTTATCTTTTAAAAATGATTTTAGTTTATAGCTTTATTTGATTTCGGGGAATATCTGCACAAAGTAATAAAACATGTGCCAGGTAAGTCAAACCACCACCACTATTTTAACCATGCGTTTATTCACCAATAAAGCTTAGGACCCTGAGTCCAAGAGTGCAGCAAATAACAATGCCCTTTTGCACATAGGACCACTTCCAACCTGGCCCTTGCAGCCATTATCTAGGTGAGCAAGCAACTCTTGTGGAAAATGCATCAATAGCAGTTGGTCAGCAGTTGGTGTTACTGGTGCCAAGGTTTGTGGGTGCATGTACCTGTCAAATTAAATCGTCATATCATCTTGACCACCATCTCTCCTCAAAGAGGGACCCTCAGTGAAGGACCCCAAGATCAGGAACTTAGGAAATAGTAGTACAAACCGGCTACCAATAGAATCTTTAAACAATCAGTTTTGCTTCTATCCCAACCAATGCAGCCATTGTTCAGAGAAGCGATTTTTGTGGAGAAGGCTTTATTATAAATTTAAAAGACAACAACTTGTACATAATAGATTTTCATGTTCATGGACATGTATATTTTATTTCTTAACTTCAGAACAAATAAAATTTCTTAAAATCTTGTGTTATCCTCACTGTGCCTCCACAATATCTGAATTATTTCTTTCTGGTTCTTTAAAATATTTTATCCTTGATGTGGGAGCTCTGGAATTTGACTTTAATATTCCTTTAATATTTTCATTTGGGGATTTCTTTTAGGACATGAACATGGATTCTTTCAGTTTCTATTTTAATCTCTGCTTCTAGAATATCAGGGCAGTTTTCCTTGTTAGTTTAGGATTCCTTGATATCAATTCCTTTTTTGACTATGGCTTTCAGGTAGTCTCATAATTTTTAAATTAATTCTCATCAATCTTTTTTTTAATGTCAGTTGTTTTTCCAGTGAGATATAAATTATTTTATTGTTTTTCATGTTTTTTCATGTTTTTGAATGTTTCATTTCATGTTTTTTTTAATTGTTTCTTGGTGTTTCATAGAGTCACTACTTTCTACTTTCCCAGTTCAAATTTTAAAGGAAAATATTTTCTTTCTGTGTACTTTTTTTTAATCATTTGATCAAATCTGCTTTTTAAGGAATTCTTTCATTCAATGAACTTTTGTGCCTCTCTTACCATGTGACCTATTCTGATTTTCAATGTGTTATTTTCTTTTTTGTTCATTCTTTAGAAAGCTACTGTTTTTAGGGATTTTCTTGCATCATTCTAATTTCTTTTCCTATTTTTCCTCTGTCTCCCATTTAATTTTTAAAATCCTTTTTTTAAAGATCTTCCAGTGCTTAAAAATACTGCATATTCTTATTAGAAATTTTGCATGTATCTGCTTTGATTCTATAGTCTTTTTCTAAGTTTGAGTGTTGATCTTCCCTGTCAACATAGTAAGTTTCTATGGTTATTTTGTTGTTTGCTCATTTTTCTAGCTTATTTCTATACTTTTTACTTTATATTAAAGTTGAACTATGCTCTAGGGCAGAGGTGCCATTGTTCTGCACTACAGGTTTGCATGCCACTGACTCTGGGGGTCAGCAACCTCTGAGTTCTTTCAAAATAGTTTGTTCTAAGGAGGAGCATGGTCAGTGCTCTACTGGCTTATGCTTTTGTTTGTGAATGACCCTAAGCACTCTCTTCTGCCCTGGAACTATGACTAGGGTCTCTGCTCCAGCTTGTCTTCCATTTTCCTTGGGACTGTGATCAAGAATTGCCCAAGGGCAAAGCAATAGAGTCCTGCTAGTGCCAGCATCAGTTCTTTTATTATCGTCTCATCAGTTATTACACTCCCTTGCTGTCTATAGAACTAAAGGGCCTAAAAACTGCTACCATTATCTAGTCATTCATTTCAGTGCCTTCTGGTGGATTAATGGGCATGCTGTACACTGGTGTGGTCTCCCTTGAACTTTGTTCCACTTTCACCCCAGTAAGACAGACCTTTTCAGCCAACTTTTCAGGTTGTCTTAGCCTAAGTGAAACTTGTTTCACTCCGCATCCTTTTTGTTGTCTCTGTCCCATAAGAATTTGTTTTGAAGCATTATTTTAATATTGTTTGAAGATGAATTGGGGAAGGCTGTGGTAAATACTTGCTTTTATTGCACCATGTTGGCTCTGCCCTGAAAAGGATGTTCTTGACACAATTTCTTTGACACCATGAAATAGTTCAATATTAGAAATTGAAAAAGCTATTTTATGAATGAGAATAATATTAAAGATTATGCAGTATAATCTACTTTCCTGTTATACACTAAGGACTATGAATCCTTTCCATCTGAAGGCCTCGTATATGTGTTACTACTCCAAAAGAATATATAGCACTTTGAATGGTGTTTTGTATATAATAAGCAATTATTTTTAATTATTCATTTTCAATCAAGCAATGAAAACATTGCTTATTTTAACCCCTAGTGTAATGTAAAATTAAATCCTATAAGTTTCATAATTCAGTTCAAAGTTTGTAGTATAGAAAAGAGACAGGATTTTAAAGCTAAAGATTCAGCAAGTATAGATAGAATTTTAGAGATACTTGAAAATATGAATGCGATCAGGGAATATAGTGCATGTCTGTAGTACCTGCTATGAATTGATCATTCGAGTTTATGAATTTTAATCTGCATCAATGTAAATTGTATGTCTACACTATTTCTGTCACCAATATGATAGACCCCTGGGAATATAGGGCCAAGAGCCCGGTTAGGAGAGGGTAAACTGGTCTACTTTGGAAAAACAGAGAAAGTTAGGGCTTCTATGTTAACAAGTGTTCTGACTGGGTCCATTAGTGTACTCAGGTACTTTTTGCCTAGGACAGCAGAAGGAAAAGGAAAAGAAACTAATTTTAACTGAATCTTTGCTACCACCTAGATTTTATAAAACCTGGTGAAATTTCTTTGTATTTCTCTTAAAGACTAAAGCTATAGAGTTATCCTGATGCAACAAATTAAAGTGATGTCACAAATAAATGTCATACTTTAAAATTTGAATTTTTTAATTGAATTCTAATTTGAATTCTTCATTTGCCATTTAACTTATTTGAATACAATTACAACAAAAAGAAACTCAATTTTCTTATCATTACTGTACGTCAAAAAAGGGTCATAAATAAAAGAACTCATGCATGCATATACCCACGGTGAGGAATCTATTCAAAACAATAAGGTATATTACAAATTTAAAAGTGTCCAAGGCTTATGATTTAAATATTTTCAAGCAGTTTTCCATGTGGACATCCAATGTCTATGGTTATTTTAGCTAATCCACAGTCTCTTTTTTCCTAAAACATTTCTAAAAAAGCATTAAGAGTTAGGTTTTCCATATTGCCTTTGCATATTGCAAGGTGCTTAATCTTTATCTAATATCGGGTCTTAGTTGAAATATTCCAACGGACAAAGAGTGATCTCAGTGCTTGCTTTTCCCATGATATTTCACCTTTCATAATGATTAGTACCATTGCTCTCTTGAGTATATAATCATATCTTTTTTAATAGAATATGACTGTCAGTATTAGTTGAACTTTATACATTTCTTAAAAATGTACTAGGGCTAGATAATGGATCCAGGAAGCTAAATCTTAGTTTTTCAGTTAACAAAAAGTAAAAACGGTAATATGATGCTTTAAACAGTTTTCAAAAATCTCTGATAACATTCAAACATTTTCATCTTTTCTTTACTGTTTCAGTATCTACTACATAATATTTAATGGGATTCTGATTATGTCAAATGTCATAGTTTAGAACTTTTTAGACTAAGGCACACTGAAAACCAAAGAACTAACCATGATTCAGATGGCCTTTTATGACATCTTCAATCTTGACATACCAGGACAATCAGCTTCAGTTGTATCCAAAGATTTCTTGAGTTCATGCATTGTTAATATATTCTATATGATGAATATAGCTTTTTGGTGGGGATGTCATAAAGCCCTTTGATGGAAAAACATTTTCCTATGTTTTAGAACTAAACAAAATTAAAAATGGATGGAGGTAAAGCAGGGTAAGTGATATTTAATGAGATGAAACTTGTAGTTCCAACGCACTGGAGACAGCTAACTGTTTCCAACATCTAATTAGGCTGAACCACTGTCACAGGAAAAAAGTAATAAAGTGACACTCTCTCCTTAGCAAGTATCAAAAAGTAATGTGGTGACACTTTTTCAGAAAGTACCAAAAATGATGAAAACTCCTCATTTTTTGATTACCTGGATGATAAGTGAATATAAGTCTTGTACTTAAATGCCCTGGCACACAAGCTAACAATGCCTTCTCAGAAGCCCTTAACATAAGACCTAGTAGCTAGAAGCAGCATTGTGTGTGTGTGTGTGTGTGTGTGTGTGTGTGTGTGAGAGAGAGAGAGAGAGAGAGAGAGAGAGAGAGAGAGACAGAGACAGAGAGAGAGAGAGAGAGAGAGAGAGAGAAAGACAGAGACAGAGACAGAGACAGAGACAGAGAGACAGAGTGAGAAATAGACTCTGATTAACCAACTTATTTCCCACCTAAAAGTCCTATGCTAGTCATTTAGTTCCTGGTATAATCCAGTCAGTGGCAGTATAGATGACCCTCAGTACCATGATGTTGCCATGTTTCTTTATCATGAAGGTACCCAGTAGCCTGTTACTGTTGTTTTGGATAAGGCACTGCTGTGAGATTAAAGATTCCAGAGCATCCTACAGAGTTTTGAGGAGGAATATTTGAATGTATAATTCTTAGTACATGAAGTACTGTGCCCAAGTAGTTAGATAAATGAGCATTGAGGGACCTATGCTGGCCAGCTTTGGTTGTCATTCTATCTCTGCTATATGCTCTTAAATCTTTGATGCCATGTATCATTTGCAGTCTCACTCTGGACTTCCCTTAGCACCTGGGGCCCCTTGACTCTGGAACAACAATAGAATCACAAGGCTAGACCTTTTTTTCCTATTAGAACATCCCTTCTGGGGATTTCACTTTAGGAATGAGCCCAGGTTAACCAACCTTTATTCTCCTCCTGACTACACTTTTGACTTTCTGGAATTTGACACCATGCTAACATGAAAGTACCTTACCCAAACCCTTTTTCAGCTCCATTTTATATATTGTCTTCTTCTGTTAGATTGTAAGCTATTTAAAGGGAAAGAAAGAATTTTTTTTGCTTTTATTTGTACACCCCAGAGCTTAGCAAAGTGTGAGGCACATAGTAAACACTTCATTCATTGGTTGAACATCAGCTGCCATATCTTCTGTAATCTGATATTAAGTCAATGAATGAACTGACTATAGTGAAATGTAACAAATGATATGTCTTGTAATGTGTTAACATTGGAAGCAGTGAGACACAATTAAAGGAGTACTCAATTTGGAGACAGACAACTTTGGTTCAAAACTTGTCTCTAGCACTAATTTGTTATCTGATTATGGGAAAGTATTTTAACATTTCTGATCCTTTTCCCTCTTTAAAAAAATATTGGGGAGTATAATAATGGCATCACTTACATTACAAGGCTGTTATGAGACCCCAGTGACATAATTTTTATGAAACATTTTGCCAACTTTAAAGCATTATAGATGTCAGTTATTATTATTACCAGAACCAAAGCATATGAAATAGTACCATTCACATTCACACAACATTCTCCTTTGGGATAGACAATGTTTATTTTTATTCATCCTTTCAACTACTGAAATATTTAGAATGTATGTATGTGTATGAATACATACATGTATATATGTGAGAAAAGTATTAGTTTATAGAACGTATATACGTGTGTGTATAAAGTATGATAACAGAAAAATTAAGCTGGTAAGGGGTGGCAGAAAAGGTACATACACATACAAATATATTGCATATATAAAAGAAGAAAAGAAGAAAGAGGAAGAGGAGGTGAAGGAGGAGAAGAAGAACGTGGAAGAGGAGGAGATTTAACATTTGTATAGTGCTCAATATATACTAGGTAATGTTAACTCCTTTACAATTATTATCTCATTTCCTAAAACACAGATCTGATCATATCACCCTTCTATGAATAAGCTCCAGTAGTAAATACAAAAATCCTCTTTTTGGTATTTAAAGCCCTTCATAACCTATCCCTCTCCAACCTTTCTAGTCTTCTTACACTTTACTCCTCAACAAATACTCTTTAATCCAGTGACACTGGCCTCCTGGATGTTCCACAAACAAGATAGTCCATTTCTCAGCTTTGTCCATTATTTCTGGTTGTCTCCCATACATGGAAATCTCTCCCTCCCTCTCTCTAATAACTGACCTTTCTGGTTTCCTTTAAGTCCCAACTAAAATCCTACTTTCTATAGGAAACATTTCTCAATCCCTCTTCATTTCAGTGTTTGCCATCTTTTAATTATTTCCTGTTTATCCTGTGTATAGCTTGTTTTGTATCCATTTGTTTTTATGTTGTCTCCCCATTAGATTTTAACTTCCTTGAGTGCATCCCTTGTTGATTCAAAGCTTAGTGCTTTCTTCCCCCTCCAAGATTACATAGTTTCTTTTTCTATTTATAATGTAGTAATCTAAATTCCTGTGAATTCACAGTATAGAACATTTCACTAAGTAGTCACAACTCTACTATGCATGAGACTACTATAAATGAAAGGATTTTTGTTGTTGTTGTTGTTTAGATCTCACCTTTACTGTGTAAATTGATGATCATTTTATCATTTGTTCCTATCAACAATGCTAGGGAAATATATGGAAATGCTACACTCTCTTCATATAGTGTGAAACACTAGGAACTAGGAAAATCAAAGACTGGCTAGAAATTACTTAGTAAATGTGTGATTGGAGTGTAACTAAAATAATTCATCCAATTATTTAATCAAATGGTATTAAGGACCTCCTATGCTCAATACCAGGAATGCTGCCAGATGCTAGGAGTATAAAGGCAAATACCTAAACACCTCCTGTCTTCAAGGATCTTGCATTTTACATTTTTCTGAGAAACTTGTTTATTTATTTCAACACAGACATTTCCAAAGAGCCCTAAATGCATTTAAAATACACCTGACATGCATCTGTATACTATAAAAGACTAAAAATTACTCGCCTTACCATTTTATATGACAGAATACCTAGACAACTTGCTTGGAATCTTGATTACCTGAATGACACAACGGCTTTTGATGTCCCAGTCAATTCTTTTATATTCAAAATCACACACTAAGTATTCATTTTTTTTTGGTAGATGGAGTTTCCTTACTAAAATTTCCATTTACCAATGAAATCATTGGTACAGTATAATAGCAATAACAATAGCAGTTGTGGTGCCAGTACTACTACTGCTGCTACTGCTGCTAATACTACTACTACTACTACTAAAACTACTACTACTACTACTACTTCTGCTACTCTTGCTACTACTACTAGCATATGAGGTGATAAAATTCTACTGCCTTGGGAGAGAGATTTTATGTTTATTTGACCTTCATGAAATAAATCACTATTTCAATACTGGCTGTCATCTTGTGGTGTTCATCTGATTAGCTATTCCAGCAATATATTTTTTCTAACTTTTTATGGCTTTTGAAAAATCTAAAAAATAAAAAAAAATGTTATTCATTTGAGAAATAAAATGAAGCATACAGTTTGGAGAAGTGTAATGGTAAGGGAATTTGAAGATCTTCCCTGCCCCATAATAGGCCTAGGGAATTTTAATATCTTCCCTGTCCCTTAATGGTCCTCATGTGGAACCCAACAAGAAGGGCTTGAATGGGAGGAGGCTTGTTTTTCAGGAAGGCCCATACTTTTTGTTACTTTGTAATTAGGTAGTATAATTAGAAAGATATATATACACATACCCTCAGGTATATTCAGGTATATTTTGCTTTGGGGCTCACTTATGAGAAGAGTTGTGTGATTTGGTCAAATGAGACTCTGGGTAGCCATTGAGCCCCCAGCTTTAAAAACCCATATTCTAGTAACTCTCTCTGTTAACTATGTATGTATATAATGGTCAGACAGCTAGAAGCCCTGTCTGTTAGTCTATTAAATTCTATTATTTTCTGCCTGTATGTTTTGTCTGCTTGTAATTTTTACTTGTATTTTCTGAAGTTCAGGGTGCTGACTTTTTCACCTGAACTAAGTGAATTATATAAATATAAATACACACATATACACATGTATGTAAATATATACATACACACATATATGTATGTATATGTATATATGTATGTGTGTTTAAAGATTTCTGGCCAATTTAAAATTGCTTTCCTTTAGTAAAGCAGATCAAAAAACCTCTGTATGGTAGCAGCCATCCTGGGTATGCTACAGCAAGCACCCTAGAGGAAAAAAAAAGGAAGATTGTTTTCACCTATAAGACAGAGATTATGGTAAAGGCAAGTTAACTACAAACTAGGAGAAGGGACCAGTACCCAGTCTTTACTACAATCAATCTAGCCTTTTCTTACTAAGGTGAACATTACTGATCACGTGTGTATAATCTTTTGATTAAAATTAAGTAGGCCATTCTTGGTGGCTGAAAATGTGTGGGGTACTGAAAAAAAGATATCTTACTATGCCTAAAAAACAAAACAAAATATCACACTGCTTAATCTTCCATGGTTGGAAAAGAAGTAATAATTGCTTAGTATTTGAATCCTTAAAGTACTCTCTTGAAATGTAAATTCAATAGCAGTGTTTTCACTAGCTACAGTGATACAAATCTGATTTGTATATAGTAATGTATGAGTTAGTACCTGTAATTGCATTCCATGTCCAGTGGAACCACAGTACTTAAAGGGACTACAGATATGCAACCAATCAATTATCTTCTCCTTAGACAGGACCAAAAATTATTAGTAAATAATAATAATAGTTTGTAAGTATGAGATAAGCTATTATGATTGATTAGTAATTAGCTTATAATTATGGGATGCATACTTATTTTCCTGCGTTCAAATCTGGTCTCCTAAACTTACTAGCTATGTGACCCTGGGTCAGTCATTAACCCTGTTTGTCTCACTTTCCTTACCTATAAAATGAAAAGAAGAAGGAAATAGCAAACCACTCTAGTATCTTTGCAAAGAAAAACCCAAATGGGGTCACAGACACAATGGAAAATGACTGAACAACATATGGATGATCTATGATTCCATGGAACAGGAAGTCCCAAAGAGGAAACTTCACATCTCCATTCAGATAGTCATCTGTTCTATAATTTTTTTATCTTAGAACTGCTTGAAAAGCTGGGAGAAAATGACTTGCCCATAGTAAAACAGCCATTATATTCTGGAACCCATGTTTTCCTGAATCCAAGGTCAGATTTCTATCTATGAAACCACCTTGCTTTTAAGCACTTAAAAGTTGTCAATTGGGGCGGCTAGGTGGCACAGTGAATAGAGCACCGGCCCTGGAGTCAGGAGTACCTGAGTTCAAATCCGGCCTCAGACCCTTAACACAAAAAACTAGCCATGTGACCTTGGGCAAGTCACTTAACCCCAACTGCCCTCCAAAAAGCAAAAAAAAAAAAAGTTGTCAATCTTTTAAGGTAGCCACAGCAAGCATTCCATTATATAATAGGGAAAATGAGGTATCCAGAGAGTGACTGGCCTACAATCACAGAGGTAGTAATTAAATCTCTTCTTTTTCACTTTTTATATCTTCAATAATTATCCAATCAAAAGAAACAAAATCAAAGGAACTTAGAGACTAATCTTAGCAAAAATGTAGTTATTACATTCTATAAATGTTTGACTTTTTGGAAGACTTTCTCAGGAAACCTTTTTTGCATCTTTGCATTATATGTGTATGCTTATGTGTATGCATGTATAAACATATGTATACACAATACATTTATGTGCATCTATATACACATAGGTACTATAAATATATATTGCATTTATAAATATAACAGACTCAAATATATAATATACTGTCTATATATGCTAAAATACTATACATTTATATGTGTGTATACCATAATATAATAAAGAGAGATACTTTTACTTTTTAACTATGCACAACCACTTTTTTCATTCCATAGGTCTAAGCCATTTTTATAGTATATGTTTAGATAATGAAAATGGAAGCAATATCATTATCAACTTGGCTCAAAAAGTGACACAACTGATTAAACCTTGGTGTATTTGGAACAATGTTCCTGATGAAATTAAAAACATCTTAATCTGAATATGTGATATTGTATATTTCCCAGCAAAGTGGCCTCCAGTGTAGTATATTTTTCATTCATTGCTTTTCTTACGCATAACTCTTACTTGGAAGCAAATGAGAGAAGAAAATTAAGAAAACAATATGACAAAATGGAAAAATTGTGCATTAGGAATAGTGGTCACCCACAAAAAAATCTACCCCCTTTAAGTTTTAGAGCATTCATGCTATTTTTGATAGTCAGTTTCTTAGGTTCATGAAAATAATAAAAAGGACTTTTAAAAATTTTTAATAAAATAATATAAATTCAGGTCTTAGAGCAATAGTCATATATGTTTTAAACTTCTGTGAGAAGAGAATAACAATATATCATTCAGACACTAAAATCATAATAACCACATCTGTTCTGAGTTATTTTAGGTTCTCTTGGAGGTTTTCCATTAAAAAAGATTTCTTTTTTATTATTCTGTTATATACTGTGCTGGAAAACTTTGAAAAAGAATATGAAATAGATTTGACCTTAGAAAGGAACATGATTAATTAGAATTATGCTTAAGAATTCAAATTAGTTTGAAAGAGGAGTTAACTTGATATTGGGCCAGGATGAGCTTGTAGATGATGGGGAAATGACAGAGGTGGGTTCAAAGTGTGGTTGTTGTACTTTTGCTGAAGACTTTTTGCGATGTTTCTTTTGGTAGATTTTCTAGGAATAGATGTTATAATATGTCATTGCATTCCCTTTGTCTTTTCAATAGGTATTAGGGATACTTTTTTCCCTCTTCCTAGAGGATAGGGTGTAGGTATCTATTCAGCAGTGTTATGATTTTATTGTACTCATCAAGATGGTATGATTTGTGAGCCTTTTTTCTGTAATTAACTTTAGAAATATATGGTTGATTTGATTAAATGGTAAAGAAAGAAAAGTAATTTGTCCTAGAAAACTTTCAACTGTTGTTTCAGTTATTGCAGGAATCCATTGTGGCAGATTATGTATTTTGGGCACTTTATCATCACATCAGTTTTTAGGCTCTTATTTATGTGTATCTTTTTTTTTAGAAATTAGGTAAGAGAAGTAAAATGAAGGCATCAGATGTAGATGAATAGTTCTCGCTAAGATTTGGGAGAAACACAGCTCCTCTGATGATACAGAAGAACATTATTTTATATTAAGCATGTTTCCCTCAATAATACACATTTTCTCTCCTCCTCCCTTCAACAATCCTCTGTCCTTAAAGTTCTTCCTTTCTCTCACTCTTCTATCTTTGTCTCTCTGTCTCTACCTTTGTCAGTCTCTCAGTCTCTTTCTCTGTCTCTATGTAAATGTTCATTTCTGTTTCTCTGTCTCTGTCTTTCTGTTTATTTATTTTTCTGTTTCTCCTTATCTTTGTTTCTGTATCTAGCTGTCTTTCTCCCTCAATTTCTGGCTTTTTTCAATCTGTCTCTGTTTCTGTTGTCTTTTTTTTCCTATGTTGCTGTCTTTCTCTCTCTTTGTCTCTCTCTCTATTTCTGTCTCCCTGTCTCTGTCTCTCTCTCTCTCTTTATTCCACTTTCTCCTCCTTCTCCTATTCTTCCTCCTCTTCTTCCTCTTCCTCTCTATTATAGCCTTAGACATTAAGAAGGCACACTAGGAGGTTAAGCTATTTATCGGTGTCACATAGCCTTTAGATGTATAAAAATCAGAAATTCTTCCTGACTCTGACGTCGGTTATCTATCTTCTATATGATGCTGCCTCTGAGTCATCTTCTAAAATCCATGTATTCATTAGGATAATACCATTTGAGTGAAAAATAATATATCAGAGAGTTTTTCTCACAAGCTTGCAACCTGATAGTACTGACTGGGTCCAGTTTGAGGGTGGTTGGTGGAATTTGGAAAATGGGTAACATCACTAGAATACTTCCTCTTTTTCAAAGAATGTCAGGAATAGGAAAGGATGAAAATGAAAGTAAATACTGAAATGAACAAACAGTTCTTTGGAAGATGTAGCACCAAATCCATTTTATGAACTTGTTTTCTTCCAAGCTATATGATTTAGACTTCAGTATCAAGCAATAATCAGAAATTGAACCAGGTTTTGTTCAATCAATCTCCATTTTGTCATGGTTGAAGAAATAACTTAAGTATCACATATGTTCTCCTTAAAAGTAGAACTTCTTAGAATACTTTGAAAATGTAACATTTTTTCTTCCAGGAAACTATTTTGAGTTATTAATAAGGACAAGCTGTATCTGTAATATAAATTTGAAGCTGAGATACACACTGTCAATTGGAAGATCAAATTGAACATCATTCAAGTTAAAGTTTTTTGTTTGATCAGGAACCATATACCTAATGGCTCACTGCAAGATGAAATAAACTAGAAACTAGAATAAAAGACAATAGTCTCTGAATTACAGAGAACTGAATGTGACACAATTTTAATTGGCCCCTTTGTTCCACAGTTAAAACTTCAAATCTTTTACTTTACAGATTGTGTGTATGTGTGTGTGTGTGTGTGTCTGTGTGTGTGTGTGATTTCACTGGTCAAAAACTAATTGGTAGAAAGTACAGTCTGATTATAAATAATTTTCATTTTTTAAATATTTTATCATAATAAAAGCTATACACAACATTATAAAAGAACATAAACGTAAGAACCTAGTAATAGATTCTCAAATCAGGAAACTATCATGTATGCTACCAGTTTTTAGGCCACTTTAATTTTTTTTACAATTTGTAATATTTTATAATGGCTTGAATTTTATCAGATAGTTAAAAGAATAACACTGACAAGTCTCTACATTAGAAAAAAAATTTTAGTGAGCTTTAATAAATCCCTCCAATTTAAGTTAAGTTTATAACACCTCAATTTTTATATTCTTCACTGACTTATCTTTTGAAAATAATAACAATGTGTTGAAATATTTCATCTTAGATTCAGAAAAGACATTTCTCCTCCCTTCATCATATTTATAATTTCCTATAACACACTGTTTTCCAAAAAGATAACACCTTACATAACTTTTCTGGATCAGAATATGATCCAATATTTCCATTTCATTTGTGGAATTTATTGACATTCCATATGATTTAAAATGTCCAGATAAGAATAGAACTATTTAATTATCTGAATATTTACCTAAATCTGAATGTCTTGTGTATGTAGCTATTAGAGTTTTTTTTTCCTGTAATACTCAGCAATAGGTAAATATAACCTTTTTCAGAACAGATTGTGGATCTGTAAAAAGGATTTTTTCTGTTGCAGAGTAGAATAGCAAATATGATATTGAATTAAAAAGGTAACATGTAAATAGTACATAACAAAAGAGATGAAACAATTAGTGGGAAGGACATTAAATGACCCAATTCCCATGATTCTTAAAGGGAACTTTGGATAGGCAGAGCCAAAATGGAGAAGCCAAGAAGTTGCCTGAGATCTCCCCAGTTCCCCTCAGAAATAATGCTAAATCAAGACTCTAAAGAGATTCTGGAGTAAGAGAACCCACAACAAAGATGGAGTGAAAAAATTTTCCAGCTTAAGATTACTTAGAAGGACTTCAGGAAAAGGACTCTCTGACTTGGATATAAAAGGAGTGCAGTACCATGTATTTGGTCCCCAGGAAAGGCAGCAGAAAGCTCTTAGCTACAGCAAAGATCTGCAACTAAGCCCCCTAAGTTTTGTCTTAGCAGGTCTGTAAGGTCTCTAGCCCAATCTCAGAAAGCAATTTGTGAGCCATAGAACCTTGGCACAACAGGAATATGTAGGTGAGACTTCCCCCAGCACAGTCAGTAAGTGGCAAAGGACCAAAGGCCCTGCATGGAAACCCATTGACCAGGTGCCTGGCCACCAGCATAAGAACCTTGGGATAGTGGTCCATGTGCTCAAGGAGCAGAGCTCAACTTTAAAAGTCATGAAATAGACTGAAAAAATATGACAAAGAAATAGAAAAGAACACTGATCATAGAATATTACTGTAGTGACTGGGAAGACCAAAACACAAAATCAGAATAGAAAGTCAAAATGCCTAAGAGTGAAGCCTCAAAAGAGAATGTGAATTGGGATCAAGCACAAAAAGTTCTCTTGGGAGAGCTCAAAAAGGATCTTAAAAATAAAGAGAGGTAGAAGAAAATAGGAAAAGAAATACAAGTTATAAAGGATAGTTATAAAAAAAAGAGATAACGGCTTGGAAAAGGAAGCACAAAAACTGACTGAGGAAAACAACTCCTTAAAAATAGAATTGGTCAAATGAAAAATGAGGCACAAAAGCTAACTGAAGAAAACAATTCACTAAAAAGTAGAATTGGGCAAGTGGGAGTTAATGAATCTATGAGAGAAGTTCAACAAAATTAAAAGAAGAAAATGCAAAATATGTCATTAGAAAAACTTGGAAAATAGATCTAGGAGAAAGTTTTAAGAATTATTGGCCCACCTGAAGGACATGATCAAAAAAAAGAACATGTACACCATTTTTCAAGAAGTTATCAAGGAAAAACTGCCCTGATATCCTGGAACTAGAGTATAAAATAGCCATTGAAGATTTCACTGATCACGACCTTAAAGTTATCTCAAAACAAAAACTCCAAGGAACAATGTAGCTAAATTCCAGAATTATCAGGTCAAGGAGAAATTCTGCAAGTTGCCAAAAAGAAACAACTCATATACCAAGGAGATATAGCCAGGATTACACAGGATTTAACACCTTCTACTGTGGAAGATCAGAAGACCAGGGATGTGATAGTCTGGAAGGCAAAGGAGCTTGGATTACAACAAAGAAGCAACTACACAATAACATTAAGTATTGGAAATTCAATGAAATAAGGGACTTTGAAACTCTCCTGATAAAAAGACCTGATATTCTAGAGCCAGAGGGCAAAGTAGAAATGGAAAGAATCCACTGTTCATTTCTTGAAAAAGATCCCCAACAGAAAACTCAAAGAAATATTATAGCCAAATTCTAGAGTTTCCTTGGTCAAGGAGAAAATATTGTAAGGATCCAGAAAAAAAAATCAAGTATTGTGGAAACACAATCAGGATCAAACAAGATCTAGTGACTTCTACAGTAAGGGATCTAAAGGTTAGAATATGGTATTCTGGAGGTCAAAGGAGCTAGCATTAAAACAAAGAATCACCTACCCTGCAAACCTGAGCATAATATTTCAGGGGAAAATATTGTTATTCAATGAAATAGAGGACTTTCAAACATTCTTGATAAAAAGACCAAAACTCAAAATCACGTGGAAATGAACGGTGGTAATTAAAAACAAAGCAAAATAAACAAAAAAGAGGTCCTAGAGTAAAATGAATCATGGCTGGAACTGGTCAATATATAGTGGGCTGTTTGAGCCAGTCACCAGTTGGGACAGCAGGGGAACTAAGATCAGAGTTCTAGAGTTCAAAGTGTAAAATCCTCTAAGCCAGAGAGAAAGAAAGTAAAACAAAACAAAAACAAAGGGTGGAGCTAAATAATACAAAAGTGCATTTTTGAAATGAGACACAGTTATAAACAATGTTAACATAAAGACCACACTAAAAATGAGTTTATCATTTCAGTAAAGGTGGTTTTGTAAAAATGATTTGTCAGAACACTCAAAAGTTAGGCTTGGAATATGCTTTTCTGGAGGTCAAAGGAGGCAGCATTAAAACAAAGAATCGCCTACGCTGCAAACCTGAGCATAATACTTCAGGGGAAAATATTGTTATTCAGTAAAATAAAGGACTTTCAAACATTCTTGATAAAAAGATCAAAACTCAAAATCATGTGGACATGAATGTTGATAATTAAAAACAAAATAAAAGGTAAACAGGAAAGTAAAAAAAACCTTTTCAATAAGGTTTAAATTATTTTCCTTACAAGGGAAGAAGATACTTGTAACTCTTGCGAGTTATATTTTTATTGTAACATTTCAAAGGCGTATAAACAGACAGAAAGCATGGGTATAAGCTGACTTTGACGTGATGATATTTTAAAAAAAATTAAAAGCTTAAAAAAAGGATTATATCAGGAAAAAAGAATTGGAGAGGTAGAAATGAAAAAAAAAAGAATCATTTTAATTGCCTGAAATTGAAAGGGATTTTGCTTAAACAAAACAAAATCTATACAACTAAGATAAGAAGGAAAACAGAAAGCTGGAAATAATTTTTAAAGATAGTATTTCTGATAAAGACCTCATTTATCAAATACATATAGACCTGAGTCAAATTTATAAGAACACAAGTCATTCCCCAGTTGATAGTCAAAGGATATGAAAAGACATTTATGAGATGAAGAAATTATACCCATCTATAGTCATATGAAAAAATTCTCTAAGTCACCCTTAATTAGAGAAGTGAAAATTAAGACACCTCTAATTGGGGGAAGAGCCAAGATGGCAGTGTAGAAGCAGTAAAGTTTCACAGCTCCCACACAGCCACCCTAAATACCCATAAAATATGACTCTAAACAAATTTTAGGGCTCCCAAAAACACAAAAATATAGAAAACAGATCTCTCGCTGAAGGCAGCTCGGCAGGAGGGGCTCATCTTGGCAAGCTGGGAGATAAAGACAGCCAAACCTGCAACCAAAACCACAACCAGGCCCCAGGGTGATCAGGAGGAGCCAAGCTGCAGAGTGAGTCTACCCTGGAGAACAGATCAATAGCTCCTGGAGCAATCTTTACTTCTATCAAGCCAGGAAGAATAAGGATTAGAGAAAGATCAGTGAAAGTCAAGCTTTCAAACTACATTTGGGGGAGAAAAAGCAGTTTGGCCAATCTGACCCCAGGGTAAGTAGGCAGCGGGGGCAATGGCAGGATCTGGACAACCAACAACTGCCTCCACTGAGCTACTTCAGAGATACTGGCCTGCCAATGGCAGAGGGGCTGAGATGATTAATCAGGGCCAAGGACTCTTTTGTTGAGTGGCCTGGATCCACATCATGGTCTTGGGTGGTGATCCTGGGGTGTGCTTTCATCAAGCCAAAGCTGGTGGGAGCTGCAGCACCCCACAAATAGCTCTGGCAGCTGGGAAAACCACAGAAATTTGGGAAAGACTTTCCCCCCTGGAAGAAGAGTTCAACAGACCTAAAAAAAACC
>CM053601.1:95542280-95564024 GCA_028646575.1 Pseudocheirus occidentalis | reverse complement strand
AAAGCTGCATTCAGTTGATACTCAATCCACATAAATTAAAATTCTATTCTATTGACAGCTCATACACAGGAAAAATGTACAACACTTATGTGATTATGTTATTCTTCAACTTCCCCCTTCTTCCACAAGCCACCTTAACCTTAGGTACACTAGCTAGTGTGAAAACCTTTAGCTTAACTGTCTAAATTATATATACTCACACAACTTAACTTTAATGCCAAGTTTTGACCAGTCATCTAACAGTAGCACAAAGTTTTTAACCTGTCCAGCCCCTAGTTTTAGTTTGTGAAATGTATGACTCGGATGTATCTTACTGATGATATGTTTGAAATACATTTTTAAAACAACTAGTCATAAAAACGTGAAGGCCATTTAAATAGTAACATGGTACACATCTACCACAGACCTTACAAAACAGGTTTTTAAATGCTTATTGTAAACAAGGGATAAGAGTTCACTTGCTTAGATATTAGAAATACAACTTTATTATGATCTAAACAAAAAGGGAATGGGAATGACAGTAACAAACAAGTTTCACCACTTAATATTGTGATGGGACTGCAGCAGTCATATTTGAAACTCAAAGGGACGTAATCGCGGTCCAAAACAGCTAAATACGCAGGTCCAAAATATGAATTACATTTTTTAAACTGCTACATTCACTCCGAAGCCCATTCATTTCCTTCAGCATCCCAAAGATTAAGCACATGTTCTGCTCAGTTATATAATAATGTGGCAAACACGCTACACCACTGACATCACATGGCAGTTGCCTATAAAACTAGACCTCTGATGCTGTGCTCTAGCTTCATTCTCTTACAGGTCATCATCTTCATCAGGGAGCGCAGTTGTCTGAGCAATCTGTAAGTCCTGCTCATACCGTGCTGCCAGAGCTGGGTCCATGACAACTTCTGGAGGTGCAAGAGCAGGCATTGCAACAAACTCCAAATTAGGGTCTCCAATAAGTTTTCTAGCAAGCCAAAGGAAGGACTTCTCAAAGTTGTAGTTACTTTTGGCTGAGATGTCATAGTACTGCAGATTCTTCTTCCTGTGGAAGAAAATTGATTTTGCCTTGACTTTTCTGTCCTTAATATCCACTTTGTTGCCACACAACACTATAGGGATATTTTCACATACTCATACCAGATCTCTATGCCAGTTAGGTACATTCTTGTAAGTAACTCTTGATGTTACATCAAACATTATAATGGCACACTGAGCTTGAATGTAATAACCATCTCTCAGACCACCAAATTTCTCTTGGCCAGCTGTATCCCATACTTTGAATTTAGTATGGAACACAAGAGGATGGACCTCAACACCCAGGGTGGCTACATACTTCTTCTCAAATTCTCCAATCAAGTGACGTTTTACAAATGTGGTTTTTCCAGTAACACCATCTCCAACTAATATGAGTTTGAACTGCACTTGGGGTTCTCCTTGGGTGGCCATCGCAATAGTTCTTCCAGAAGCGTCTCCGTCTCCGCCTGACTGAACCGTAAGTGGTTTTTGCAAGAAGATATTTCACATTGTCTTCTATTTTTTCATTTGTTTGTATGTGATTAACAGTATCTTGATTTCAAAATTAGTTTTTGGGGGCAGAGCTAAGATGATGGAAAGGAAGCAGCAGCTTTTCAAAGCTCATCCAAGAATTCTGTCGCTAATGCCTAAAAAGTGAATTTGAACAGATTTAAGAGTGACAGAACCCAATGGGAGACAGAGCATGGCAGATTCCTAGCCCAGGAAAGTGCCTGCTCAGATCTGGGTAGAAGAACACGGAGCACACAGGAGCGGCACCAGCAGGGAGCTGAGAGCAGAGTATGCCAGACTGAGAAGCCCCAGCTAGCCAGCAGACTCATCCAGCTGGAGGGGTTTGCAGCCATCTCACCACAGGACAGAGGATTATCAAACTGGGTAGGAAAAATCTTGGGGCCCACTGCAGAGTCAGCAGCTTTCCCTGGGGAAACCTGGATGTTTAAAATTATACACCCAAACTTCCAGAAGCCAAGATGGAGGATAAAGTTTAGTTACTCTGATTCCCCCTCTGAGACCTAGAAAAGTCAGGAGTTAAATGCCCTGCCCAGAGTAAAATCTTGAATTAGCAGAAACAGCATCAGGCTTGGGCATTGCTGAGGAAAAGGGAAGGAAGACAATAGTAGTCTCAGTCCAGGAGGGTGGAGCTAGCAGGCCCTAACAACAAAGCCCAGGTGTGCTTTACCACCATCTGGCCAATCAGAAAACAGAAGCCCTGCCTCTGGCCTCCAGGTACTGAGCTGCCTGAGCTGTAGCCCAGAGACACAGAAGTGGAAAACTGAAGGAGCCAGACCACCCCAGCCCCATAGGTTACTCTGGAAGCCTAAGGGCAACTTAGGGGAACCATTGAGAGTCTTGGTCTTGGACTCAGTCTACACAATCAGAGTCTATGGCTACCAAACGCCTGCCTCCCAGCCTGAGAAGCACAATTCTTTAGCTTCAACAAGCCACAGAAGAATATATCCATTCTATAAATCTAGGATATAAGTGCTTACAATGGGGAAGAAGGAAACTGCAAATGCTAGGACCATCAAATCTTTTTATACTGAGCAAGAGCAACCAAATTCTGAAGGCAACACAAACTCTATACTCACACAGTAGACCACAGAAAGAAATTTGAATTGGTCTCAAGCCCAAAGAGTCTTCTTGGAGGATCTCCAAAGAGATTTTAAAAACAAAATTAGAGAAGTAGGAGATAAATTCAAATAATAAAAATATAAATAAAATAATATAAAGAAATAAATATAAAGAAATATAGATATAAATAAATAAATATAAATATAAATCATATAAAATAAAATAATAAAATATAAATAAAAATAAATTTAAATTTACTGCAAACAAATTGGAAAAAGAATCTCACTGAAGAAAACAAATCTTTAAAAAGTAACATTGGAGAACTAGGACAGGAGGTCCAAAATCTAACCCTAAAAAGGAAAAACCAGCATATGGAAAGGGAACTCCAAAAGCTAATTAAGGAAAATAATTCACTAAAAATTAGAATCGGACAAATTGAAACGAAGGTTTCATCAGTATGATTGTACAAGAGTCAGTCAAACTAACTATAAAGATTGAAAAATTAGAAGAAAGTGCAAAATATCTCACTGGAAAAACAACTGACCAAGAAAACAGATCCAGAAGAGACAACCTAAGAATTATCATACTACCAGAATGCCGTGATAAAAAAATTAGCCGGGACAGCATCTTCCAAGAGATTGTCAAAAAAAAAATCCTGAGGTCCTAGAATCAGAAGGAGAAATGGTTATTAATTCACCAAACTCCTCCTGAAAGAGGTCCCAAATTGAAAACTCTAAGAAACACGGTAGCCAAATTCCAGAGCTACAAGGTCAAGAAGAAAATATTGAATGCAGCCAAAAAGAAACAATTCAAATATCATGGAACTACAGTCAGGATTACACAGGATTTAGCAGCAGCTACATTAAGAGATTGGAGGGAATGGAATGTAATATTTCGTAAAATAAAAGAGCTAGTACTACAACCAAGGACAAACTACCTGGCAAAACTGAGCATATTTTTTCAAACAATGAGATGGTCATTAAATGAAATAAAGGACTTCCAGACTTTCCTTATGAAAAAGCCTGAGCTCAATGGAAAATTCAATCTCTATTTACAAGATCCAAGAAAAACATAAAAAGATGAACAATGTAAACATACACTCACACACATACACACACAGATGCTCACATATGCACACAACTTTGGACTCAATAAGAGCAAACTGTTTACATTCCTTTATGAGAATCAGATACCTGTCAATACTGAAATTTTTATAAGTATTGTGACACTTAAAAGGGATGTACACAGAAAGAGGGTGTGGGTAAAATTGGACAAATCTGAAGATTTAAAAAAAAGCTATTAAGGGAAAGAAAGAGAGTGTAAAGGGAGAAAAGGAAAGGTAGAGGCAGACAATGGTAAATTATGCCACAAGAAGAGGCATAAAACATACTAAACCGTAGTGGTGGGAAAGAAGGAAGTGAGCATTCTCTCACTCTCATTGGTTCTGATTTAAAGGGTGATCAATACAAATGGCTGTTTATATTCTAACATAAAACGACACCAAAACTCATAACAATAGAGGGAAAAGAGGGAGGGATAGGAGCAGTGCATGATATTTACCAGCATTTGTTTGGGTTTAAGGAGGGAATACCATACTCTGTTAAGAATAAAAATCTATTTTGTCCTATAGGCAGGAGGAACGATAAGGGGGGAGGGGTGTAAGAAGAGGAGGGTAGTCAAGAGGGTTGGAAAGAGTAGCAAGGGGAAAGGGTAGGTAAAAAGGAGGGAACACAGGGAGGGAATACTGAGGGACGTGGTGGTCAAAAGGATAAATCTTAAAGAGGGGAAAGGAAAAATGAAAACATAAAGATATAAACAGGGGAGCGAATAAGATGGAGGGAAAGTCACAGATAATAATCATAACTGTGAATGTGAATGGGATGAACTCTCCCATAAAACAGAGGCAGAGAGCAGGATGGATTAAAAACCACAATTCTACAACATTCTGTCTATAAGAAACGCATTTGAAACAAGGGGATATGCACAGGGTAAAGGTAAAAGGATAGAATAGAATAGATTATCCCTCAGCTAAAGTAAAGAAAAGCAGGGGTAGCAATCCTTATCTCAGATAAAGCAAAAGCTAAAATAGATCTAATTAAAAGAGATAAGGAAGGAAACTATATCCTGCTGAAAGGCACCGTCAGGAATGAAGCAGTATAATTACTTAAAATATGCACAAAGTATTATAGCATCCAAATTCCTTGATGAAAATTCAAGCAAATTAGAGGAGGAAATACATAACAAAATGAAACTAGTGGGGGACCTCAATCTCCTGCTATCTGAATTTGATATATCTAACCTCAGAATAAACAAAAAGAAGTTAAGGAGGCAAATGGGATTTTAGAGAGGCGAGACATGATAGAACTCTGGAGAAAACTGAATAGGGATAAAAAAGAATATAACTTCTTCACAGCAGTCACATGACACACACACAAAAATAGACAATATACTAGGGCATAAATACCTCATAATTCAGTGCAGACAGGCAAAAATATTAAATGGATCATTCCCAGATCATGATGATATAAAAGTTATATGGAACAAAGGGCTATGGAAAGGTAGGCAAAAATCTAATTGGAAACTGAATAATCCTAAAAGATGAGTGGATCAAACAAGAAATTATAGAAACAATCAGTAACTTCATTCAGGAGAATTACAAGAAAGAGACACCATACCAAAACTTGTGGGATGCAGCAAAGGCAGTACTTAGGGGAAGTTTTATATCTCTGCATGCACACACGAAAAAAAAATTAGAGAGAATGGAGGTCAATGACTTGGGCATGCAATTCTAAAACCTTGAGAAAGGAAGATGGTGGCATAGAAGCAACAAAGTTTCTCACCTCCTACACAGCCACGCTAAATAGCCATAAAATACAACTCTAAGCAACTTTTAGGGCTCCCAAACTAAAGAAATACAGAAAACTCATCTCTTGCTGAAGGAAGCTTGGCAGGAGGGTCTCATCTTGGCAGGCTGGAAGCTGAGGCCAGCCTAACCCAGGCAAAAACAAAACTGCGGCAAGGCCCAAGCGTGGTTGGGGGGAACAAAGCCACAGATCGATTCTACCTGAGAGCAGATCTGCAGCATCAGGAGAAATCTCCACATTTATCTAGCCAGGATAAATAAGGCTTAGATGAAGGCCAGTGGAATTCAAGCTTTCAAGCTAAATTTCAGGGAGGAAAAGCAGTTTGGCCAAACTGCCCCCAGGCCAAGGAAGCAGCAGGAAGGGGTAGGATCTGCTGAAACCAGCAACTTCTTCCACTCGGCTGCTTCAGAGTTCCTGGCCTGACGATTGCAAGGGGGGCAAGATGATTCATCAGTGCCAAGGGCTCTTTCATTGAGCAGCGTGGATCCAGATTGCCGCCTTGGGTGGTGGTCCTGGCATGCACTTTCAGTAAGCAAAAGCTGGTGGGGGCTGCAGCACCCTTGCCATAGACACGGCAGGTGTGAAAACACCAGCGTTTTGGGAAGGAGCTTTCACCCCTGGAAGCAGAGTTCCACAGAGCTAAAATATCAAGCGATTAATTGACTGGCTAACATCAGGAGAAGGAAGCAAAATAAGAGCAGCAATAAAACTCTAGAATCCTATTTTTGGGGACAAAAATCATCAAAGCACGGAAGAGGAGGAAGTCAACACAGAACTCCACACCAAATGCTGCCAAGAAACATAAAGGTTGCCTACAAGCCATAAATTGACTGAAAAATGACTTTGAAAGCCATTTAAGAGAAGTGGAGGAAAAATTGAGAAGAGAAATGAGAAAGATTCAAGAAAGAGTCAACAACGTGACTGAAGAGAATAACACCTTAAAAAAAAGATTAACTCAAATGGTAAAGAGGCCCAAAAAGTCAATGGGGAGAAGAATGCCTTAAAAAGATGAAATTGCAGATGGAAAAAGAATCTCAAAAGCATCCTGAAGAGAATAATTCCTTTAGAATTAGAGTGGAGCAAATGGAATCTAAAGACTTTTTGAGAAACTAAGATAAAATTAAACAGTTACAAACAAATGAAAAAAATAGAAATCAATTTGAAATGTATCTTTGAAAAAAACCCACTGATCCAGAAAATAAATCCAGGAGAGAGAATTTGAAAATTATTGCTCCACCTGAAAGCCATGATCAAAAAAATAACTTGGAAAGCATCCTTCAAAAAATTCTCAAGGAAAATTGCCCTGATGTTTTAGATTCAGAGGGCAAAATAGAACTTGAAAGAATTCGCCAATCACCTCTTCATAAAGATCCCCAAAAGAAAACTCCTAGACATGTTATTTCCAGGTTCCAGAATACCGAGTTAAAGGAGAAAACATTACAGGCTGCCAAGAGAAAATGATTTGAACACTGTGGAAACACAATTATGATAACCCAGGATCTGACAGTTTCTACACTGAGGGATTGAAGCACTTAGAATATGATATTTCAAAGTCCAGGGAGCTGGGATTAAAAACAAGAATCAACTACCCAGCAAAATTGAGCATATTTTTCCACAGGAAAATATAGTGATTCAATGATGTGGAGGACTTTCAAGCATTCTTGCTGAAAAAAACAGAACTGAACAGAAAATTTGACAGTCAAACACAAGAAGCATGAGAAGGTAAACATGGGAAAGAAATCATAAGGAATTTATCAAAGCTGAAATATTTACATGCCAATATGGAAAACGGATAATAGTAACTTATGAAATTTTTCTTATATATATATATACACACACACATACATATGTCTATGCATACATATGTGTACATGCATGTATGTGTGTATACTTACACATGTGTCTATAAAAGAGGCTATATATGCATATGAAAATATATCTGAGCATGTGTGTGTATGTTTACATACAGCGTATAGGATCAACTGAATAAGAAAGGATGATACTTTAAAAGTTGAAATTCTGAGGTGGGAGAGGACTAGAGTGAGAGGAGACAAGGAGAGACAAATCAGATTAATCCCCCCCCATATAGAAGAGGCAAGGGATAACTGTTACAACTTTACTTTCATTGAATTTTGCTTAGGGAAGGAATGACATAAACTCTAAACTGGGTATCATGCCACACAGGAGAGTAGGGGACATGGGGATGAGAGGCAGGATGATGGAGGGGAGATCAGGGTGTGTGGGACAGTTGCTGGAAGCACAAACTTCAGTAAAGGGACAGGGACAGGGTAGAGAACAGAACAATGAGGGGCAGGATGGGAAGGAGGGACATATAATCAGTCTGTCACAATATGTCCACTGTGAAGATGTCCTGTGTAATTACACATGCACAGACTGTATTGAATTGCTTGTCCTTCCAGTGGGGGTGGGTGGCAAGGGAGGAACTGAAAGAATCTAGAATTTAAAGCTCTGCAATACATGCAACTAGGAATTAAGATATACAGGGACTGGGGTCCGGATACCCTCCCTGCCCTACCAGAAAGTTACAGGGGTGTTGGAGGAGGGCACAAAAGAGAGCATATTGGGGGAGGGGCTTTACAGTGGGATTGCTCCTTTGGGGTTGGGGGTTGGGGAAAGATGGGGCGAAAATTTGTAACTCAAAAATCTGATGGAAATGAATTACGTAAACAAGAAAACAAATAAAAAATTTATATTAAAAAATAACAAGGACCTATACATACAAAAATATTATTGCAGCTCTTTTCTTGAGGCAAAGAATTAGAAACTGAGGGGATACCCATCAATTGCGGTATAGCAGAACAACTTGTGTTATATGGATTTGGTGGAATACTATTTTGCTGTGAGAAATGGTGAGTGAAATGCTCTTGGAAAAGCCTGGAGAGATTGCATGAACTGATACAAAGTGAAATGTACTGTGTACAAGGGACCAGTGATATTGCACGATGATCAGCTGCAGTAAACTTAGCTATTCTCAGCAAAACAATGATCCAAGACGCCCCTGAAGTACCTATTATGAAAAATGTTATCCATCCTCAAAGAAATTACTAATGGTGCCCAAATATTAAATAGATTGAGCCATGCTTTTTTACATTAAATTTCTTAAGGGTTTTTTTTTGGTCTGTTTTTTCTCACAGCATGATTATAATGGAAATATTGTCCATGAATAATCACATATAAACTGTTTAAAAAGCTAGAAAATGAACAAATTGAAAATTCCCAATTAAATACTAAATTTAAAATAATGAAAACCAAAGGAGAAATTAAGAAAACTGAAAGTAAGAAAACTATTGAACTTATAAATAAAACTAAGAGTTGGTTTTATGAAAAAACAGTAAAATTGATAGTCAACATGATTAAAAAAAATAAGAAAACCAAATTCTTAGTCTCAAAAATGAAAAGGGTGAATGTACCTCCAATGAAGATGAAATTAAAACAATAATTAGGAATTGTGTTGCCCAATTGTATGCACATAAATTTGACAATCTTAGTGAAATGGATGAATATTTACAAAAATATAATTCCCTGGGCTAACTAAAGAGGAAGTAACAATGCTATCTTAGAAAAAGAAAATGAACAACCTATCAGAGAACTCCCTAGGAAAAAATCCCCAGGGCCAGATGGATTTACAAGTCAATTCTATGAAACATTTCAAGACCAATTGATCCCAGTATTCTAGAAACTATTTGGGAAAATTGGTGAGGAAGGAGTCTACCAAATTGTTTTTATGACATAAATATGGTACTGATACCTAAATCAGGGAGAGACAAAACAGAGAAAGAAAAGTATAGACCAATCACCCTCATGAGTATAGATGCAAAAATCTTAAATACAATTTTAGCAAAATGATTACAGCAACTTATAACTAGAATAATACGTTTTGAGCAGGTTGACAACATTCCAGGAATGCAAAGATGGTTCAATATTAGGAAAACCATAAGTATCATTGATTATATGAACAATAAATCTAGCAGAAACCATATGATTATTTCAATAGATTCAGAAAAAGCCTTTGACAAAATAAAACATCATTCTTATTAAAAACACTAGAAAGTATAGGAATAAATTGAGTTTCCTTGGAATAATAGGTAGTATCTACTTAAAGCCATCAGCAAGTCTTATGTGCAATGGGAATAAACATGAAGCATTTCCCATAAGATCAGGGGTGAAACAAGGATGTCCACTATCACCCCTCTTTTTCAATCTAGTACCAGAAATGTTAGCAGTAGCAATTAGAGAAGAAAAAGAAATCAAAGGAATCAAATTAGGCAAAGAATAGACTAAGCTATCACTCTTTGCAGATGACATGATGATATGCTTGGAGAATCCTAGAGGATAAAGTAAAAAACTTCTTGAGAAAAAAATAAATTTAGCAAAGTTGCAGGATATAAAATAAACCCGCATAAATCCTTAGCATTCCTATTCATTTCCAATGAAACCTAACAGCAAGAGGGAGTAAAATAAACCCCATTTAAATTTACTGTAGAGATTGTAAAATATTTGAGAACCTACCTGCCAAAACAAACACGTGACCTTTATGAACACAACTACAAAACACTTTTCACGTAAATAAAATCAGATCTCACCAATTGGAAAAAAAAACATCAATTGCTTATGGCTGGGTAGAGCTGATATAATAAAATTGACAATTTGACCTAAATTAAATTACATATTTATGGCCATACCAATCAATCTACCAAAAAATTACTTCATAGAACTAGAAAAAATTAGTGACAAAATTCATTTGGAAGAACAAAAATTTCTGAATATCAAGGCAATTAATGAAAATAAATATTAAGGAAGATGGCATAGCCATACCAGATTTTGATCTCTATTATAAAGCGGCAGTCCTCAAAACTGTCTGGTACTGGCTAAGGAATAGAGTAGTGGATCAATGGAATAGATTGCATATAAAAGATTCAGTAGTCAGTGACTTTTGTAACATACTGTTTGATAAGTCCAAAGACCCCAGTTTCTGGGTTAACAATTCACTATTTGACAAGAAAATGCTGGGAAAATTGGAATATACTATGGCAGAAACTGGGCATGGACCAGGGGATGTCTATCAGTTGGAGAACTGCTGAACAAGTTAATGTATATGAATGTGATGCAATTCTATTGTGTTATAAGAAATGGGAAGGAGATGGACTTCATAATTACCTGGAGAGGCTTATATGAATTGATACACCAAAGTCAAGTCTAAATGGATGCATGATCTAGATATAAAGGCTGATACTGTAAATAATCTGGGAAAGCAAAGAATAGGTTATTTGTCAGATTTATGGAGTAGGGAAGACTTTATGACCAAAGAAGCATTGGAGAGCATTAAAAATACAAAATGCATAATCTTGTTTACATTAAATAGAAAAGTTGCTGTACAAAGTAATCCAATGTAACCAAGAATAATAGGGAAGTGGGAAATTTGGAAAGAATGCTCTAAATCACTATTGATTCAAGAAATGCAAATCAAAACAACTTTGAGGTGCCTCATCTCAGCAGTCAGATTGGCTAAGATGACAAAACAGGAAAATGACAAGTGCTGGAGAGGATGTGGAAAAATTAGAACTCTAACACATTTTTGGTGAAGGTGTGAAGTGCTACAACCATTCTGGAGGGCAATCTGGAACTATGGCCAAAGGGTTATAAAAACTGCGTATACTTTGACCCAGTAATACCCCTCTTGGGGTTGTATACCAAAGAGATCATAGAAGTGGGAAAAGATCCCATATGTATAAAAATATTTTTTGTAGCTCTCTTTGTGGTGGCAAAAAACTGGAAATTTAGGGGATGTACATCAGTTGAAGAATTGCTGAACAAGTTAATGTATATGAATGTAATGCAATACTGTTGTGTTATAAGAAATGGGAAGGAGATGGACTTCATAATTACCTGGAGAGGCTTATACGAATTGATGCTAAGGGAAAAGAGCAGAACCAGGAAAAATGTGTACGCAGTCACAGATACATATGTGTGACGACCAGTCTTGGACTCTTCTCAGCAATGCACAGTTAAAAGACATCTCTACAAGTCTCAGAATGGAAGAAGATATCTACATTCAGAGAAAGATCCAGAAAGAACAGAGTTCAAATGGAGACTGAAGCAATACATGCTATCATTATTTTCTATGTTTGGTTTTGTTTCTTTTTTCCCATTGGTTACAACACTTCTATACAACTAAGTTATTGTACAACGTGACAGAGTTTGCCGATCCTATACATGACTGTATGCCACCATAGGGTGTCAGGGGGAGGGAGGAAGGAAAGGGAGAAAATCTAAAACTCAAATGATTTTGGAACTGAATCTTCTAAACTAAAACTAAAGAAACAAGTCAATTTTTTAAAAAAGCAGTATCTTGGCTTCCCATAAAGTCATTTGCTTACATTTGCTCCACTCTAATTCTGAAGGAATTATTCTCTTCAGAATACTTTTGAGATTCTTTTTCCATCTGGGAGATTCAACTTTTTCAGGCATTTTTCTCCTCATTGGCTTTTTGGACCTCTTTTGCCATTTGAGTTAATCTGTTTCTTAAGGTGTTTTATTCTCCATTCAGGTTGTTGATTTTCTTGCATCATTCTCATTTCTCCTCCCAATTCTTCCTCCACTTCTCTTATTTGGTTTTCAAAGTAATTTTTAAGCTGATCTATGGCTTGCAGCAAATCTTCATGTTTCATGGAAGCATTTGGTGTGGGTGTTCTAACTGTGTTGTCTTCCTCCCCTTCCATGCTTTGATTCTTTTTGTCTCCAAAAAAGGATTCTAGTGTTTGGTTGCTGTTCTTACTTTCTTTACTTCCTTTTCCTGCTTATGTTGCCAGTGAATTATTTGTCTTTTTAGCTCTGTGGATCTCTGTTTCCAGAGGTGAAAGCTCTGTCCCAAATTGTTGCAGTTTTCACAAATGCCAGAGCTACTAGGGGGCTGCTGCAGCCTCGCCATCTTTGTCTCAATAAAAACACACCTCACGAACACCAACCAAGAGCACAATCTGGATCCGGGCTGCTCAACACAAGAGCACTTAGCCTCTGAATGGTAGCTTGGCCCCCTGCAGTCTGCAGGCCAGGAGCTCTGAAGCAGCTACCTGGAGGCCACAAAGCCACCATTTCTGCCACTTCCTTGCCCTAGGGGCAGTTTAGGTGCACTGCTTTATTCCCCAAAATTTAGCTGAATTCCACTGACCTTTCATTTAGTCCTTATTTCTTCTGGCTTGCTAAATCTGGAAACTGCCATAGCGGCCACTGATCCACTCTCCTGGAAGCTCCAGTTGCAGGTCCTCCTGACTGCCCTGGGGCCAGGCCACAGTTTCAGATGGGGCTGGTTTTGGTTCCCAGCCTGCTATGATGAACCCCTCCTGCCAGGCTACCTTCAGCAAGAGATGTATTTTTTCTGTATTTTTGTGAGTTTTGGACCCCTAAAATTCGTTCAGAGCCATATTTTATGGGTATTTGAGGTGTCTGTGTTGGAGCTCCAAAATCTTGCTGTTTTTACACTGCCATTTTGGCTCTGCCCCCCCCCTTTAATTTTTCTTTAAGATCAAATTTATGAGAATTTTAAAGTTTCTGTTGTTGTTGCTGTTTTAAATCAGTTTGGATGACATGGCAATAACTGGGAAAGTGTCTTGGCTGTGGAATCAGAAAACATGGGCTCAGATTCCACTACTGAAACTTTGTGTTCCATTTTTTGCAAACCATTTAATATTCCTATGCCTCAGTTTCCTCATTTATGAAACACGAGTAGTTACACTAGGTGGCCTTTGAATCCCTTTTAACTCTAGTTTTATTCTCCTAAAACCAAGCCTTGGTGGAAAAGAATGTTCTACCTCATCTATTCCAACTCCTCTCTGTGTGAAATAACATTTCCCTTGACAAGTGGCCAAACAAGTCTTTCCTGAAGAGAGCTCCATTGTCCTGCTACTCCTAGATTTGATGAAAGAAACATATTTTTAAATTCTGTTTTCTACTCTAAGCCTGGAAATCAAAGAAAACAATACTTGAGAAAATCTTAAAAAAAAAGAGAGAGAATGCAAAACAAGGTAGTATATTAAGGAACTTTCAGTTTTTTATATATTTGGCTGTGAATTTCATTGTGTTTTTTTTCCTCCCAAACTCTACAATTCTAAGATTCATGAAACACACACACACACACACACACACACACACACACACACATACAAACTTATATTAAGTATTGCCACAGAAAAGTATTTCTAAAATGCTCATGTCTTCCAAATTCATGTATGAGCTCTCAAGTCCTTCACAAATAGTTGAAGGACAATGCTCAAACCATTTTTAACACTTATGTTTACTCTTGATAACATAAACAATGAAAATAATAATTGTTCTCCAAGTAAGAAATGTGATGTGGATCTCCTTATATGCTGAGCTAAGTAATATTTTTTTTCTCATTATCTTTCTTGTCTTTTTTTTGTGTGGGTACATATGTTAACAATGAATAAGTCCTTTCCACTCATTTTTATATATAAACAATGTGTCTTTTTTTCTGAGGAAGAAGCTGTTTTTTGTCATAAGAAACTATAGAGAGGGTGAAAATTTCATTATTAATGATTGAAAAAAGTGCAGTGAATTGTAATAAAATGTAGTTTTATGTGTGTGCATTGAATTTTTTATTTTACATACATATTGTTTAGAACTTAATACATTTTTCAATACATGATTTTAAAGTTTATCACTGATACTATTCAGCACTTTTATATATTTGCTACAAGTTTTGTTATATTTTTTTTCTTTCTGTCTCTACAATGCTAGGATACATAAACACGCATGCACACACACACACACACACACACACACACACACACTTACAGCAAGTATGCCATGGAAAAGTGCTTCTAAAATGCCCACATATTCCAAATCCTCTTATCAGTCTCAATATGGCAGAAAGTATATATACAAAGGTTATAACAGACAAAATGGTCTAAAAGTATATGGAGTTTCATCATAGAGAAAATGGAGATAATTTCATGGAAATACTAATGCACAAATTATTACAGAATTGCTGCAAAGATTAAATGAAACAATACAGGTAGATATGCTTTGTGAATCAGCTAAATAGAATAGTAGATAGAACATTGATTGGAACTCAAGAAGACTTGAGCTCAAACCTGACCTCTCACACTTATTAACTGTGTGACCCTAAGCAAATCATGTATCTTCCTTATCTTTTTTCTACCTCACTCTTCTCTTTTGTAAAACGGGGATAATAATAGTTCCTACCTTTAAGGATTGTTGGGTTTGTCCTTCATTTTTGAAGGGGACCCTGACATTAGGGAAATTATGACAGGACTTGCAGTTGACTTGATTTGAGTGAGGGAGGGCTATGCTACGTCACAAGTCTCACTTTATCCTACAGATCCATCTGGACGTAGGCAGCAGATATTCATGAGGATGACTTGAGATGGTTCAGGATGCAATGGGAAATCCTGACCCTTTTAGGTTAAGGCCTTTTTAGGTACTGAATTGGAGTGAGGTAATGTCCATTCAGTGAATAGTACTACTTAAGAAGTGAGTGTCGGGATGGTTTCTTTAATTAGAAAAGAGGAAAAAATCAAGCTGAGAGGAGGAGACCCTCAGGTTTGCTATTCCAAAGAGAAGCAGTTTCCATTGACCTTCACTCTAAGTCAGGAGGGCTCAAAATACAGCCATTAATGGAGCTTAGGCAGGGACCTATTGTGGTACAATCTACTTTTAAGGATTATTGTGAGAATCAAATGAGATATTTGTAAACTGCTTTATAAGCCTTAAACCACAATATAAATTCCATTGATCATTATCATTAAATTAGCTTTGCTCTATTTTATTTAAATAAACTATGTGCTTTGTTTTTACACTGGCTAGGTAATTTCATTAGTATCAGTAAGTCAAAATGGGGGAAATTTTCTGCTAGTGCAGATGTGCACCTATTCTGGAAATTGGGGTCTCAGACACTAATTTGTTCAGGGTCATACAGACACTATTTGTTGCAGATAGCTCTTTCATCCTCAGATTAGATTTCTATTTACCAAGTCACTACCTCTTCTATCAAATCATAAATTAAAGTGCAACAGAAAGGCATATAAATATGCAATATGTACTTATAATCATGGGGATACGGGAGAGTGAAGAGACAAGGATAATTCTAATGTTGTGGATATAAGTAACTGAAAAAATTATAGAAGCCCTAAATATCAGTTGGAAAGTGAATGAGATGAGTGTGTTTTCAGGAAAATATATTTAGTTCTATTTTGTATCTGTTAGATTTGACATACCTATAGGATATCCAGTTGTAAATCTTAATAGTTGGTTACAGATTTTGAAGTGAGGTTAGGAGAGAATGGAACCAGATTTCTAAACATGGAAGTCATCAGCACTGGATATAATCGAACCCATGAGAGTTAATGATGTAACCAACAGAAAGAGTAAAGGGACAGAAGGTAAATGGGCCAAGGAGAAGGCCTTGGGGATAGGCCAATAACCTTGGTTAGGGGAAGGACATTGATTATGATTTCACAAGGGAGACTGAGGAGGAAAATCCAGAAATATTATAGGAAAATAAGAACATAATTTCACAAAAGTCTAGATTAGGCACATACAGGTTGAAAGTATGTTCATTAGTCTCAAATGATGGCCATGAAAAGTTGAAAAGGATTTAGGATTGAGAAGAAAAAAACACTGCATACATCAATTAATAGTTCATTCAAAACTTGAAGAGGAAAAAAGTGTTTTGATCAATAAGCCAAAAGCCATATTGTGCAGGATGGAGAAGTGAGTGAATGAAGGTATAGAAGTGGAGAACTTTGGTTGGTGGATTCTTGCTTTTTAGCACTACTGGTAATGGCTACACATTCCCTATTCTTATAGCCCTATTGAATTGCTTCCTCTGATCTGAATACTTCTTAATAGGAATAGGAATAATTCTTAGTACAATACTCAGGAAAGATATGCAATGTCTCTATTGCAGTAACAGTAGCCAGTATGACTGCAGTATACTTACGTTTCAGAAATATTTTCCCTCCCTCTTGTGTTTATATCAAATCTCCACAATATCCTAGATTCTTTTGAATTGTGTAAAATAGAAACATGGATTGGAATTCAAACTCATTAAGTAAGATTTTCCCCAAATGATACTTATTTATTTAAGTCTATCTGCAAACCTGCTTGAACCATACAGGATATCCTCCAGTTTCAAATGGCATTTAAAATATTTAGATATATAGAAATAGATTACTTTTGTATTATTTATTTATCATGTCAAATTACATTTGATAGTAAAAAAGTACTGAATAACGAATGTTGTTTGTAATAATTGACAGTTCCTCCTTCAAGTGACATAAATCTTAATGTAGGAATATAATTAAAACTTCCTGGGATTAAAGGACACATAAGGAGCTACATTTCTTGCATTGAAAAAGAGGTTGGTTATTCAGTGAAGTTTCATTGAACACAGTGCTGGAATTAGAAAACAGTGGTGTATGTGTATATGTCTCTGTGTGTCTGTGTGTGTATGCATGCATGTGCAGTTGTGTGTATAGGGAACATGATGTATAATCACTTCCTTTTATAGATAAGGAGACTGAGGCCCTGAGGAATTAAATGACTTGCTTCAGAAACATGAAGTTTCTAAAAAACCAGATTAGAATCCAAACCTATCTTACCTTGATTCCAAATTCAGGACTTTATCCTCTTAACTGTTCCGTTTAAGTGAAGTAAATTACAAAACTTTCTCTGAATCACATCAAATTTCCTAATTTCAAATCAAAATTTATAAAGTTGAGTCCCATTCCCCACTAAAAGTCCCTGACTTCACCACTAGCGCTATCCATCCCTCCCTATTGACAATAAAGAAAAGAGATTCAATTTCCAATTAATCACATATAACCCTCTTTGTTTTCTATGTTCTTCATATGTTATATGAGCAGTACACCTATATATTGGCTGAAATTTATCAGTTCTGCTTGTTTTCATTCTGCTAAAGACCATACTTCAGAGGACTTCACAGGAACTATCTTGCTCTTGTATCTGAGTTAGGCTGCCAAAAAAAACAGGGAGGAGTAATGTTAAATGTAAAACCATGATTCAGTATGAATAGCTTTTATGCAAATTATCTGTAATGCAGTGGCAGTCAAGATGAATACCTGAGCAGAATTCTTGCGAAGGTGGCACAGCAAACAATTAGAGCCCTACTTAGGCACCAAAGGGAATTTCTGTAGCAGAAGCAGAGATCATTATTGCCTCTGTATTCCCTATCAGGGTTCTAACATTGCCCTCATACTCCATGACTTCACATTTCAAAACTTTCTATGCTGTTCTTCAAAGTGTTTGTGTCTGACAGAAAAGGAAAAAAGTAGTGACAGTACAAATGCAGTAATAAAATGTAACATACTTATCTCTATATCCATTCTCACATTCTGCACCAGTCACAACAATTCCTAACAAAAATTTCTCAAGATTTCAGTGTACTGAAACCTCATTTTTATCCAATATTTTGTGCATTAAGGAAGAGATAAATTGTTTGATTTAAGAAGAAAATATACTGCACATTAATTAGAATTAATTAATTAGGTATCAAGACTGAGGATGATAATTTTACCACTATTTCTGTGCACTAATCAGACCACATATTTGGTGCTGTGTTCCATTCAGAGTAACAAATTTTGGAAGGTCACAGGCCTATGTCCAGAAGAGATTATTAAAGATAATGAGAGGACTGATCAATATAACAGATCCATATAGAGATCAGTTGAAAGAAGTGGGGATGTTTAGTTTGAAAATCAAAACACAAATGGGGTCATGACACCTCTCCCTCTCCCTCACCCTCTCTCTTTCCCTCTCCCTCTTTCTCTCCCTCTTCCTCTCTCTTTCTCTCCCTCCCTACTTCCCTCCCCCTCCCCCTCTCCATATATATGTAGCTATGTATGTATGCATATATGAGTACACACACATATATATGCATATGAATGTACACACATGTATATGTATCAATTTGAAGTGTTCTCATACAGGAAAGGGATTATACTTATCTGACTTGATTCAAGGGAAAAAAACAACTAGAAAATCTGGGTAGAAGCTACAGTGATGCAGATTTTGATCTGATGTAAAGATCAAATTCTTTTTTCTATTTTTAAATAAATTTTTGTTTATTTTTAGTTCACATCATTCATTTCCATGAGATTTTGAGTTACAAAATTTCTCCCCATCTTTCCCCTACCCACCACCCCAAAAACAGAGATCCTACTATATACTCCATCCCCCAATATGCTCTCTCTTATATCCTCCTCTGACTTTCCAGTAGGGAAAGATGGATATCCCTACCATAGTGCCTGTATATCTTAATTCCCAGCTGGACATAGTTAATAACAACAACAACAATAGCAATAATATATGTACATATATTTTTAATATTTGATTATAGAACTTTAAATTCTAGATTCTTTCCCTTCCTCCCTCGTCACCCACACCCACTGGAAGGAAAAGCAATTAAATACAAACTGTACATGTGGAATTACTCAGAACATCTCCACAGTGGGCATATTGTGAGAGACTGATTATATGTTCCTCCTTCCTATCCCGCCCCCCCACCCTTGTTTTATCCTCTACCTTGTCCCTGTCCCTGTCACTTTATAGAAAAGTGTACACCCAGCAACCCCGCTCTCACCCTCCCCTCCCCTCCATCATCCCACCTCTCATCCCCATCCCTGCTACTCTCCTGTGTGGCAAGATACCCAGATTAGAGTTTATGTCATTCCTTCCCTAAGCCAAATTCAATGAGAGTAAGGATTTCAGTAAGATTTTGAGATTCTTTTTCCATCTGGCAAATTTGACTTTTAAGTCCTCTTCTCCACACTGGCTTTTTAGGCCTCTTTTGACATTTGTGTTCATTTATTTTTAAGGTGTTATTTTCTTCAGTCAGGTTGTTGACACTCTTTTCATGATTATCTTGCATCATTCTCATTTCTCTTCCCAATTTTTGCTGCACTTTTCTTATTTGGTTTTCAAAATCCTTCTTAAGCTCCTATATGGCCTTTAACCAGTTTAAAAAAATTTTGGAAGCTTTTGGTGGAGTAGTTCTGCATTTGTTGTCTTCCTCCTGTTCCATGCTTTGATCCTTTTTCCTCCAAAAAAGGAATCAAAATTTCAATTGCAGAGCTTGTTTTGCTTCCTTTGCCTGTTCATGTAGCCAGTCAGTTACTTGGCTTTTTGGCTCAGTAGAACTCTGCTTTCAGAGGGGAGAGCTCTTTCCCAAATTGTGGGTTTTTTTCAACTGCCAGAGCTATTAGGAGACCTTTGTCTCTGCAGCCCCCACCAGCTTTGGCTCAATGGTCACACACCACAGGGTCAAAACACAAGACTGCTATCCTGATCCAGGCAGGTCAAAACAAGAGCAATTAGTCTCTGAATGATCACTTGGCACCCCCTGCAATCTGCAGGCCAGGAGCTCTGAAGCAGCCATGTGGAGGTGGCTGCAAGGCTGCTGCTTCAGAATGTTTTTAGCTCTGGAGGCAGTGGGCCAGACCCTCTCAAATTTAGCCAAGTTCCACCAACCTTTTCCCTTAGTCCTTGGCTCTCATGAGTTGATAATTATGGAAACCACCACAGCTGCCAGTGACCCACTCTCCTGAAAGCTCCAGCTGCAGTTTCTCCTGGACAGCCTGAGGCTAAAACCACATGGGTCTGGGCTCTGCTCCCAGTGAGCTGGCTTCAGCAGGAGCTTTGTTACTCTGTTATTTTGTGGGTTCTGGAGCTCTAAAATTTGTTTAGAGTCATATTTCATAGGTATGTGGAGTTGTTATGGGGGATACATGGAGTTCTCCTGCTTTTGTGCTGCCATCTTGACTCCACTCCCCTAACAATCAAACTCTTAACAAATACGGCTATCTGGAAGTGTAATGCAATGCATCAGAAGCCTACAGATTCCCCCTCACTGGAGGACTATTGAAAATCTCTTATTCATACTTGCTTGAAATTTTGTATTAGGGATATTCATGTCTAAATTGGACTAGAGGATCTGTCCTCTCCTGGCTCTTAAATCATATGATTTTCATGCCTATGATCAAGCTGAGTTATTTGTTTTCTTTAACATGTGCAGAATTCAAACAAAAAAAATGTTGGAATTAGTATCAGACGACCTAAGTTTGTATCCAAGCCCTCCCACCAGTGTGACTGAGACAAACATTTAGGCTCACTGAGTCTCAGTTTCCTAATCTGCAAAATGAAGGATATTGACTAGATGGGCACTGAGATTTTCTGCAGTTGTAACATCTATGATCCCATAAAAGAAAATTAAATATCATTGCTCCTCTACATTTTTACTAGTTATCTAATCTCAGTCAAGTCTAAATTCTAAAAGAACTAAAATTATTTTTAAACTCAATCATAAAATACAGCATTGAACCATATGTAAAGGCAAGGCTAACCTTCATTTTCACTAATTCTATACATATTCTATTAAGGGGGAGTTGTAAACTATTATGGGAACCAAGTAATTAATTGATATTAGGCAAATTTTAATTAAGATCTTTAATCACCCTTCCAGTAGGGTCCTATGTTTGGTATTTATTGTGGTGGAGAGGTGAACTTTGCTTCTTAAGGTTATTCCAGCAAAGCACAAATTCTGGAAGTTCTAAACAAGTAGGAAAAACATGGGTCCTTTTCATTGGGCTCCTACTGAATTTCAAGTTAGCTCTATTAAAAAGGCTAATCCCAAATAGGCTTCATGATTTTATGTGTTTTGTGTTCTGAGTCACAGCTCTTATGGCAGTGGAGCATAGACCCGACCAGCCCAAAACTGCAGCGGCAGCCACGAAGAGCCTCCCAAACTGCAGCGTGAGTCTACTTCAAAGAAAATCTAAAGCACCTGCCTAAAGGGAGCTTAAAATCGGCAGATTCAGTTAGTGAAGGTGAAATTTTGAAAATTAATTTGGGGGTTGTATAGCAGTTCGGCCATTCTGCCCCCTTAGCAAGGAAACAGTGGGGGAAGGGAACTGCTGGGACCCATGGTGGCCCCCACCAGGCTGTTTCAAAGCCCCTGGCCTGCAGACTCTGCAGAGGGGCTGAATCGATTGATCAGGGTCAAGTGCTCTTCTGTTGAGTGGCCTGGATACGGATCGTGGTCTTGGGTGGTGGTCCTGGGGTGCACTTTCAGCAAGCCAAAGCCAGGAGGACTTGCAACACCCTGCTAATAGCTCCGGCAGTTGGGAAAATCCCAGCGATTTGGAATAGAGCTTCCCCCCCCACCCCCCAGAAGCAGAGTTTCACAGACCTAAAA
>CM053601.1:95525999-95541780 GCA_028646575.1 Pseudocheirus occidentalis | reverse complement strand
AAAAGCATTCTGAAGAGAATAATTCCTTCAGAATTAGAGTGGAGCAAGTAGAAGCTAAAGACTTTATGAGAAACGAAGATACTATTAAATAAATACGAACAAATGAAAAAATAGAAAGTAAAGTGAAATATCTCCTTAAAAAAACTACTGACCTGAAAAATAGATAAAGGAGAGACAATTTCAAAATTATTGGTCTACCTGAATCCCATGACCAGAAAAAGAACTTGGAAAGGATCCTTCAAGAAATACTCAAAGAAAATTGCCCTGATGTTTTAGAATCAGAGGACAAAATAGAACTTGAAAGAATTAACAGATCACCTCTTCAAAAAGATCCCCGAAAGAAAACTGCTAGAAATGTTATTGCCAGGTTCCAGAATACCAATAAAGGAGAAAATATTACAGGCTGCCAAGAGAAAACCATTTGAATACTGCAGAAGCACTATCAGGATAACCCAGTATCTAGCAGCTTCTACACTGAGGGATCAAAGGTCCTGGGATATGATATTTTGAAGATCAAGGGAGCTGGGATTAAAAGTAAGAATCAACTACCCAGCAAAATTGAGCATATTATTCCAGGGGAAAATATGGTCATACAATGAGGTCGAGGACTATTAAGCATTCTTGCTGAAAAAACCAGAGCTCAACAGAAAATTTGACAATAAAAAACAAGGAGCATTAACAGGTAAATGGGAAAGAAATAATAGGGAACTTATCAAATTTGAATTATTTACATGCAAATATGGAAAAATGATAATAGTAACTTATGAAACTTTTCTTACTATGAGGATAGGTGAAGGAAATACAAATGGATATATATATGTATACTTACACATGTATCTATGTAGGAAGCTATAAATGCATATGAATACATATCTGAGCATGTGTGTACATGTGTGTATAGAGAGTATAGAATCAATAGAATACGCAGCGATGATACTTTAAAAGGCAAAATCCTGAGGTGGGAGAAGACTAGAATGAGAGGAGACAGAGAGAGACAAAATGGGGTTAATCATCCCATATAGAAGAGGCAAGGGATAACTGTTACAACTTTACTTTCAATTACTCTCATTGAATTTGGCTTAGGGAAGAAATGGTATAAACTCTAAACTGGGCATCATGCCACACAGGAGAGTAGGGGGCATAGGAATGAGAGGCGGGATGATGGAGGGGAGGTCAGGGTCTGGGGGAGGGATGCTGGAAGTACACACTTCAGTAAAGGGACAGGGACAGTGTAGAGAACAGGACAAGGGGGGGTGGACAGGAAGGAGGGACATTGATCACTGTCACAATATGCCCACTATAAAGATGTCCTCTATAATTACACATCCACAGCCTATGTTGAATTGCTTGTCCTTCCAGTGGGGGTGGGTGACAAGGGAGAAACTGAAAGAAGCTAGAATTTAAAGCTCTGCAATTCATGCAACTAAGAAATAATATATACAGGGGCTGGGGTAGAGAGACCCTCCCTGCCCTATCAGAAAGTTAGAGAGCAGATCAGGGGAGGGTCTTTACAGTGGGACTGCTGTTTTAGGGTTGGGGTAGGGGAAAGATGAGTGCAAAAATTTGTAATTCAAAAATGTCATGAAAATGAATGATGTAAACAAGAAAACAAATAAAAAATTTATTAAACAAAAAACAGTTCATGGAAGATTGGGACTTGATCAGTGAATCAAAGGCTTTTATGAGGTGAAAGAGAAACAGGAAGGTACCGAATATGAAAGACTAGGGGTTGCATTGACAAGGAAGTTTAAGTCTTTCTCCTGAGGTCAGAGGGGAAAAAGACAGGTTAGATTAGAACATGGCAAAAAGAAGACACAAAGGATGGATGCAGAAAAAGAAGGTGGGGCCTATGGTCGCATTTTTTTGTTCAGCAAGTTCATCAGCTGATATGCAGTAAGGTAGAGGTAAAATTAGGTGCTTGAGAAGGGGGAGGTTTGGAGCACAACTGTAACAACACACTGTGAATAAAATTTAACATTCTGAAACAACAGGGACAGTAGTAAGAGGAGGAAAGGGAAGAATGGAGAAAGAGATGAAGGGGGAAAGGAAAGAAAAATGGAAGAGATAGAGGGGTAAAGAGAGATGAGAGATTAATACAGACAAATCGCAGCTGATAGAATTTAATCATATAATCATATTGTAATAAGTAAAATGGATATTTAAAAGCATTGGTTTTTCCTTTGTGAAATAAGAAATGCCTTGATGGGGGGAAAATTCTGTACAACAGTACCATTCATGTTTTATAGGACTGCATTTCAAAATGGGAGCTCCAACTGATTTCAGAGGAAATCCTATATTTCTATGAACTACAGCAGTGCTGAGAATGATGAAAAGTATGTCCAAGATAGAATGTGAAGAATTTGAAATTTCACAATCATCTCTTTTACTAATATGTTATTTTATCTTCACATGTTACCTAGGGAACAACCTCTTCAAGAAAAAAAATGAGGAAATAAGACATTTTTTATAGGAGATTTAACAGGATTTAAAGTTGGAAGGGACACTGCTTATATTCTCACCGTATTTTCCTTCATAGATGAGGAAACCTAAGTCCTGAAAAGGAAGCTCACTCTTTTAATTCCACATTCAATGCTCTTGCCAGGCCAACTCATTTATTATCCCAATATAATGTACTTAAAAAAGTATCTGTGACTTGTTTACCAGATAAACAAATACAGACACTGATTTTCTCAATTAATTAGCATATTTATTTGAGCCTTATTAAGACATTTGAATTTCTTACATTTTGACTTGTTCTAACATATTAAATATATCTCTTAATAAGAATTACTCAAGACATTCTGTTTGGAGCCATGTTTAAGACATGTTACATATAATGGTAAATTTTGAAAATTCCAGCATGGTCATTCAATACACCAGACATTTTATTGGCTACTAAAAGGAGAAACAAAAGAAAGAAAAACCTTGATGTATTTATATTCATAGCTTGTACTTGCTTACAATAACTTCATAATATCATATCATACTTTTAAAGCTAGAAGGAAACTCAGCGATTACCTGTCCAACACCATCCTTTTATAAAGTAAGGCTGACCTTTTCACTTTTGCCTTTCTATTCTTCCCCATCATTATCACTTCTCTCTTCTATATGAGATGATTAACCCCATTCTGTCTCTCCCTGTCTCCTCTCATTCTAATCCTCACCCACCTCAGAATTTCACCTTTTAAAAGTACCGTCCCTTCCTATTCAATTGATCCTGTGCCCTCTTTGTACACATATATAGACATATTCAGATACGTGTTCATAAACATATAAGCTTTCCTATATACACATATGTGTATGTATACACACATATATGTATAAGTATATGTGTATATATGTGTGTGTGTCTGTGTGTCTGTGTGTCTGCGTGTGTGTGTGTATATGTGTATATACATATACACACACACACATTTGTATTACCTTCCCCTATCCTCATACTGAGAAAAGTTTCATGAGATACAATTATCATTTTTCCATGTTGGCATGTAAATAGTTCAACTTTGATAAGTTTCTTATGATTTCTTTTCCATGTTTACCTTCTCATGTTTCTTGTATCTGAGTGTCAGATTTTATTTTCAGTTCTGGATTTTTCAGCAATTATGATTGAAAGTGCTGCACCTCATTGAATGACCACATTTTCCCCTGGAATATTATACTCAGTTTTGCTGGGTAAGTGATTCTTTGTTTTAATCCTAGCTCCCTTGATCTCCTGAATATTATATTCCAGGCCCTTTGATCCCTCAGTGTAGAAGCTGCTTCATTCTGGGATATCCTAATTGTGTTTCCACAGAATTCAAATGGTTTCTTCTTGGTAGATTGTAATATTTGCTCCTGGATCTACCTGGCTATAACATTCATAGGAGTTTTCTTTTAGGGATCTTTTTTTTAATTCATTTATTTATTTCCACAAGATACTGACTTCCAAATTTGCTACCCCTCATCCCCTCCCTCCTCCTCAAGATGGCATGCAATCTGATATAGGCTCTACATATGCATTCATATTAAACATATTTTCATGTTAGTCGAGTTGTAAAGAAGAATTATAACCAATGGAATGAACCACAGCAAACAATAAAGCAATACAAAATAAAAAAGAGCATAAATGGTATATTTTGATCTGCATTCAGACTCTGTAATTCTTTCTCTAGTTGTGGACAGGCCTTGAATTCATGAGACTTTTGGCATTATCTAAGAACCTTGCATTGCTCAGAAGCACCAACTCTATTAAAGTTAGTCATTGCACAATTTGATTATAACTGTGTACCATGTTCTTGCGGTTCTGTTCCCCTCTTATATAAGTTTTCCAGGTTTTTCTGAAGCCTGCCTGGTCATCATTTCTATGTTTTTTTTAATTAAATAATTTATTTTAGTTTTCAACATTCACCACCATAAGTTTTAAATTTTCTCCCCCTCTCTGCCCCCTCTCTAACACACCTTGAAATCTGATATGGGCTCTACACATACATTCCTATTAAACACATTTTCAAATTAGTCATGTGGCATAGAATAATTATAACAAATGTAGAAAACAATGAGAAAGAAAAAAAAACAAAAGAAAAGAAAATAAGATAGTATGCTTCATTCTGTATTCTGACTCCATATTTTTTTATTGTGGCTGGCATTTTCCATCATGTGTTCTTTGGAATTGTGTTAGGTCCTGGAATAGTGGAGAAGGGCTATGTCTGTCTAAATCAGTCCTCACACACTGTGGCTTTTACTGTGTACAATGTTCTCCTGGTTCTGCTCACTTCACTCAGGGTCAGTTTGCTGAGCATCAGGTCTCTCTGAAGTCTGCCTGTTTCATCATTATTTTATAATGCAACCGTATTCCATTATATTCATGTACCACAACTTATTTAGTCAATCCATAATTTATGGGCATCCCCTCAGTTTCCAGTTCTTGGCCACTTTTCATGCTTCTTGTATTTGAATGTCAAATTTTCTGTTCAGTTCTTGTTTTTTCAGCAAGAATGCTTGAAAGTCCTCCACCTCATTGAATGACCATATTTTCCCCTGGAACATTATACTCAGTTTTGCTGGATAGGTGATTCTTGTTTTAATCCCAGCTCCCTTGATCTCCAGAATATCATATTCCAGGCTCTTCAATCCCTCAGTGTAGAAACTGCCAGATCCTGGGTTATCCTAATTGTGTTTCCAAAGTATTCAAATTGTTTCTTCCTGGCAATCTGTAATATTTTCTCCTTGATGAAGGGGTTTCAGAACCTGGCTATAACATTTCTAGGAGTTTTCTTTTGGGGATCTTTTTCAAAAGGTGATCAGTGAATTCTTTCAAGTTCTATTTTACCCACTGATTCTAAAACATCAGGCATTTTTCTTTGAGAATTTCTTGAAGGATGCTTTCCAAGTTCTATTTCTGCTCATGGCTTTCAGGTAGACAATAATTTTGAAATTGTCTCTCCTGGATCTATTTTGTAGGTCAGTGGATTTTTCAAGGAGATATTTCACATTGATTTATATTTTTTCATTTGTTTGTAACTAATAGTATCTTGGTTTCTCATAAAGTCATTTGCTTTCACTTGCTCCACTCTAATTCTGAAGGAATTATTCTCTTCAGCATCTTCTGAGATTCTTTTTCCATCTGGCAAATTCGAATTTTTAAGGCATTTTTCTCCTGATTCATTTTTGGGCCTCTTTTGCCATTTTAGTTAATCTATTTTTTAAGGTGTTATTTTCTTCAGCCAGGTTGTTGACTCTCTTTTCATGATTTTCCTACATCATTCCCATTTCTCTTCCTAATTTTTTCTCCACTTCTCTTATTTGGTTTTCAAAGTCCTTTTTAAGTCAATCTATGGCTTGTAGCCAATCTTCATGTTACTTGGAAGCATTTGGTTTGGGAGTTCTGACTGTGCTGTCTTCCTCCCATTCCATGCTTTGATTCTTTTTGTTCCCAAAAAGGATTCTAGAGTTTTATTGCTCTTCTTACTTTGATTCCTTCTCCTCATGTTGGCCAGCCAATTAATTGCTTGATTTTTTAGGTCTGTGGAACTCTGCTTCCAGGGTGGAAAGCTCCATCACAAATTCCTGGGGTTTTCACAGCTGCCAGAGTTATTGGGGGGGGTGCTGTAGCCATCACCAGCTTTGGCTTGCTGAAAATGCACCCCAGGACCACCACCCAAGACCATGACCTGGATCCAGGCCGCTCAACACAAGAGCCCTTGGCCTTTGATCAATCACTTTGGCCCCACTGTGGTCCACCGGCCAGAAGCTGTGAAGCAGTTGGGTTGGACTGCTTTCTTGCCTTGGAGACACTTCAGCCTGAACACTATTTTGCCCCCAAATTTAGCTTGAATTTCACTGACCTTTCTCTTATCCTTGTTTCTTCTGTCTTGATAAATGTGGAGATTGCACCAGCTGCCACCAATCCACTCTATTGTAGACTCCAGCTGTGGCTTCTCCCAACTGCCCTGGGGCCAGGCCACGGTTTCAGACTGGGCTAGTTTTGGCTCCCAGCATGTTGCAATGAGTCCCATCTGCTGAGCTGCCTTCAGTCAGAGAAGTGTTTTCTGTTTTTTTGTGAGTTTTTGAGCCCTAAAATTTGTTTAGAGTCATATTTTCTGGGTATTTAAGGTGGCTGTGTGGGAGCTGCAAAACTTTGCTGCTTCTACCCCATCATCTTTCCTCTGTCCCCTGGGGATCTTTTTCAAGAGGTGATCAGTGAATTCTTTCAACTTCTATTTTGCCCTCTGATTCTAAAACATCAGAGCAATTTTCCTTGAGATTTTCTTGAAGGACACTTTCAAAGTTATTTTTTTGACAATGGTTTTCAGGTATTCCAATAATTTTTAAATTGTCTCTCCTGGATCTATTTTCTAGGTCAGTGTGTTTTTCAAGGTGATATTTCATATTGCCTTCTATTTTTTATTTTGTTGTATATGCTTAATACTATTTAATGGTATCTTGATTTCTCATAAAGTCATTTGCCTCCATTTGCTCCAGCATAATTCTGAAGAGAAAATTTTGAGATTCTTTTTCCATCTGTCAAATTTGACTTTTCAAGGTATTCTCCTGATTCATTTTTTTGGGCCTCTTTTGCCATTTGAGTTAATCTATTTTTAAGGTGTTATTTTCTTCAGTCAGGCTGTTGACTCTCTTTTCATGATTTTCTTTCATCATTCTCATTTCTCTTCCCAATTTTTCCTCCACTTCTCTTATTTAGTTTTCAAAATCCTTCTTAACCTGCTCTGTGGTTTTTAGGCAGTCTTCCTGTTTCTTGGAAGCTTTTGGGAGTTCTGACTGTGTTGTCTTCCTCCAGTTCCATGCTTTGATCATTTTTGTCTCCAAAGAAGGAATCTAATATTTGATTGCTATTCATACTTTGCTTCGTTTTCCTGCTCATGTTGCCCATCAATTTCTTTACTTTTTAACTCTGTGGAATTCTGTTTCCGGAGGGGAACACTCTGTCCCAAATTGCTCAGCTTTTTGCAGCTGCCTGATGTATTACGAGACTGCTGCAGCCCCCACCAGCTTTCGCTCACTGAAAACACACCCAAGGACCACCACCCAAGACCGAGATCTGGATATAGGCAGCTTAATGAAAAAACACTTACCCCCTGATTAATCCCTTGCCCCCCTTGCAATCTACAGGCTGGGAGCTTCTGAAGCATGCAAATGGAAGTGGCTTCTAGGACACTGCTTATGCTGCTTCCTTGCCCTGAGGCAGTTTGGCTGGACTGCTTTTCTCCCCCCAATTTAGCTTAGTTCCACTAACATTTAACTTTTTCCTTGTTTCCTATGGGTTTATATTTCTGGAAACTAGTACAGCTGCTGGTGATCCACTCTCCCAAGTGCTCCCGCCTCAGCTTGACCTGGCTGCTCTGAGGCAAAGCTACAAAGGCTGGGCTAGTTTTGGCTCCCAGTGTGCTGAGATAAGCCCTTCCTTCTGAACAGCCTTCAGTGGGAGATTTGTTTTTTTTCCTGTAATTTTGTCAGTTCTGGAGCCCTAAAATTTGTTTAGAGTCACATTTCATGGGTATTTGAGGTGCCTATGTGGGAGCTGCAGAGGTTTCCTGCTTCTATGCCATCATCTTGGCTCTGCTCCCCATCCTTCATTCTTCAAGAGGACCAATTATGTCAGGACAGTCATGTCTTGACTTGCCAGTCATTTAGATTTACGTTATATAGAGCTGTACAAAGGCAGCAGTCTCACTCTCTCCTCCAGAGGTCATCAGAATTCTTTGGCAATTAGGTCAGGACAAATGTTATTGGCTTCTGATGCAGTAGAACAATGTGGCCTCCTTAAGCCTAGGTCTTTCCCAGGTCTCAGTTTGTCTGAGGCAACACCTGTTTAGCAATTAAAATCTAGGAAAAAATTAAGGCAAACTATGCTCTGGTTTGTCATCAAAAAACAATCAATATTGAAGGGGCAGACCCACAGAATTTTTATCTAGAATAGAAATAATCATTATTTATATTCACTCTGAGCCATCAAAACCCAAACAATGATGAACTTGGACCTAATATTGACCAATAAGTGAGATGTAGAGTGATTTAACTTTAAAGGCATAGTCAAGGAGATCCAACTGAATCCAAATGGGCTCTATCAAAACCTGCTTTTCCAGAGCTACTTTTCAAGAAATCATAAATGAAAATGACATGAGATAAAAGTTAATTGCCCCAGTTTTTCAAACAAAACAAAACAATAATAAAATAAATAAGCAGTAAAGAAAAATAATCTAGCCTCACAAACCCAAGACATCTTGTAAAACATAAGTGACAAATTTATATTTCTGTGGACAGCCCACCCATATATAAGGGAATGACTCCTTATGTAGACATAGGGAGAAGATGAAGAGTGGGGAGTAAGTAAAAGAAGAGGATGACAAGGCTCCCTATCCTATGGTCAGTTTGTCTAAATTATTTTTATAAAGTTTCCTGGGAGGGGGAATATCTTCTCCGATTCTAGCTCATACTATTTCACTTCCTCCTAATACCAGTCTGCAGACATTTCCAAACAAGATGTATATATTTTTTCAGCTGGTCTGATACTTTTTATTATGTAAACTTGCTCTTATCAGGTTAAATAAAATTAAATAATATGTGAAAAGGGTTTTCAAGTATAAAACACTATAATCATTCATGTTATATCACCCTAGTAGAATACAGTATAGGTTGTAGATGTCATACACTATCACTTTTTCAAATATTCTTGGTATGGTTCTTTCTTTCCACTGATTCATTTTCCTTTAAATTTTTTTGGTATGAATGCATTTCTTGCTTCATTAAGCCTTGCTCAGATGTCTTATTGGGTCGTGGAGTTAGCCAATGGCAAGTTTGTAGCACCTAAACTCAGTCTCTCTCATGTAGTGCTGAACTGAAAAGGTATCATGTAAAAAACCAGAAGATGGACTGTGTATCTTTGATCAGAAAACTAGGCTAGCTATGTTCAAAGAGGTTTATCACCAGGTTGGCTGCAGGATGACGAATTTGTCAGGCAAAGCAATTATCAAAGACTCTTTACTAAATCATAGCAGGGATGAGATGTATGTTAGTGAAGGGAATACTGCACACACATCCACACACCCACACACACACACACACACACACACACACACACACACACACACACACCCCATAACTCCTTAAAGAATTGGAGGAAGTATGTCTCATATGGCGATGATCTGATCTAGCTTTTATAATGGACTGATTTTTTCTATATTTCTAGTTGTAAATTTGGTAATGGCAGTCCATTAATCATTTTATTCCATTCCTCACCTAGTTTCTATCATAGTCTAGGAACAGAGTATAATATGTGCAATGAAAACTAAAACACAAACAAAATGAGATTAGTGCATTGCAGTATATAAACAATGGTTGGGTACACATAGGGCAAAAGGGAAAAGGAGCATGATGGTGTAAAGAAAAGTATTGCCAAACAGGAATCGAAAGTAGAAGAGAGTCATGACAAAGGAAAGGCTGATCAGCAGTGTCAAATACTAAAGAAACAATGTGAAGGACGAAGGCTAAGAATAGGTCATTTGATCTGGGAATCAAGGGGTCTCCTAAGTGATATTAAGAAAGTACTTTGAAAAGAATGGTGAGGAAAGAAGCCAGATTTTAGAATTTTAGGAAGTAGGGGTTTGATAAAGTAGGAGAGTAACTTTACAAGAAAAATAAAAGTTAGGCTAAGTGGAACCAGCAGGGTCTGATCTAGGAAACTTACAATATTATAACACATTTCAAGATTTTGTTTTAGGCAAGTAGAATGTCTTTATGATGTTATTGTATTTTTATTGGTTTTTGGTAGTATTATGTAATTAATTTCTATATTTGAAACATTATTTAATATACACATGAAGATCTTTTAGGAAGAATCTACTAGAAACCTAATAACTATTTATCAGTCCACATCAGCCTATTTATAGACTGAAAACAAAATTTCATTTCATAAGATATAATAAATTATTTTTGAGAATTACTTTGTTGAACTTGTTTGGACATTTTATACTGGTAAAATATAAATAATCATGACAGTTTAATTAAATATTAATTATTTTAAATCCTGGAAACATAGGGAATAGAACAGACATTTCCCATCAAGTAGCTCCTTCTTATTTAAGTTGATATAATTATAATGTTAAAATGTACCAATGTGTTTTCTGATAGTTTAAAGTTTGCATCTGCCTAATAACAAACTAAGAGGAAGCAGAAATTACTAACAGGGTAGTTATAAATAAAACTACAAAATATTCAGCTGATCCATAATTCATTGGGTCACAGACATCCAGCCATCTGTGCTGGGATGAAGTTTAGGCATGGGAACAGGATTGCTTATGATGAAGATTTTATACACAAAATGAACCTAGTCACTGTAAGTGATTTCATATTGTATATCTACTCAAGAAATAAAAAAAAGATTGAGGTGTTTTTACAATATAATGTTTCATGGATTTCCAGTTAAGATCATACATAAGTATTGATGTGAACAAAATGTTGAGTTCATGAAGATCTTTTAGGAAGAATCTACTAGAAACCTAATAACTATTTATCAGTCCACATCAGCCTTTGCCACATATAGATATTGCATACATGATTACATATAATTAATACTTTATACACGGATATATGTATTAAATTCTATATCACTAATTCCAATGTATAGTATGTGAAAATGTGAAATGAATTCTGGTTGCTATGTAAAATATACAAAATATTAAAAGAAATACCTCCTGTACCCTTAAATATGTAAGTTGAAGGGATAAATATGTGAGTATAAAGCAAAACAGAATGTCGCAAGTCCACATGAAAAGTATAAAATGCCATGAGAGATTGCAGAAATATTTACTATGAATTTTGCCTTAAGGAGCTAGATTAATTCAGTTTTTGAAAAATAACTCAATTAATTTGATATTTGATATCCCTAACATATTATTCTAAAAAAATTTATGCTTATTTTAGTCATTGTTGTCTCTTATTTTACCTGTAGTGCTCCAAATTCAGTATAATGATTCAGTCACCAGAGAAATAAAGGAGAGAGAATACCGGAAGGTAAGGAAAAGAAGAGTACTTAGTTAATATACCTTACATATACAGGAGTTAATAATGTTTTCTTTATTTTTTTTCTTTCTTTTAGCCCAGATTTGCAAGAATCTATATTCATTCAAAAAATAAAAAAATTAGTGGCTACATTTTATTTAATAGAATTTTGCTATGTCCCTTTTTCTCATCTGTCTCTTTCTCACACACACACAAAAACACTCACATACGCACACACACACACACATACGCACACACACACACCATGCTCCCAGAAATAATCTGAAGTAGATTTCTAAGTTTCAAAATAAATTTAAAATAAAATACATTTATCATTGCTGATATTAGGAAAAGGCCTTTTCCCCCAAATTAGCACTCAAATTTGTTTTATGGATTTATAGCTATATTCATATAAATATAAACATAAATATAAATATACATATAAACACACCCTCAGAGAGGAAAGATCAATTTTTATATCAATATAACTTTTGATATTTTGAGAAACTTGGCATCTTGATTGTGTAAATTGAATTATTTGTACATCAAGTTTACCTCCTAATAGAGAACACATAGGAAAGAAGGATGGAGCCTCATTTCCTGCCTTTCCTTTGTAAATAGAGAAGAAAAATAGATTGCTCTGTCCATTGATGCAAGGGGTTCATAACCTAGGTTCAATGAACATTTAACCAAATCAGTGTGTATATCTAAATAACTTGTAAACACCTCTACCATTTAATCCCTCAACAAATATGCACTAACATATCTAGAGATTATTTTTCACTAGCAAAAAGATAATGTTGAGATGTTATTTGTTAACATACATGATATAGGTAAGTCTATAAATTTAATTTCATTTACTTGAAGAATATTATTCTGAGAAGAGATACATAGGATTCAACATTTTGCCAAAAAGAAAGCCTGATCTTTATTGAGTTAAATTAGTAAGAAACACATATGCATATATATTACATGTGAATATAGAAAAACATATATGTGTGTGTATATATATATATATATATATAAAGAGAGAGAGAGAGAGAGAGAGAGAGATGCATGTAGGCATTTGGGTTAGTATATATTAGGTGGTATAAATTTACACATAACACAATATATCATTGCATTTCTCAATATGTCAAGAAATTTAATATTATGTGCATAGTTATGGGTATGAAAATGCATCTATAAAAGCAGCTATCTGGAGCAGTGTATAGAGTGCTAGGCCTGGACTCAACAAAACTACTCTTCCTGAGATCAAATACTGCCTCCAACACTTACTAGCTGTGTGACCTGAGTCAAGTCACTTAATCCTATTTGTGTCAATTTCCTAATTTGTAAACTGAGCTGGAGAAGGAAATGGGAAACCATTTCATTATCTTTGCCAAGAAAATCCAAAATGGTGTGACAAAGAGTCAGAAATGAGTGAAAATTATGGTCCTTTTTAATCATGTCCAACTTTTGTCACCCCAATTGAGGTTTTTTGGCAAAGATACTGAAGTGTTTTGTAATTTCTTATTCCAGCTCATTTTTCAGATCAAGAAATGGAGGCAAAAATTATTACACAGCTGGCAAGTGTCTGAGACTGAATTTGAACTCATCTTACTGCTATCCACTAAACTACCTACCTGCCTGAAAAAATGATTAAACAACAACAAGGAACAACAATAAACATTGATGATTATTGTGTTTATGCCTGTGTGTGTGTGTATCATTTTGTGATCAGAAAACAAATTAAGATCAATTAAATTTTTGTTGCTTTTGCCTCCAAAGGTTAAAATTCCTTAAGTAAACATAATAATTCATTCTTCTTCAAAATTTCAATGTATTTTCTTCCCAAAAATACATATTGAAACCACTCTATAGCAACTTAACCTTTTGGGATGCCTTTGGTAAATATACAAGGGGACGCATTTAATAAGATAAACAACATTCTCTGCTTTCTTAACATTCTGTGGATAGCTATGGACATACAGATTACCCAACAGTTATTCCATATTCTCACTATTCCTTGTACTTTTGTGCACTGTATACCAGATAACAACACTACAAAATACTCAATATCACTAACTTAGTCTCTTATATGAAGAAACTAGTGTTTCAAGACCTATTGCAATGTCCAGAGATAATGATCTGGTATGTTGTAGCCAGAATTTTAACCCGTCTTCTGACTCCAAGAGTAGGTCATGCCACTACATGGCACTGCCTTCCTCTCTACTTAAGGTGTTTAGGTTACCAGATGTAAACTATGACATAGATTGCTTTCTCAATAAGAAAGCCATGTAATATGGACCAACCAAATCCTCTTACCATGGTCATTGATGGATATAAAAGGATATAAACTTAGGAAAACTCTAGTATGGTTTTCTTGGAAAAGTGATTTTTGAGATATGCTTATTAAATGTATACTTAGAATTTCAGCTAGTTCATATATCACAGAACTGACCTTAATAATTGTTCAAAATCATCTTGGAATATTTCTTTTATCTCTGACACAACACCTTAAATTAAAAAGAGAATAAACCAAAAATGTCAAACTAGCTGTGTCAATTACCAAATAACACCAACTCAAAATAAGGACAATATACTAGAAAGAATACTGAATAAGGAGTCATAAATCTCACATTCAAATCATATCTTTCCTCTAAATTTCCTGTGTCTTCTTAGCCACGTTAGACTTTCTTATGTGCCTAATTTTCCTCATTTCAAAACAGAAAGTTGGACTCACTGAAAACTAAAATGTTATTTCACTGTACTAAAATTAAAATTAGTTGGAAAGCTTAACAGAAATCCACCTATATAGTTCTATCTGATTTTATGAATATCTGTGTTATTTCCAAAGAAATGATGTAGATATTCTTTTGGTCAAATAATGAAAAACATACACACAAGCACATATGCAGATTCATATATGTGCAATATTTTACATACAAATTATATATAATTATAAATACATGAAATAATATATACATATATAACAACACATATGAGAACAATTTTAGAAAAATGTTTTTTCAGAAATTAGGAAAGTTACTTCAATTCAGTTGTGTTTGACTTTTTAAAAACATGTGCAAGGCATTTTGCTTTTCAATGGAAGCATAAAAACAAAACAGAACAAAGCAAAAGAAATCCCAGTCTATTATCAAGGAACTTATTTTTCAAAGGATGGTATTAATATATCCACAGATACATAAACAGAGGTAGTTTTAGGTGGAAAATAATACTAATGTGGAGGTAAGAATGAAGTGGAAAGTTTTCATACAGCAGGTGGAATCTGATATGAACCTTGAAAAAAGAAATTTGTGTGAGGATATGCATTGTGGAAATAAAGGATGCCTATTATTTCTCTGGGTTTAAAGATCAACTCTTGAGTTCTTTGAAATTTAATTTATTTAAGCCTCTTATAAAATCAGGGAGCAGGATGAAATGTGTTCTAAGGTTGCCTTCAGCTCTAAAATTTTGAGCCTATATAATATTAAGATCACATTCAAATGAAGATGGCGGCATAGAAGCAGCAGGGCACCGCAGCTCCCACACAAACACGCAGGGGGACTCATGGGATGGGACGCTGGATGGATTTTCGGGCTCCAGGACTCTCCAAAAGACAGGGAGCACATCTGTGGCTGTGGGCAGTGTAGCAGGCGGGGCTCTTCGCAGCAGTCTGGGACCCGCGGTCGAAACCCCAACAGGGTCAAGTCATGGGGCATTGGGCGGGGAGCCGCGTCTATAGGAGAGCAGATCAGCTGCACTGGAGGCACAGTTACCACATCTTTCAGGCCAGAAGAAAAAAAAAGGCTAAGAGAAAGGTCAGTGGATTTTGCTAACTGGGAAGGAGAAGAGCAGGTCCGGCCAAACTGCTCCCAGGGCAAGGAAGCAGTGGGAGGCTGCTGTAGCAGCAGGAATGGCTGAGAGCTGCAGTGGCCCTAACTGGGCTGCTTCAGAGCCCTCAGCCTGCAGATAGCAGGGGATTGATGCGATCCATCAGGGCCAAGGGCTCTTGCATTGAGTGGCCTGGATCTGGATCGTGGTCTTGAGTGGTGGTCCTGGGGTCAAAAAGAGAGTCAACAACCTGACTGAAGAAAACAATACCTTAAAGAGCAAATTGATTCAGATGTCAAAGGAGGCCCAGAAAGCCAATGAAGAAAAAAATGCCTTAAAACGTCGAATTTGCCAGATGGAGAAAGAGTCTCAAAAGCATTCTGAAGAGAATAATTCCTTCAGAATTAGAGTGGAGCAAGTGGAAGCTAATGACTTTATGAGAAACCAAGATACTATTAAACTGTTACAA
>CM053601.1:95493494-95525499 GCA_028646575.1 Pseudocheirus occidentalis | reverse complement strand
CGAAAAAATAGAAAGCAATGTGAAATATCTCCTTGAAAAAACCACTGACCTGGAAAATAGATCCAGGAGAGACAATTTGAAAATTATTGGTCTCCCTGAAACCCATGACCAGAAAAAGAACTTGGAAAGCATCCTTCAAGAGATCCTCAAAGAAAATTGCCCTGATGTTTTAGAATCAGAGGGCAAAATAGAACTTGAAAGAATTCATCGATCACCTCTTCAAAAAGATCCCCAGAAGAAAACTCGTAGAAATGTTATTGCTAGGTTCCAGAATCCCCACACCATATCTTGCCTATGGGAATTGTTTCAGTTTTCTCTGACTTCAAGTCAGAGAAGTGTTGATAAGCAATCATAAATCATGAAATATGCATATGTTCTTTATGAAGAGAATCCAGAAAGGAGTTTTGAAATCTGCATTTTTCAAATATATATATATATATATATTTGTAGATAGAAAATGATACATAGATTTAACATTTCATGTTAATGACTCATAAGAACATATCTTAATGCTACTTAAAGTTAATCCAGACTCTATAAAGAAAAAAATGATGCAAGAGAATAAAATACATTTACTTTTTAAAATTAATTATTTCATTTATTTTCTTGGTTACATCATTCATTTTCATGAGATTTTGAGTTAAAAATTTTCTCCCCATCTTTCCCCTACACACAACCCCAAAACAGTGATCCCACTGTGAAGCCCCTGCCCTAATCTGCTTTTGCCATTTGTGTTAATTTGTTCTTTAAGGTGTTATTTCATTCAGTCATGTTGCTGAGTCTCTTTTCATGATTTTCTCACATCATTCTCATATCTATTCCAATTTTTCCTCCACTTCTCCTATTTGGTTTTCAAAGTCCTTTTTAAGTCAGTCTGTGGTTTGTAGGCAGTCTTCCTGTTTCTTGGAAGCATTTGGTGTGGGTGTTCTGACTGCACTGTCTTCCTCTCATTCCATGCTTTGATCCTTTTTGTCCACAAAAAATGATTCTAGAGTTTGATTGCTGTTCTTATTTTGCTTCCTTTTCCTACTCATATTGACCAGTCAATTAATTGGTTGGTGTTTCTTGGTCTGCTTCCAGGGGGAAAGGTCTGTCCCAAATCGCTGGGCTTTTCACAGCTGCTGAAGCTATTAGGGGTGTCCTGCAGCCCCCTCCAGCTTTGGCTCACTGAAAGTGCACCCCAGGACCACCACGAAAGACCACAATCTGGATCCAGGCCACTCAAGTCAAGAGAGATTGGCCTCTGATCAATTGCTTGGCCCCCCTGCACTCTGCAGGCCAGGAGCGCTGAAGCAGCTGGGTGCCAAGTGGCTGCTGCCATTTCTGTAGCTACTGACATTTCTGCTGCTTCCTTGCCCTGGGGGAAGTTTGTCCAGACCACTTTTCTCCCTCAAATTTAGTTGAATTGCACCGACCTTTTTCTTAGTCCTCATTTCTCCTCGATTGATAAATCTGGAAATTGCCACACCTGCTACTGATCCACTCTCCTAAAGCCTCCAGCTGTGGCTCCTCCTGACAGCCCTGGAGCCAGACCATGTTTTCAGGCTGGGGTGATTTTGGCTCCCACCCTGCTGTGGTGAACCCCACCTGCCTAGCTGCCTTCAGGAAGAGATATGTTTTCTGTATTTTTATGAGTTTTGGAGCCCTAAAATTTGTTTAGAGTCATGTTTTATGGGTATCTGAGGTGGCTATGTGGGAGCTGCAAAATCTTGCTGTCTCCACACTGCTATCTTGGCTCCGCCCCCCAGGAAAACCAATAAAATACATTTTCAGTATCATATAGCATTAAACTGAGCAATATAGGTAAAGACAATATAATTATTAGATTCCAAATCCTGATGAAAATACAGACAGATTACAAGAAAGTGGTGCAACAAATAACTGGAAATTATGAGGATGCCCAACAATTGGTGAAAGGCTGAACAAGTGGTGGTATATGATTGTGATGGAATACTACTATACCATAACAAATGATGAGCTTGATGATCTTAGGAAAAATGGATATAGTTGCATTAAATAACAAAGAGCTGCATGAGCAGAATCAAGAGAATGTTGTATAAAGTAACAGCATTATTGTTTTAAGAACAACTTTGAATGACTAGGTCATTCTGACTAATCTAAATGACCAAATTCACTGCAAAGAACACATGAAGGAAGATACTATCTCCATCCACAGAAAGAATTTATAAACAGGAATAAGTATATAATGCTTTCACACACACGCGCACACACACACATATACAAATACAAACATGCATACATATACACATATACATACTTGTATCTAATGGTAGCTAATTCTAGGGTGGCAGAGGGAAGATAAAAGAGAAAAAGAAAGTTAAGCAATAACTTTAGCATATCTCTATAAAGAGTTACAAGTTGTAAATAACCAATTTTCAGTTATATGTACAATCATCTTTTCCCCCTATTCTATGCTATGAAAATGCTTGTTTTATTTCTTAAATGCAGAATAAAATAAATTTTTAGAAGAAAATGTCATATTGACAACCAGTTTTTACAGCATTTGAATATACTGTACGACCAAGAATTTTCATTAAAATATTTATCAACCATGATAAGTGGGAGACGACATTTAAATGGACAAAGTTGCTGTGAGAAACAACACCTTACAAATACAGATGGGAAAATCATACTGAAGATTCAATATAAAACACTCAATGGTCACTTTTTGCTTTGTTTTCTCTTTCTTTGAGGGAGAATACTTTAATTTCTTGGCATATTATTTCATAACCTCAATGAGTATTTCTAAAGTATCAATTTTTAAACCTGTCAAAGTTGAGACAAACTGCAAAAGATTACAGAAAATAGAAGAGGCACCACCTAAGAAGCCTTTATAAATAGCCAAACCAAGGGGAAAATATGGTCATTCAATGAGGTGGAGGACTTTTAAGCATTCTTGAGGAAAAAGAAACAACTGAATAGAAAATTTGACATTCAAACACAAGAAGTATGAGAAGGTAAACATAAGGAACTTATCAGAGTTGACTTATTTACATGCCAATGTGGAAAGACAGGGGAAAATTTTGTAACTCAAAATCTTGGGGGAAATCAATGATGTAAACTAAAAATAAACAAAAGTTAATTTAAAAAAATATCCAAACCATCATCCCATCTTCTCCTCTGTGTATAGTATTAACAGGAATCATCTACGTGGGGTACAGATATTATTTTTGGGGAAAAAGATCAATCTGATTGGTGTGGTGTGGAACCTCAGACGTTTTGATTTACATTTCTCTCATCAGTTGACTGTAGATAGCTTTAATTTCTTCATCTGAAAACTACCTGTTTTTATTCTTTGACCATTTATATGAAGAATGATTTGTATTCTTGTAGATTTGAGACAATTCTCTATATATTTTACAAATAAGATCTTTAACAGAGATAGTGGCTGTACAAAAAGTTCTCCCAGCTTTCCACTTCCTTTCTAATCTTAGTTGCATTGACTTTGTGTTAAAGCTTTCTAATTTAATGTAATCCAAATTATTCATTTTGGATTTCATAATGTTCTCTCTTTTTAGTCAGAAATTATTCCCTTTTCCATAGATCTGACAGGTAAACTACTCCTTAGTCTCCTAGTTTGCTTATAGTTTCACCTTTTATGTCTAAATTGCATACCCATAAAGTGACTCTATTAATGTTATTCAGGATAAACTAATCATGTAGTTCAAATGTTATAATACTGTTAAATTAGAACAGTTTGTGTGTGTGTGTGTGTGTGTGTGCCCATTTGGCAATCTGGTGAAGCCCAAGGACCCCTTCTCAGAACAATGGTTTATTATCTACATTCATATTTGAAGGAAATGCTAAATTTCAGATAAATATTAGTGAAACTAAAGAAGTAATTTTTTTCCTTTACAAGTTCACAGAATCCCTAAAATCTATCCATGGACCTTTAAGGTTAAGCAACCTTGATATAGACACTACTAGCAGAGATAATCAGAAATTTTTTTCTGATTATTAATAACTTCTACATGAGAGAATAGTTTCATGAGTTGTACTAGATGATATCTAAGTTTCTTTCCAATCCTTTGTTTTTGGGGGTAATGACTTGGCCTCTCCTTCAATTTAGGACCATTCATTACCAATCAACACACATTTATTAAGTATCTTCTATGCCCAGATTATACGCTATGCATTTAGGTTTCAAATATAAAGGAAGAACTAGTGCTTCTCTCAAAGAGCTTATGTTGATTATGCCATCCAAGGCTAAGAACTCCAAACTCATTTAGAGGAAATTGCAGAGTCATTTGAGAGTTTTTCCTATCATATAGTGACAGCAGATTAATTTTCTCCTTTTGCCTTATGATATCAAACTACAGAAATTGGAATATTTCCTGTTTCAGTCAGTGGCATATGAGAAGTAGACTAGGCAATGAGAAGTAGACTAGACAAGGGTCATTTGACAAAGTCTTGAGGAATGAGTAATTTCTTTTTTTCTCTAATCAATTGTAAAAAATACTTATTAAATATGTTTAAGTTTCAACTTTTCAAAATTGAGCAGGTAAGAAAACTTAATGCCAAGGTTCTCTTCAAAAAATGAATAATTTTTGTTCCTCATTCACTTCCCTTTCTATATCATAGTTCTCCAAATGGTTAACAAAGTATGAAGGATGGGATGTATAATATGACTATGCTGCCTATGACTGAAAAAAAAATAATCCATGGAGTTAATTCTTGCCTGATAATGAGATGTTTTCATCTTCAAATGGCATTTACAATTTCACTCAGGGTAAAATCATTTAAAAAACAGACACATACCCTATGAATTCATTGATTTTAGATAGGCAGAGATCACTAAAGCCAACAAGCTAGCATTGCTGGATTGATGGTCCCTTTCATTTACATTTGGTTCACGGCATGAGCCTAAAGCAAATCATTGCTGGTGTACATATCTAAGCAGCAATTTGCAATATAGGTCATATCTTGGGGCCCTCTATACATGAAGATTCAATAAGCTCTCTATTCCCTTCTTGGTAATGGAAGAAAATTTGTAATAAGGAATATCAAGACGCATAATCTAGAAGCATATTTTGTTTGGTGCATATGATTTTACATCTATAACAGACTTCCACATGATCATTTCATGTTCTGACAACACATGACTATTATATCTTACTACAGAACTAACAACCAACAAAGCATGCAATACAAACTGTTTTCAAATAATGTATCATTGGAACATGAATTAAACCAGAAGTTATATAGAAAATGAAGCTGCCACTAACACTAGCAGAACTAAGCCTCAAGAGATTTTTCTCATTTATTTTCTTGTCAATAATACCATGAACAAGGGGTCATTAGCACTCTCTAATTGATTATACTCATATTAAACCTATCCACAAAGCAAGGGCATTTAATGAACAACAAAGGCAATGGCAGAATTGAAAAAAATCTCTTTGATAAATGTAAATGTAGACAATGACTTCAGTCAATTTAAGTTAATCTATGATAGCCTCATGCATGTGAGAATGACAAAAACAGAACGTGTCAATAAGTAAGTTAGAGCAGACACAGACAACTAAAGATGAAATAGTTGTTGATACTATTGTGCCTTTGCTAAAAATCAGGGTTAAATTTAATTACTCCCTAGCCTAGCAAAAGGAAACCAAGCTGAGCTGTGAAAGGAAGAAAGCAGAAGCTGTAGCCAATAGCTCTGACAAGTCTACTAACCTTTGTCTTCTGGAATTTTGTGAAGTATGCTGATTGCTTTCACTGCTCACGTTTGGAAATTAATCCTGATCTCAAAGTCTTTATAGAACGATTAAGTGATGAGAAGGAGAGGACAAGGGTGGAAAAGATAGGAATTAGAAGGTGGGGAGGGATATCATTAAAATAAAGGAGTATGAAAGTAAGTGAGGTTTTATTTTGTTTTTTTCCCCCTCCACTGTGTGTCTCTCTTGGGAGTCTTGCAGGCAAAGCCATAATACTAATCTGCAAGAGGTTTTTGGCATAGAAAACAATAAAAGAGTTTGTCCATGATTTCTGTCATAAAGGACATGAAAGACAAATGTTTGACAGTAGTTTATGAGCTATTCCCTTTCTCTTAAAGTATGTATGTACGTATTAGAGATCACAGAACCTTCACCAAACCAGAGAATTATGGAGATTACTCCACCCTGCCATTCATAAAATATTGATTCCAACTGATTGAAATTAAATTCTGTCTAAACAACAACAACAACAACAAAAAGGAATTGCAAGGACTTAAAGCTTATGTTCTAGCCCAGCTGGAACAAAATATATATGTTGCCATGGTGATTGCCAATATTCTGTGTGTAGGTGATTTGATGCTACTTCATCTAAGGGTAGGGATCAGCATCAGATACTGACCTTCCAAGTTTACTATGACTTCTACTTAAGACTATGCAATATAAGTTTTAAGTAGATCTGTTCAGATGTTCTTTATGGTGAGTAGGTTGGTTTTTATGATGCTTTACATTGGGCAGTTCTTCCATTGTATGAGAAAAACTTGACGATATTTTAGGCAATAATTATCACTATTATCAAGAAATTGTTTAATGTCTTTGGATAATCTACCAAAGAGATTTAACCACTGCCATGCTGTTATATTTCAGCAGGGACACTTTAGTGGAGTATATGAAAGGATTATATCACCTCAGATCTATCATTGGGCTAAAGGCAATATTGTGATGCTGTAGAGATAGAGTGTCAGACTTTGAGTTAGAAAAATCTGAATTTCATCCTGCCTTAGATACTTGCTATATTAGGTGTGTGACTGCACAAGTAACTTAAACTGTTACCTCTCACTTTCTTCATCTGTAAAATAGAGATAATAATAGCTTCTACATCAGTCTGTTGTTGCGTGGATCAAATGAGATAACCTATTTAAAGTGTTTTCTAAACCATAAGGAATTATATGAATGTTAGCTTTTCTTTATTATTGTTGCCATTATCATTATTAGTCTAGAAGAATATTATTGTGAAGAAAACCTGTAAGAGAGGGATAAATAGAGTATTCAAGGATTATTTTGACTGAATTTATTTCAGGGACATATTAACTGAAGAAGGTACAATTAGTAGAGGGCTTTAAGTAGAGAGGAGACATAGACACTGGGCAGAGAGGAGAGCTGTGCACCTAAGAAGCTAGGGATTATGGAAATTTGCTAACTAGCTTTTCCATGGACCTTATTTCTGATAATTCATCCCTGATAATCTGCTTTAGAAATTCTGTCATTTTGCCATTGAGACACAAGAAAGACTTCATGGAAGGTAGGAAACACTCAAGAGAAATTACATATGGTGCTCTATGAGGAACGTAAAGTTAACTGGTGGTTAGATGCATAATATGCTAGACCTGGAGTCATAGAGATGAGTTCAAATTCAGTTTCAAACACATAAAACACATATCTGTTGGACCCTGAGCAATTCCCTAACCTTCATTTGTCTCATTTTATTCAACTCTAATAAAAAGATAATTAACATAAAATACCTCATGGGGTTATTTTTAGGATCAAATAAGATAATAATGATAAAAAAGCACTTGTAAAAGCCCCCTGAATACATTACGCACTATATAAATGTGTAGTATCTACCCTACACCATTAGCTCCTCTTCCATATAATCTAGCCCCTTCTTATTAAAAGAAACCCAAAATGGATTTTCTAAGTTTGGTGGTAAAAGAAGAGTCACCCTAATTTCCTGGTAATGAAGGCATAAACAGAGTGAAAAAGGAAAGAAGTACAGAAAGCTCTAAAAATATGAAGATAGCATCTTGCTATTTTGGTCATGGGTTCAATTACCACCTATGACATATCCTGACAACATGACCTAGAGTACCTCACCCTAAGAAGTATAGAACATTTTTCTAGCAACTTATTTCAAAGTTGAAGAGACATGATGACCAATATTGGCAGAAGAAGGTTCTTCTTTAAGGTCCCTACACCAAGGCAAAAGGATACTTAGTCCTAGTCCTTTATACCATTTGAAAATGTGCAAACTTCTCCACCATGATTTGGAAGTCTGTTAAACCCATAAGGCATTTGACATATATGGTGACTATTATAAGAAAATTTATCCATGGATTAACATCAATTACTAAGGAGATAATAGTCACCTTTTAATGTAACTCTGTAAAGAATATCTCAATCAAGGGAGACTTTATAGAGAATGATCAAAAATTGAACTAAACTTTTAAAGAAATTCATATAAGTGTATGTGAATTGTTGAATTGTAGACAGTTCATACTTTTAAGAATACTATTCCTACTGGCATGCATAAAACACAGATTGATGCTTCTTTCCTTGCTCCTACTCCTGCACTTGTAAAGTATCCTATCTGGGTTATAGTGGCAATAGGAAGGTTTAGGGATTCTAAAATTATTGCTTATGATATCACACAGGTATACTTCCTATTGATTAACAGCCAGATTGAATCAACTTTTAGAAAAGATCTTTAATAAAATTATCAAATCTTTTAGAATTTCAAGGCTCCAAAATCAATGGTTAATACTCCCCTCAAACACAGAAGGTCTCAAAGAAGACTAGGATTAAATGTATAGAGTAAGTATATCTGAAGAGTAGCTTCACAGCTCCTGGGTATTAGATGTCCATTAGTGAATCATCATGTAGTTCTTAAAAAGTGATATGATGATAAATGTTTAAGAGCAAGTGCCTGAGCAAAGAAAATGTACACACAACACACTTTTAAGGCTATCATTTTCTCCATCATTTTCTTACATCCAGTCAACTAACAAATCAATAAATTGGAGTCTGATTTATAACATTGCCAGTTTCTAATGTATAGATTCTCACACTGAAAATTTAACAACCAGTTCAAAAACCAGTTCTAAATGACTGCAGCACATCCCTACAGCCTTAGGTAATGATTTCTGCTAGGATCATACGGTCAGTATCCTTGTAAAGTCTGGAAAGTACTTTTACCAATCTAATTGATTTTCCCTGTACATTTAAGCTCCTGATTCATCCTAATGGTTTTAATCACTGTTGTTCCAGGGGTACTTCTAATATCTCCAATAGAAACTTCAGATCTTCCAGTCCTCTCAAGTTCAAATGATCATCACCTTGTCAATAGAAAAGGGTGAGGGAAGAAAGAAAACCACCCTCCAAAACAAGGACAATTCTTTTCGTGAAGCATTTCACTGCTGGATTTCAACACTGCTGCACTGGTCGGCTGCTGAACTTCCTGTTACACACTTAGACCTAGAGGAGGTAAGTCTGATTTTTTTCAGACTATCTCATGATATTTCCTATGTGGTTTCATGGGTCTTTATTCAATGTTCAGAGTATTTTAGTTTTCTAAAATTAATTAAGAACTAGTCTACTCCTAGTTTAGTAATTGATTTATTTCAGCAATCTGGACCTTCTTTGAGGACATTAATAGGCATTTGTTAATGATTTTCACAGTCAGCTTTAGCCAAACCAAACCAAAATAAAACTATAAACAACAAAATACACCAATAAAATTAAATTATGAAGATTATGGAAGGATCAACAACAAGAACTATACAATCACTGATTTAGTGTTAGAAAATAAAGGTCTTCTAGTTGAACTCCATCATTTAACAGTGAGACTTGTAACAGTGTGACTTGTCCAAGATAATTAAGTAACAGAGTCGGGATCCAAACCTAGACCTTCTGTGTTCCAAGTCCAAAACACTCTTTTCTCCATGCTATATTAACTTCAGGAGAGAGTAAAAATATTACCTGTATGTTAAACATTCTCAAGCAATGGGAAACCAAGTTTAGAACATTGAGTCACATACACATTCACTAATAAATAATTTATATAACTGAAATCATCATTGCTGCAACATTTATTTTCTACTTTATTCGTCTCACACAAATTAAATGCCCATGGTGGTATTGTACCTCCCAACAAGACTCATCAATTTTCGTCCTGTGCTTTGTGATCCCTAAATATACATAATTTCTCTCTTGTTCTTTCCATTCTGCCATTTTTTCAAACCACAAGTAAGAAGAACTGCAATGCAAGTCAAAGCTTCTGAGTTCTATGAAATTGATACTAGACATAATAATCATTGGGAAATGAAAGCTTGTATATTTTCTCCAGAAAAAATTTTGTTATCTACATTGTCAGAGGGTCTTGCAAAAGTTTTTACTTTTGCTTTCTCCCCAACTTTTTCTCAAGCATTGGGTTGTATGTATTGCCATGTATAAAGTCTGAATAGTCTATTTTTCCAACTATTTCCCTCTTAGAATCTCACACTGTTGGAAAGACTATAAAAAGGTGTCTATTATGTTAGAGAGCCTATGAAATAGGGGTGGCTAGGTGGCACAGTGAATAGAGAACCAGCCCTGGAATCAGGAGAACCTGAGTTAAAATCTGACTTCAGACACTTGACACACTTACTAGCCGTGTGACTTTGGGCAAGTCACTTAACCCCAATTGCCCTCCAAAAAGAAAATAAAAGAGTCTATGAAATGTAGGACTGATCTCTGCCAAGAAATGAAGTAAGAATGTTATATAAAAAATACAAAATATAAGTCCCAGAAATCTTCAAATACGTATCTTCCTGTTCTACACATAATTATTCCATCTCTTCTCTCTGCCTCTGTATTGTCTGAATTCCATAACTATAATATCCCCCCTCCTTCCCTGTACCTCTCAGAATGCTTGATTTACTAGAAGATTTTACTCAAAATTCTTTTTCAAACAGGCCTTTTTGAGTGTACCAGGATTTACAGTCTTTAATGCTATGGTAATATTCTATCTGTGTATGAATCTCTGTATGAATATGCCAGTTTAGTCATATATTATTTCACTCAATAGAATGTAAGCTCCTTGAGGGCAGTAACTAATGTCTTTTGTATATTTCACTCTTCTTCGAGGGCTTTCAGGTAGTCCAATAATTCTTAAATTATTTCTCCTTAATCTATTATTCAAAACATACCTTCAGCTATGGCCTTATTAAAGTTTAGTAAAACTGGAATTTCACCTCCTTAGTTCTGGATTCTATGACTCTCCTTCTTAATGCAGCCTAAGACCACATTCATTTTTTTATATTTCCATATTATAGTTGACTCATACTAAGCTTACAATTAATAAAACCCACAGATCTTTTTCACGTGAATTCTTATTTAGTCATATTTCTGTCACTTTTTGCTGTTGGAAATAAATTTATTAAAACATATAGAACTGTATATTTATCTCTATCAAGATTGAGATTTAACTTAATGTTAAATTAGAACCTGACTTTCTCTTAAACATATTCCTTATCTCTTATGGCTTTGCTGTCATCTAAAAATTTGCTAAATGTGGTATTCCCCTAATCAATGATGAAAATTTTAAATAGTATAGAACCATGGGGAAATTGCACTGTGGCTTTCACCTCAAAATTTCAAAAGCGCAACTCTTGTTGTTGAGTTACTCAGTTAATTCTGATTCAATGTAATAATAACAATAAAATTATAATATCGAATAATAACTAACATTTATATAGTGATTACTATATTCCAGCCATATTCTATGGTAAGTGCTTTGTTCTATGCTAAGTGCTTTGCAGTTATTATCTTACTTGAGCCTCACAATAATCCTGAGAGGTAGATATTATTATTATCTCCATTTTATAAATGATAAAACAGGGGTAAACAAAGGTTAAAGGACTTGGTCAGGCGCACACAGCTAGTATGTGTCTGAAACCACATTTGAACTTTGGTTTCCCTGACTCCAGACACCGCACTCTATCCACAGAAATAATAGCTGCCCACCTAATTGTGCCCATATCTCCCCATCTTATTCAAAAATACAGGATGAGGGATTGGGAATAATCTTATAATGATAAATATTATTTTTCTTATTTGTAAGCAGCAGATGCTATTTATCTTCATATAATTCTCTGCTTTGTCTTTGTTAATTTATCATTGTCTGTGTCTCTTAATGTGATAAAAAAACATCCCTCAAAAAGATTTCAGGGAGCCTTCACTCTTGTCCCAGGGAAGCTATATTTTTTTTCAGGAAAAACAAGAACAAACTCTAGCACTTTGTTTTCTGCCACAATTTTGTAGTTTAAATTAATATTAAATCACATGCAAAAATTACCATTTGTATTCAGCTAGTTTTCACAAAAGCAAGATGCCAGATTCTGTAATGATATCATGGAGGGGGAAATGCTTTAAATACTGTATAAACATCCATAAATTAATCATTTAATCACTCACTCTAGGCAGGAAATCATTATTACATTTTATAGGCTGATCAGCAAGGGTTAGCTAATCAATTCCTGCTCCCAGTTTAATGCAATAATTTTCATCTTGCACACAGAACCATCCATTCCTCTTATTGTACTTTCAAATCTAATTTTGAACCTATGCAGTTCACACATGCCTTGCCATCAGCACGGGAAATTATATTAACCTGAAAATGCTAGCCCAAATACTACTGCCAGTTAACAAATTGAAACAAAGTACTTGAGAAAGAAATAATGTCCTCTCCCCAATACCCATATATACTCCAACCAGGAAATAATGATATCTGAAAACAGAGACACATATTTCCCCCAAAACTGTTATTTTCAAAAAAGAAATCTGCCAACTTTTTTTCAACTTGTGCTTTTTTGTTTTTTCTTTGATTATGAAATGAAAAAGAAAAAAAATCAAACAAGTCCTCTGTTTATGTAATAGTGATGAGCAATTAACCATTAGAGCAGAATCGATAAAGAAGTCTAAGATATTTTGAAAGCAATATTCCATACACACACATAACCACATGTATATAAGTACATATATGTATACATTTATAAGTGTACTCATGTTTGCATGTGTGTATATTTATGTGTGTATAAACACATGCATACATACATATATACATACATGTATATATGTACACACACACACACCAGTTGTCCAACTGAGGGGAATTTGGCAGCAATTTAGGATAGCTAAACTCCATTGAAGAAAGTTCTTCCTGCTAGGTTCCTCTTGTTAGTAGGTTTTTCATGAAAACTAGAGTGAAAATACTAGAGTTTTATCTTAGGGTCCCAAAATTTAGAAAATACTTATACTAGATAGCAATGAGAGCCTTACTCATTCTCAGACACCACTGACTTCTTCAGGTGATACAACCTCTATACATGGAAGGTAATGGGGAGATGCTCCTTGGAGAAGAATGATGGGAGGTATTTCCATACAGATTTTGAAGCATATGTCAATTTTATATAATTGAAATTCTTTAGACATTCTGTAACTAGTTCATTTAAAGTGCTCACATTATAGATAAAATAGGGAGACACCATGTGACTCACTTCTTTGAATCACTTCTGTCCAATAGTTGAGATAACCTCCCCCAGAAAAGGTCCTCATTGTTTCTCTGGGTTTCCTCAGACTAGGGCTAATATCCTTGGATCCTTCTACCCCTTTCCCCATTTCTGTACTCCAACTCTCCTTCACACTGAATTTCTTTGAAATAATTGTTTTGATTTGGATGCTTCTTGACCTACTTAAAATATGAAGTTTGCCCTAGCCCTTTATGAATCTTGTTGCCTGACCAAAAAAAAAATAGTAGTTAGAGCTAACATTATGATATATTTAACCTAAGTGAATAGAAACCCAAAGTCAACAAAACTATATCATATGTGTTTATAGTTAATTAGTGGAAAGCATATCACACAGTGGGGGAAAACCACTGAATTTGGATATCAGAGGTTCAAGTTTCAAATATACTAACTTTTAAGTCTTGCACAACTCACTTAACGTACCTGGTTCTGGGTTTCCACACAACAGAATGAAAAAAAAGTATGACCAAATAGTATCTGAGATTCCCTACAACCCAAAATCTGTGAGTCTATGCTTGTGTAAGGAACAGTGTCAAGTAGCGGCTACAGAAATGAAATTAGAATCAAGGAGAGCAGGTTTCAAGACCTCTCTCTTCTCTTTACTGGCTAATAACCCAGCATAAGTAACTTGATGTTTTCAGATAACACTTTGGTGGGAAGGGGGAAAAGAGGGGAGGAAATGAGTATTTATTATGTATCTAATTTATGCTAGGCACTTTGCTAAATGACTTACATATATTTGATGCTCATAATATCCCTATGAGGTAGTTAATAGGCTACATAAGCTGAGTTTTGGCTTGCCTGGTCTTCCCAATGATATCTACATCTTGATCAGTTAGATGAATACTCTAAATTTTCTTGCTTGAGTAAATCTTAGAGTGGAAGAACACTTAAACTTTGGGGATGGGAATATGCTATTGAAAATGGAACTAAATGTTAATCAAATCAGTTACTGAAATAAACAAATAATATCCCCTACATGCAGAATCTTAAAAATATCTTCTAAAAAGTAGATTTATCAAAGGAAGAATTAGAAAAAAAATTAAGTTGGGAAAGGAGGAGAAAGAAGGAAGAAGATGAAGAAGAAGACAAAGAAGAAGATGAAGAAGACAAAGAAGAGGAAGAAGGAGAAGGAGAAGAAGAAACAGGAGGAGGAAGGGATAAGAATTGAGAGAATATTTTCCTTTTCATTTTGGAAAGTGAATTCTCTACATCATTCCTGGGAGGTTCAAGAGGAATTCAAAATTGGACTGAATTTTTCATAAAATTAACAATGAATGTTAATTCATTGTTAATGTAGTTGTCCAGTGTCCAGCCTATGTAGTTGTCCAATGTCCTTATCAGAACAGGTATTTGTTGACAATGGCATCTTACTCTATAGAAGGAATTGTCTTTTTGTGTGTTTTTATATTCTGTCTCTATTCCTGTTGACCATCTGACTATTGCAGAATAAAACCCAGGATAAGAAATAGATAATTCCGTACACTTTTGGGACACATACGTTGTTTTTTCCTCTTAGAATGAAAATAAAACATAACTAGCTACATAATAAGGAAGATACATTCTATGGAGCAAAGAATATCTGCTGTGCTGAATCAAACAGGTGACTTAACAGTTGTCATTTGACATCATCTTTGCTACTCTTGGAAGCTTGCTTTTATTACATCAATCAGAAACAAGTAAGCACTCAGTAGGATTGGTTTACCTGACATATGCAAATTAGTCATTTCGACTGAGTCTGATTACCAATAACATCCTAGCCTCTCTAGTGGTTTTTAGAACCTCAAACCTATACTAATATTATGCCAACTTAATATGGTAGTACTCAAACATTCTTATGTTTCATGGAGAGTCATGGGATCTACTTCTAGACCAATGAGAGATCGAAATACTAAATGCTAGAAATGAAAGGAGGGAGCTCTTTAAGAATGAGATGAGGAGGGGGACATAATTCTTTCTTATGGTCTCCTTGATATTCTGTCTTAATAAACTGTTTTAGACAACAATGAACCAAAAACAAACAAAAAAGATATCATCATTTAACATTTATTGAGTGTATCTCTGTATAGGCTGAATGCACATTATCTGGTCTAACTCTTCTTACTAACAGTAAAAACAAACAAACAAACATACAAACCTTCACTCATTACAAGGAGTAAGTGAAAAAGAAGGCAAAGCTGTAATAGTTGTAAGAGAAACTTGAATATCATTTCATATTTAACAAGACTTGGAGTTGCAAAAGTAAGGGGGAGATATATTTTTAAGATCCATGTGTTAGTTCAGTCTTCTTAATTTCTAGAAAAGGCTTCAGTAAAGAAAATGTTTTAGTATACAACTCATTTTATAATTAAAAATAGTAGCAACAAAAAGGAAATGTTAAAATGCAAATAAAGCTGTACTACTATGCAAAACAAGGTCGCCTATATTTCTTAGCTCTTCAGCAAATGCTTAATAAGAAAAAGCAAAATAGGACAAATTTATTTTAAAATGGTGTAAGCTGTCAATTATTGCCATTCACATTTCATTGGGTGAAAAGAAAACAACCTGAAATTGAAACGCTGTCATGAATATTTGAAAGAAAGCATTTTAAAAGTATGTGTGTGTAGCAGGGGGCAAAACAAAACACAGTTTATTTCTGTATTTCTTGTGATGGTTGGTGCTGAGGATTTAGTACATGAGACTGTAGAAGTCACATAAAACATTAGAAAGAATGTGCTTGAAAGCACTCTTCCTGAATCAATGAAGAGCACTGCTGCACAAGGAACCATAACAGAATTGGAGCCTGAGGCACCTCATGATTTGGGAGTTTCACTTACCTGCTTGATTTGTGGTTACATTTACAGAGACATATTGCCGGATTCTTGGGCTCAAGTCGGATACTCCATTCACTGCCTCAATTTCAAAGGTATAGTTTGTGTGAGCGAGGAGATCCACCATCATGACAGAGGTGTTTTTCAGGCCGATTTGACGGGGGAGGTACCTGATATGACTGCCACACTCCTCACACACACCTGCATGGGAGTTGCACTTCTTGCATGCAATATAATATGACACATCTTTCCTTCCACCAGTGTCAGCAGGAGGAATCCATTCCAGAAATACACTAGTTTCGTTAACATTTGAGATGGCATTCCGAGGAGCTGAGGGGGGTCCTGGTTTGCAAAGTAAAGTGAGAAAAACATATTTTAAGATGATATTGTAATGAATTCCTCATCCCACCATTCCCTGGGCTGAAGAAATATGTAATGATTGATTTTTTTTCAAGTGCAAAGTAAGTAATGGTCAATGTGTAATGAAATCTGAAGTCCTTTGTTAAAGAGAGATGCCTTAGTAATAGAGAATTTTATGATCTTTTGAAATAAATACTTTTCCCCTTGAGATACAGTTCTATTTTAATAAAAGTTTTTTTACTACAAATTATTGAGTAACATAGTTAATAACATTTAAGTTTTACTTGTGTGTGTATGTGTGTGTGTGTGTGTGCGCGCATGTGTGTGTGTAGATACTGAACATTTAAATCTTTTCAGGCCTGAACACAACTTATCTTTGCTACTAGTTTCAACCAGCCTGGAAAGGGAAGACCAAGTGCAAATGGAAATGTTGGGGTTTTTTTTTTGTTTCTTTGTTTGTTTTAAGTTGTAGTCCTTTATTCCAAATCACATAGTAGGCAGAAACATTTCACACATATTTAAAAATATATTCGATCTTCTCATGCCAAATCACATACAGTATTTTTATACCTTCCCTCATTCTGTCAAGAAAGCACCAGGTCTTAAGAGGTTGATCAATCATTACAATCTGTAATAACATTTCTTCTCTCAATATTCTTTTAATGTCATAATTCTGTAATTTAAAGATTGTAATTCACAAAGTATATGGGGTTCATGAAACAAAAAACAATGATAGATAACTCTTGAACACTTTTTCTCTAATAGGAAATAGTCTATTTTTTAATACACAGCTGCTCAGTGTCAAGAGAGATAGCATAATAAACTGTTTTCCTAAGAACATCAAAACAGTCAGATGAAAAAAAAAATAAGCGTCTCAAACCTCACAACCCTTACCCCCAAAATACTTCCAAACTTGCTTTCCTACTTTCTGTTTGAGTTGAAATGAAAATATCATTACATAAAAAAATTTACTTTTTTGTCCCATTCAGGAACAACTTATCTTAATGAAATATTTGAATTCTGATGCCAATAATGAAATCAGCAAAACACTGGGAATTGCTCAATGATTTTGCAGATATGCAGGGAGAAATATTCTGTTCTGTAAATTACTATGACTAATTTGAGGTGAAAATCAGCATATTGAAAATAATGGATTTTGAATTACATAGTGACCTAAGTACATAGCTGAATTTCTAACAGAAATTTCTAACTTTTGACAGAAATGAAATGATCATATGATTAGTAATTCATAAAGGAGAAATTAGAGCTGTGCCTTTTTTGAAGAAACTCAGAAAGGAAACTTTTGCTGAAATGAAATAATACAAAGTATGATAGAGTCCTTTATCATATATGGCTAATGTGCAAAGTAGCATGAAATAATGGAAAGACTACTATACATTTAGTCAAGAGCCCTACTGTGCAGTCTTGACCATGATATTTATTACGTGGGTTATCTAAATGAGTCACTTAACTTTTTTGAGCCTTTTTCCTCACCTATAATGTGGAGGTTGATATTGTCATAGCTGAATTTCCATTAGCATTTAATTAAATAATATATGGAAGATACTTTGCAAATTTTGATGGACTATACTTACATAACAGCTTCAAAGTGACAGCTTTATCATATGCAAAATGCACATACTAAAATGTGAACTATCCAGGAAACAGGGTTATTGTAAGGAATTCTCTTTGAAACTTAAAGGTTATGTACATATAATTCATTAGTATTGATATATATCAAGAAACTTATGGAAGTCATAGACAAATTTTCCTAATATAGATTTCCTCTTTGACAAGCCTAAAAATGTGAATTTATTGTGAATATTTAGAAACATAGTTATGGTAGAGGAGAAATAAGAGAGGAAAGGAAATACATTATCCAAAGCTTTTTTTATGCACTACTACCTTCTAAGAACCACATAAGTAAAACATTAACACCTCTGAAAACCAGCACCCAATTTAAAAATGTCTCCTGTTTTATCCCCTCTTGATACTAACAAGCACACATGCAAACGTTCTAACAGAAAGATAGCACTTGTGGCAGAAATGGCTATATGAGATTGCAAGATGATTTGATGTGATTATCCAGTTTTCTAAGTGATAGGCAGGAAAGGGGAGAATCACACTTTCTAATTGAACTGTGATAGGGCTTTTTTCCCCTCAATCAATTAGAGTTACTAGAATAAGGCATATGTAATTTGTAAAATCTATTTTTTAAACTGCATTCAAAATATTTGAACGCCTTTTTTTAGGAGGAATCATTCAAATGAAATGTTGAATGTAGAAAGTACTTATTTGGAATAGGAAACATGTACTATAGCTTGTTTCTTCTCTTGCTGTGCCCCTCTCAAACCCTTCACACTCCTATGTGTACAAAAATGCCTTTGAAGTCAATGTGAGTGTTATCCCCAAACTAAACTCTGAAGCAGTGAGATTAAAAATGGACTCAGGTCTAAGTCCTGATAAGTCATGTAAAGGCATTCTGCTGTTACTAACTATGCATACTGGAGAACACAGCCAAAGAAGTGGGGCTGAAAAAAAATGTGTTCTTAAAGAACTATCAATTTGATTTTTTCTTTTTTTATTTCTACATTTTCTCACTTCTTAAGTAATATAAGGCCTTAAAGTTGGTGCCATGAATTTAAATTTTATAAAGCCAAGCAGATTATAACATTTAAGATTTTCATATGAACACTTAGCAATCCATCTGCTTGTGGGAAACATACGCATCATGTATATCACTCAGAAAGCAACTGAAAACAGTTACACAGTCATCTTTACATATTATTATATAGGATTAACAGTACACCACACCAGAATTTTGAGCAGTGAAGAGAAATGAATGTTCCTTTGGGGGAAAATAAGATGGAAAATTTACACAGTCAAAGGCGTTAGCAATCTAAAGCTTATGTCTCTGGACTCTGGTCCTAGAACTATAAGTCACCAGTCCTCTACCCTTCTCTCTCTTATCATAATGCCCAGTGAAAGGTTGCACACCACCTACTGTTTGAGGAATCTGAGATTGTCTACCTGTGTGAAATTTTATAGAGGATTAATGGAGCTATAAAAATAACTCAAGCTAGGCTCCCTTCACTCGAGTTTCCTTTCCTCCCTCCCCTCACTGTCCTTCATGTAACTTTGCTTCAAATATATGTTTTTAAAATTCAAGAAACATTGGTTGAATTGAATTGAATTCAAACTAACACACATGGGCAAGGAATAAAGTACCGAATTCTATGGAATGCTTTCTTTACACATTCATCTGACCTAAAACTCCTAGACATACTCATATTCTCAAACACTTCAAACTCAATTGAATTCTCCTTCATGACACTAAGATATCAACATGACTGGAACATTAGCAGCCACTGGGCATTACGCAGCTTAAAAAAGAACCTTTATCTAATTAAAACAACAAAAATGTGTTCCTTTTAGATGTATTTACAGAGTACATATTTATTTTCTGACAGGTGAAAGCTGCCAATAATTGACCATAATCCAGTATTTTTGTGGCTTTTATTTCCAAAAGAAGATGTTTTCTTTTCTTAGATGAAGTATAAATTACTTAAAGGCACCAGTGGGGTTTTGGGCAGAAGATTCAGCTTCTCTTCTCAAATGCTTAAAGACTTCTATTTCATTGGCAATGCTTTGAAGTAAATGATCCTCTAACTCATAAAATCAGCATCCTCAGATGGAATCAGCAAGAGCTTCAATCTAAAGATATTTAATAAGGACTATCTGAAGAATCTTGAAAATGTGTTCAAACAAATCTTTGGAAACTAGGAAGAAGGGAATAATTTTAGGCGAAATATCACTTTGGGATATTCTGGACACTGCTTTTCTGAGAGAGATCTATCTGTTTTTAAGGTCAAGACTTACCAATAGTGATCCCTGACATGAAGACAAATATTCATTACATTAAGGATGAAAATATAACAAGACACGATTGAGAAATAGGTATTTGGGCTAAATGAAATGGGGCATGTACCAAAGAAGCTGTTGGTGACTTCCACTCTCTTTTATGATCTGCTTGATTTCCTTTATAATTTCTATTTGCATTAGACCTGTGAATATGCTTTTCAATGATGACTTACGTTTGTCTATATCATCTATAGAACTGAAGTATTGTGGTGTTATATCAGATTCCATTGTGAGATGAATAGGAACAATGATCAATATGGGTATTGTGACTGCAGCTTTGTAGCTCAAAGAGAACTTTTATGATGATTGCTCATGTTCAGGATGATAAACAAAGAGTTATGAGATCACAGAATAGTAAGAAACTACATTTAAGGACGTTCATTAATATGGTCTTTGACAAAAGTCTGTAACTCTAGATTTAAAAGTTGGTTTAGTTTTTTATTCTGATACCTGAGCTGCTAAATGAACTTGCCTAGATTTGAAGAAGTCATATCCATAACTAAACTGCCCTTCTTCAAATTGTTCTTTCCAAATCAGAAGGGCAGGTTGAAGCATGACTGTCTCTTTCGTGAAAAAGGGAGTTCTATATTTAAATGAGTTGATAGATTGAGAAATTGAATACAGTACATAATCTATATGAAGAGACAGGAAGGTACTTCAATCATTAATGCAGTAATCATGAGTATCATAATTCAAAATAAAGCAAAGTGAAAGAGTTGTCACCTAAAAATTGTTTCTAATGTCTAACTTAAGGAGTATTTATATGATTCTACTAGTGTTAAATGGGTGAAGTTACTCTTTATAAGACTTGCTTGAGGGGGCATTCATGTAGCTAGGGTGAGTAAACATTGTGCCCACTGAAGAGAAAAAGAAGCATGCAAGATTATTGTTTTATTTCTATCATGTCACTCCTTCAGATTGGCACAATATGAGTGCAGCATCATTGAAGAGACACAGGATTTCCTTACTTGTACATGCCATTGTAGGTGGGTCAGACTCCCTCCTGAAATAGTCCTTTTCACAGAGACAAGAGGTTGAAGCTTCTTCATGGGTATAACTGTGAGGTGGACACTTGCTGCAGCTCTGGCTCTGAGGTGAGGCTTTGAAGAATCCAGGTTTGCACACTGTCAAAAGAAATCAGAGGCTAAGCTCTTCCCCTAAAACAGCTGCTATGGGAGTGGTAATCTGCATTGATGGAGAGTGTAGGAACATTGATAAAATCCTAAGTCCACTAAGATATCAAGTTTCCAGGTGCAGAATTCTAGCACACTCTATTTTTTTAAGTTGACATAAGAACATTGAATTGTTGATAATCATCTTAGAAATTTCATAGAAAATTGAAGAAGATGTATAAGACCAGAAATCAGCAAATTGTTTGACAAATTTCTGAAAAAAGGATAAAGGTGGCTTTTTACAAAGTATAAAGAAGCGAGACTGCTCCTAATCTTCAGAAAAGTTCTAGAAGAGATTATTAAGCCTATGGTTTGTGAGCATTTATATAGGGAAGCCATGGCCCCTAAGAAGGAAAAGCAGTTCATAAATAACACAACAGGTCAAACAAAAAGAAAGTCTTCTTTACTTTAAAAAAATATTTTACTGTAATGAGTATACATCAGAGATAGGTTATGCACTGAATGCATCCATTTCAAAAAAGCATTTGATAAAGTCCCTCAATATACTTATGGAAAAACTGGAGAAATATATAAGCAAACTCTTAGTTTGGTAAATGACCATTGTAAAAGAGTTGTATGCCTTGAACATAATAAGTATGCAATAAATATTGAACTGAATAACTGCATCAATCAATTGGTATCAACATGGAGGGTGATTCGTAGTGTATTGTCCTGGGGCTCCATCCTGTGTCCTATTCTTTCCAATATCTGTATCAGTGATTTGGATGATGATATATAAAGTGTGTTTACCATACTTTTCAGATGTTTAAAGCTAGGAGTGATAGGTAATGAATGCATTTAATGTCACAACTGAGATTTGATGAATTGTTGAAAAGCTTGAATAATTAACTGCATCTAAGTTTAACTTTCATAGGGATAATGCTATAATTCCTGAGACAAAGTTGGGATATGGAGTAGAGAGCTAGTCATTGAACCAGACAGTCCCGGGTTCAGGTCCCTCCTATAACACATGCTTACTGGATAGATTTAGATAAGCCTGTTCACCTCTAAATGCCCAATGCAACACAATAAAACTCTATGTAAGAATGTAGGAGCTGGTCTGTAGGAGCAAAGGAAGTTTCCTAACTGACAATTCCTTGTACCAGGAAAATTAAAAAAACTAGCTTAATTTTTTAAAAGTAGATATTGTTACAATACTAAAATACAGTTAAAATATTCAATACCACAATTTCCCTGTAAGTGACACAAGAGGTATTTACTCTAAATGAATGTACTTTGTCAGGACTTAGATTAATATGAACAAGTTACCTTCTTGTTCCATCAGTTCTCTAAATTCCAAATTAATTTTGGAAGTGTTAAAATAATTCATACAAGTATCATTCTGAACATTCAAAACAACTTATCAATGAACATGAAGTTCAATAGAAAATTTTTGCTGAATACAAAAAATATTATCTACTTTGTATATGCTACAGATAAGATGAGGTTTCTAGTAAATCACTCAGAGGTTTTCCCACCATGATCATAAGTGGAAATTGGTTTTATTGAGAAGGAGATTTCTTCAGTGGATCTAATTATGCTGATAAAGGAGCATTAATGCTTTTATAAATTCATAGTAATGTGGGGATATTTGAAAGATAAGGAGGAGCTTTTGATAGTACTAGTTCCTTTATTGTTGTGAAATGATTGGAAAGAGATTTAATTTTTTTCCATTTTAATATAATTACTCTGGGACATTATACTATATTTAGCTAAGTATTAAGTTCTTAAGGATTTTATCCTCCTTTTCTAGACAAGCCATTCACTTAAGCATCTTCTTTCATCCCTTTTAGTATTTGCTTTTAAATACAAAGTGGCTCCTCGCAAATTCTACATATATGGCGATCACTCCAAATGAGATATAACATTTGCTTTTTATTCTTAAGTGATCTCTAAACATTATGTTCTAACATCACATAAAACTCCATCTTACAAAATCCCAAAGTTTTTTGAATTCAAAGACATATAAAGCATAGTAGAGAACAAATGAATGAAAACCTAGGGAAAAAATATAATTTTCCTGGAAAAAATAATTTGATTATATAATTTCCATTTAAGTATCTTGGATTTGCAAAAATGTTCTCATATGTTCACTTATCTCACAAAAAACAGTGATTTCTGCAATTTTTAGGACTTTATTATTACTTATGAGGATATGATTTTTATAAACTTCACTTATAAGCAAAAGAAAGAGCAAAGATTCCTATGGAAAAATTAAAAAAATTTCAGATCAGTATATCTCTTATTTTTGCATATAGTTTTGTAAAACATTTTCTTAATAACTGAAAAATAACACATTTAAAAATTCACACATCACTATATTGACATTGTATTTTCATAAACATATACATAGTTGACTTTCAATTTCTTTTAAAATGGAGTTAGCTTCCTATTTTTAATTAGTATTCCTTTTATATTAAAGACTTGTTTCTTTTGAAACACAAAAATTTACTAATTGACCTCTATTATTAAGTTATCTAATAAAGTCTATCCAATATCCAAAAATAAAATGATTTCAGAAACAAAGATTAGTCTTTTTTTTTGCGTTTTTGTAGGGCAGTTGGGGTTAAGTGACTTGCCCAAGGTCACACGGCTAGCTTTTTGTGTTAAGTGTCTGAGGCCGGATTTGAACTCAGGTACTCCTGACTCCAGGGCCAGTGCTCTATTCACTGCACCACCTAGCCGCCCAACAAAGATTAGTCTTATGAATATTAGAGGAAATAGTAACAAAATCAGATCATACATTTGCTTAACCTTCTTATCTCTCTACAAAATATTTAATCAAACTATTTCTTTCAAAGACAGGCATCCTGCTGTAGTTGCTGGAAGCCAGGTCTTGGGTTTAGGGAACCTTGGCCTTAAGTTCTGCCTTTTACACATATTAGATATATGAACCCTGGCAAGTTATTTAATTTCTATGTATTCTAGGCAGATATCTAATGAGTTGTAAAAGAACAGCTGATTTATATTAATGGAAGTAGTCTCCATACTAGGTGTCTCTTATTCCAATGAAATCACAGCTCTAGCAAAATGGGCTTATAGGCCAGTAGAATGCAAGTTGGAAGGTTTTAATTTCACAGAAATAATGTTTCTCTAGCCTAAGAATAAACCTAGATGTAAGTTAAGTTACTTATTACTATATTGACTTTAGGTGAATGAATTTGTCAGCTTCAGCAACTGACAAAAATCATCCCTTTAAACCTATGAGAAGTTGTAATCATAAACTAGAATCCACAATGAGAGAATGTAGTTGGCTCTTGATATGGAGGCTTGAGTATAGAGAAGGATCCAGTAAAGTAGACGTTAAATAAGCAGAAATATAGGTAGGAAGACAAACAAGAAAGAGTGGTATCCTGTAAACCTAGAGAGAAGTGATTATCAAGGAGGGCAGAGTGATCAATAGTGTAACAGGCTACACAGAGGTCAAGGAAAATGAGGATTGAGACAAAGCCATTGGATATGACAAATAAGATTTTTTTTTTACCAATTTAGGTGCAATGATATCAAAAGACAGACTATCAGGGATTAAGAAGAGAGTGAAAGTAAAAGAACATAATGTAAATTACCTTTTGAAGGAGATTGTTTACAAAGTGCAAAAGAGAAATAGCACAATATTTAACACAAATAGAAGGATCAATTAGGACATTCTGCAAGAAAGGGGAGGAATGGACATGTTTGTTGTCATTCTTGAGTTGAGCAGTAGTGTTTGATCCTGTGTGACCCCATAGACCACGGAATGCCAGGTCTTTCTATCTTCCACTGTCTCTTGGAGTTTGGCCAAGTTCATGCTCATTGTTTCCATGATACTGTCTATACATCTCCTCTTCTGGCATCCCCTCTTCTTTTTGCCTTTAATTTTTCCTGACGTCAGGGTCTTTTCCAAAGAGGCTTGTCTTCTCATTATGTGAGCAAAGTAGGAAATGTGCTAGTAGAGAAGGAAAGATTGAAAACAAGTGCAAGGGTTATGAGCCTGAGGGACTGGGGTGCAGATGGAAGGAATACCTTCTACATAATGGAGAAGGTTGGAAGAGAAAAATGGGAAAATGTCTGAGGGTAAAGATGAGTACAAGTTCAGGAATACTGAGTTTAAGATATTTATGGGGTACTAAGTCAAGATGTTCTAAAGGTAGTTCATAATGTTAAACTATAGTTCAGTAGAGGGATTAATGATGTGTGTATGTGTGTAGATAGATAGATAAACACATGCATACAGTATATGGGCATATACCCATCTAACACACATGCATATGTGTGTAGATGTGTGCATATGTGTATATATGTATATGTGTATATACACACATATAATCACTAGAGAGATTTAGGCTGTGTAGATAAACATGTGTTTATATACCTTAGATATACCTTATGTATACTGCAAATATTATATAGTTGTGCATGTATATATTATGTGTAAACATAGCATACATGTATCTATGTATGTCTGCATATATCTATCTATGGCTGTGGGTATATATACATGAATGCACATGCATATACACACATATGTGTGTGTGTGTTTGGGAATGATCTTTATTGAGATAACTCATTCCATGAGAGTGTTATGATACTATAGATGGAAAAAAGAAGAGGACCCAGTTCAGAGCTTTAGGACATATGCTAGTTAGTGGGTCTAACATGGATGTAGAACCAACAAAGGATAATAAGCACTACTAAAAGAGGCAGAGGCAGAATCAGTGAAAAGGAGTATCATGAAAATCTAGAGACTAGCGGGGCATTGTTGAGCATACTGGTATTCACTATTATGGGGAAAGCTGGAGCTGGTCCAGTTGATTAATTTCAATCAAATGTTTAGGTCAAAATCTAGATTATAGGTTAAAATACCATAGGAAGAGAATTGGACGCATTTAGCATGGACGACTATTTCAAAAATCTGAAGCAAGAAAGGAAGAAGACTTAGAATTATATCTTCATCATAATTTAGAAGTTGATTCTCCCCACTTCCAAGCATTTTCCACTCTTTTCCTTTACTCATTTTGAAATGACTCATTAGTGCCACTAAAATCATTCAATTGACAACTTGATTTATAAGTAATTCTTCAATTCTATATCCATTGCATACAGAGAGGTGCTGTATGTACAGATCCCTGAGAGAATTCCTCCCTCTATTCTTCCCAATTAGTACTGAATGCCAAACCAAATCTGCTTCTGCAGGCAGACAGCAGAGGGAAAGGAAATGAAAACAAAAATGCACAACATATAACAAGGGCAGCTGACGTCTAGAGTGTACAAGATATAATTAGCTTTCAAAAAGGTCTTGAATTTATCTAATTATATCTGATTAAGAATGACAGAAAGTCATTATAGAACATGAGTTTACTATGCTTCTCATCTCTGTGAAGCAGGGAATGCAAGACACGTCCATCTACCTGGATAGATTTTCAGCTAGATACAATTTGAGGATGAGAGAGAGGAGAGGTAGCTTGCTCATAATGAGAAAGAAGTGGTAAAATTTTCTGAAGCTTTTTCAAAATTAAATAGAGTGTAATAAAAATAGTTTGGTATTTATCACACCCCAACCCCCATTGTACTGAATGGCATTTGAAGACAGTAAGAAAGTTGGCTACCAACTTTGTTAAAAACATCCTCATCCTCATCCTTAGTAAAAAATACTCTTTGTAGGGTAACACCATAGCATGCTGCTAGTACTGGGCTATTACTCTTTCTACAATCACCTCAAATGCTCTTCCAAATAACCTTGATTCTCATAAGTGAGATTTCACATTATTTTTCTAGGAATCAGAGACCAGGCCACCAAGGAACATCATAGCCATCTCTAAATCATGCTGCCCTCAGCACCATATACCTTTCTTCCCTTTCCAAATCTAGCTCATTTATATGTATTATCTTCCCTTAATAAAATGTAATCTACTGGAAGGTTTTCTAATGAGCATTTTTTGGATACCCTAAACATAGGACCTGGCACTTTAAGAACTTTAAGAATTTGTGTGTGTGTGTGTGTGTGTGTGTGTGTTTATTCACTCAATCAACAGTTTTATGTGAAGTTCAAGAAGTGTCACAACAATGAAAAAGAATGAATGACTTAAAAGATAAGAAGACTGAGGTAATCCCAGCCCCCAGGGGAGGGTCAGTCTGTTACATCACTCATAATAAGGAGCTACAGCAGACAAAATTTATTGGTAGTCTGTGTCAATAACAAATATCATCAGTATTAATATTGTGAATACTGTCAAAGTGAAGCAATACTTTTCCTAAGGAGAGGTAGAATGGCTCAGGTAGGAAAGGGAGCAAATAAGTTGCTATGCTGACCAATTAGTGGCATTAGACTTGTGGATAATTTCTGAATCTCCTGATTTGGTTGAGAAATAGGACTCCTTGGACTTTTTGATAATAATAATTTTTTAAATTGTTAACATTGTCATTTTGTGGTGTTCATGGTCACTACCTCCCATTTCTCTACTTCTTTTTTTTCACAATCTGACTCCATATTTTAAATTTTGAAATCCTTCAGAATCTGATCTGAGCTTCCTTTTTAAACTAATTTCAAATTATTGTTTTATATACACTCTAAATTCTAGCTAAACTAGTCAACTTGTTCATCTATATATGGTACATCCCCCATTTCCCACTCTCTTCCATTACATTTGCTGCCCTCCATGCCTGAAACATGTGGGATTCTTTATCTCCAATTCTTAGAAGCTCCATTCTAGTTTGAATTCTAGTGTAAAAATCCTAAATAAGGCCTGCCCTCATCCTCCCAATTTGTTAGTGGTTCCTCCATTCAAATCACTTAGTATTTGTCTTTATTATACATCGTATTTATTGACTGTACCATTTATTTCCTTCAAGCAGAAGAGATTCTTCAGGAGAGGGCCTATTTTTTATTGTGTCTTCTTTATATATCTAGTACCTGGCACATTGCTAGAAGATAAATCACTTTATAAATGTGTGTTCCATTAAAGTGGAAAAATATTCATTTTTGCTGTATAGCCCATAATTATACATAACTTTTAATCCTGAAACAATATCATAATATTCTTCCTTAAATCATCTAGAGTAATATCTATCAAATTCATTCAGTGCCTTCTACTAGAGCTCTTAATATTTTGTGGGTATCTCCATAACATATGTGTCTTCTATCTACCATCCCTTATTGTTGCTGTAAAACAAGTACACATTAATTTTCAATTAGAAATGTTCTTAATGTACATTAAAACATACTTGTCTTTTTTCAATAAATATTTCCAAATATAGGTCAAGGATTTTAAAATATTTTTTTTCAAATTATGAGGTATAAATTCTGTCCCTCCATCCCAACCTTTTCCCCTCCTTGAGAAGGAAAGCAATTTGGTGCTGATTCTACATGTGATGTCATGCAAAATTAGGCACATGAGAAAGAAAACACAGACCACCAAAAATAAGAAAAAAAAGAAATCCCACCCCCCCAAAGTATGCCTCAATCTATATTAAGAGGTCATCAGTTCTGTGGTAAGTAAAAGTTGAAATGACTGAGGCAACAAAACTCAATCTGAGCATAGTGAGGTATTAAGCAATGTTTGTCAAGTGTCTAATCAATAGGAACCAGGCAATTTGCTCAGCTTAGGGCTAGACTCTAAGTACAAGGGAAGAAAAACTTTCATATATTAAAAACAATCACATAGATTGTTTTTAAATAAAAGTAATTAATTAAAAGGAAACAATAAAACATCATGTAATCTGGTTTCTAATTTAATGAAACGTTATCGGATTTTCCAAGTTGGGAGGGGGGGAGAGTGAACAGGTTCAGTTCCCTGAATTCAGAAAAAGAGGTGTCTCATTCCTACGTGCCAGTAAACAATTAAAGGACTATGGAAACAATAGGTGCTTGATCCCTATAAGTCTAGTTTTCAAATAAAATATAGGGGTTACTTGAGATGTACAATTGTGAGAAACACCTTGCACCAAACTTTGGATCTGAGTTTACAGTCATTCTAACCTAGGCCCTTTAGATCCATTAGGTCAGCAGTTCTCCACCTATGAGTAGCCACCCTTTGGGGTCAAACAACCCTTTCACAGGGGTCACCTAAGACCGTCAGAAAACACCTATTTCCGATTGTCTTAGGGATCCAGAAATCGCTCCTGTAACCATCTAAAAGCAGGTCTATACACGTGCAGATAAGCCCACATATGAGTATTAAAGGGTTGTGGCATTAGGAAGGTTGCAAATCACTGCTTTAGGTCTTCTAAGCAGTGGGTAGAGTTTTTCCAGCTTTCCAAACATAGAGGGGCTAGTTTCAAATAGTGCAACAAAGTTTTGTTTTTGTTTTTTGTTTTTTCCCAATTCCCACAAATGACTAAATTTTTCTCATAAGACTAAAGTAGGGCTAAACCCATAGTTAAATAAGGACTAAATTAGCTCCAAAATTGAGTCACAGAATGGAGTAGGTGTATTTCACTCAATTCCAACAATTAGCCACTTGCCTTCCTACCCCCTCAATTTCCTTAGAAGAAAGGAGAGATAACTACAAATTGTACAAGTGAAGATATAAATTTTCTCACAAAAGTAATGGTTTGGGACATGGTCAAGAAACAGCCATTGAACAACTGAGTGTTGATTTCCATGTGAGGTTTGAATCAATGTCAAAGACTCAAAAATCCATCAAAATAAAGGTTGACACTTAAAATGTATGAATCAGAATTATCAACTATACTCTTTCAAAATTTCTTTCATTCTATGCAGTTGATATGATTTTATGATACTTTATGATATGATTTTATGCAATCACGATATAATATAGTAGATATAGATGACTCTGGAAAAACCACTGAAAATAATAGTATTCTTTAATGTCTTCTTTTAAAAATCCATTCTCTAAAAAAGAAATGATTTAACTAAGAGTAACAGTGATTAATTTTAACATTGACTCACATCTCTGATATAAGAGAAAATTGAGAGATGTATATAACAGAGAAGACCAGAAAATTCCTCCCTTCAAAGCTATATAAAAAAGTTAACAGTAAACCCAAAAGATTATTTTTTTTTCTGAAGAAGACAGAGAATAATCACTAAATATCTCCAAGATGGAATGTTTGGGGTCAACCACATATAAGATCTGATTTATTAGAAAATCCAAATTAAGCTTTCTTTTTATTTTCTAAATGCAGTTAAAAGAATTGCTATAAGAAGATATCATCAAAGAAAAACAAACAGAAAACGTATAAATGTGCATTCAGCTGGAGTATAATATAATAGTTTAACAATATAATATCAAGTACACATGCTCAAAACAGACAAAAATCACAATATTCATAATGATTTTTTTTCATTGCCTGTCACATGGATACATAGGTTTTAGGTACCTCAAAATACCAATGGGCATTCATAAAACTAGTTAGAGAGCCAGAGAAAACAATAATGACTTCCTTTTTCGGCTGTATCTGATTTGATTACAAACTAATTTCAGCATAAGTCATATAATCACATATTGCTTCTAAAATCATTAATTGAGAATTCTCTGAATCTGTTACACCTTTCTCTATGATTCAGCTATAAATGTTTACCCATTAAAAACCTATCATGCCAACATACTTGGCTATCTCCTTATATACTTAACTTATTACAAAATGTGTTTTATACCCTCACACGTATGTGTATATGTTCATATCTTCTTACATGTACTCATATCAATACATATGTGTATTGCAGATTCATCTTATTTCTTGATTACTGTTAGATTGTAATCTCTTAGAACACTGGGTCTATGGTTTGTTTTATCAAGGTGTTATTCATATGTAGCAGACGAAATTTAACAAAGGTATTTGACAAATGTTTTTAAATTATGCTGAATTATATTACCACTTTTAAATCAGAAACTGTTTTTGGATAAGAATTTTGTACAGACATGAATAAAGAAAGAAAGAGCTAAAAAGTATTTCAGCAAATGTTCCCACATATCAAAATATTTACATTAAGTGGAATGTTTCAGACTCCTTCGTCTTAAAAACCCCACCCGGGAAAATAGAATCTAGTCAAAATATCTATAAGAAATAAAATTTAAGTAGGAAGACTGAACTTCTAATCCACTTTTTTTTAACATTTATTTTTTTTTATTAACTTGTTTGTTCACTTTTAGGTTACAAGATTCTGTTCCACAGTCACTTTAGTTATAGATTTTTCTTCCCTTCCTCCCCATCCCCCACGCAACCCCCCACCCCATGGTGGCATACAGTCATGTATAGGATCTGCAAACTCTTTCACATTGTACAATCGTCTGGTTATATAGGTGTTATAGCCAATGGAGTGAACAATGAGAAAAGAGAAACAAAAGCCAAACATCGAAAAGAATGATAGCATGCATTGGTTCAGTCTCCGTTTAAACTCTGATCTTTCTGGATCTTTCTCTGAATGTAGACATCTCCTTCCATCCTGAGACTTGTATAGTTGTCTTTTAACTGTGTGATGCTCAGAAGCGTCCAGTTTTTCAAAATCGGTC
>CM053601.1:95456699-95492994 GCA_028646575.1 Pseudocheirus occidentalis | reverse complement strand
CATATGGGACCCTTTCCCACTTCTTTGATCTCTTTGGTATACAACCCCAAAAGTGGTATTACTGGTCAAAGGGTATGATATTATTTATAGCCCCTTGGGCATAGTTCCAGATTGCCCTCCAGAATGGTTGTTATCAGTTCACAGCTCCACCAGCAATGCATTAGAGTTCCAATTTTTCCACATCCTCTCCAGCACTTGTCATTTTCCTGGTTTGTCATCTTAGCCAGTCTGACTGGTGAGATGTGGTACCTCAACGTTGTTTTGATTCGCATTTCACGAATCAATAGTGATTTGGAGCATTTATCCATGTGCATAAATATATCTTTAATTTCTACCTCTGTAAATTGCCTGTTCATATCCTTTGACCACTTATCAATTGGAGAATGACTGGCATTCTTGTAAATTTTATTTAATTCCCTGTATATTTTAGAAATGAGGCCTTTATAAAACCTTGGCAATTACATTGGAAAATAAATTTTATATCATAAAATACTTCAAATGGGTTGTTAAGCATTAATCTTGCATTTCCCTACCTATCCTCAAACTACAACTTCCTTGATGAGGAAAGGTAGAAATTTCTGAGAATGCCTCTTTTTGTTGTCTTATTTCCTTAGCAGGTGCAAAGAAAAGCTCATTATTTTTTTATATGACCATTCATTTAAACCATATCTAATAGAAGTTAAAAGTAACTATTTAGGAATGATTCCAATCATCCAAATTTGGTCTTTTTGTCAAATGTCATGATGATTTCTTGATTAATCGGCTGTACTAAACCTCGGATTCTTGAAGAAAATATTAATGAATTTCAGATTCTTTTAAGTGTGTGATCCTTTTAGTATGTATCACACCAGAAAGCCTGAGAGCACAGGTTTAGCGATTTGCTGCCCAACTGACATCTGATTACTTTCTTTTTCTAAAAATAATTACACACACACACACACACACACACATATATGTATTTATAAACATATGATTTTAGAACTTTAAATTCTAGATTCTTTCACTTACCCCCTTGTGACCAACCACCACTGGAAAAAAAAGCAATTCAATACAGGCTGCAAATGTGTAATTACACAGAACATCTCCATGATAGGCATGTTTTGTAACACTGGTGATATTTCCCTCCTTTTTATCCTGCTCTCCACTTGTTCTATTCTCTATTTTGTCCTTGTCCCTTTAGAGAACTGTGTACTTCTAACAACCCTGCTCCCCAACCTGCCCTCCCCTCCATCATCCCCGCTCTAATCCCCTTCCCCTATATTCTCCTTCAGGGCAAGATAACCATTTTAGAGTGTATGTCATTCCCTCCCTAAGCCACATTCAATGAGAGAAAGATTGACCCTTTTCCTTTTTGCCTTTCTGTTCTTCCCCTCCATTGTAACAGCTATCCCTTGCCTCTTCTATATGAAATGATTGACCCCATTCTGTCCCTCCTTATCTCCTCTCATTCTATTCCTCTCCTAACTCTTAATTTCACCTTTTAAAATATCATCCCTTGGGGCAGAGCCAAGATGGCAGCATGGAAGCAGGAGAACTCTGCAGCCCCCTCATAATCATCTCAAATACCCATATGACTCTAAACAAATTTAGGGCTCCAGACACACAAAATTGAAGAAAAACACATCTCCTGCTGAAGGCAGCTCTGCAGGCAGGACAGGAAGGGCTTTTAGCAGGGTGCTGGGGGCCAAAACCAGCCCAGCCTGAAACCACGGCTTGGCCCCAGGGCCGCCAGGACAAGTGGCAGCAGGAGCCTTCAGGAGAGTGGATCACCAGCAGCTATGGTGATTTCTGGAATTATCAAGCCATAAGAAACAAGGACTAAGTGAAATGTTAGTGGAACTCCACTAAATTCAAGGGAGAGCAACCAGCCAAACTGCCTCCAGGGCAAGGAAGCAGCTGAAGTGGTGGCCCTGTGTAACACCATGCACCAGCAGATTCCCAAAACAATACTATTGGGAACAGCTTTTAAGATTCAGATTACACAGTAATAGTGAACACTCTGTTTATTCCATTACAAATCAAAGCAAACATTCACAATATGTTACAATATATTTTTCACAACATTACATCTTAACACAGAAAGTCACAGTATGATGTTCATAACAGCTTAACATTAGAATGGCCACACAGTTTTCACTACAGTGGCCACAATATTTAGAAAAAGGAACAAAAGAATAATCATCTGGTTTCCCTAAGGGAGAAACACTTCTCACTTAATCATTCATTCAATCAATTCACAATATATCAACCTGCACTCATGGGGCAACCATTAACTTAATAGTTACTCATCTATCAGTCAGTCACTAAGCTAGATTCCCAATTACTAAATATGATTAATCACTAGCACAGTCATTAGAAAACCACACAAACCCTCTGCACCTTGATGTCCAGCAAACCTCAGTTTTGTCCAAGGGGAAGTCTTGTCTTCATCTTGACTCTGGGTGGTCTCTCTGATTCCCTGGATCCCATTCCATGGTCCCAGCTCCCTCCTGAATCTGCCAAACAGTCACCTGGATTCAGAAGCAGACAGCTGCCAGGTTTTTGTCCACTCCTCAGAGGTAGACAGCTCCTAGGTTCTTGTTCAGTGCTCAAGGCAGTCTCTGGCACACACTGAAGTTCACAGGGTCTAGCATATCTCAAACACTTCGCCATTTCTCTTGTCTGAAACTCAAGTATCACCCAGACCCTGAACAAAGTCTTATCCTGGTCATGCTTCTTCAGTCCTCCAGCAGTTCATCTGGCTCTAGGACCCAGAAGGAATAGTGGCCTTCTGCATGGCCTTCACCAAATTCTGGTTGCAGGAAAACTCCATCTCTTTTCTCAATCAGCTGCCAGATGTTGGGACTCCAATTCACTTCCAACAGCCCAGCTCCAGATGCTGAGACAATCCTGCTTTCTCCAAGAGGAAAATTCCAATTCTGTACTCTCTGTCTCTAGAATTCTTCGTTATATTGAGCACTGGTCTCCTGTCTTAACCAATAGCCTTCTTCCATGTTAACAGTGGAGTTCACACCTTATCAACAGTGGACAGTGCTCACAACTTCCATACTTAGCCCTACATTACTAAGTGCTAAGTATCTGCTAAACTGATTGCTGTTACACCCTGCATCCCCCTCCATATGGCTGCTTCAGAAGCTCCCAGCCTGTACACTGCAGGGGTGCCAAGAAATCATTTGGAGGCTAAGTGCTCTGGGGCTTATAACCAGTCTACCTTTTTCTTGGAAGCTTTAGGTTTGGGAGTTCTGACTGTGTTGCCTTCCTTCTCTTCTATACTTTGATCCTGTTTATCCCCAACAAATGAACCTATAGTTAAATTGCTGAGGTTTCTTTGCTTCCTTTGCCTGCTCATGTTGCCAATCAGTTACTTGACCTTTGGGCTCAGTAGAAGTCTGCTTTCAGAGGGAAGAGCTTTGTCCCAAATTGCTGTGATTTTCATCATTGCCATCTCTGCAGCCCCCTCCAGCTCTAACGCACCTCAGGACCACCACTCAATAATGTGGTCCTGATCCAGGTAGGTTAAGGGAAGAGCACTTAGCCTCTGAATGATCACTTGGCCACCCTGAAATCTGCAGGTCACAGCTTCTGAAGCAGCCACATGGAGATGGCTGCAGGGTCATTACTTCAGACTGCTTCTATCCCTGGAGGCAGTCAGCTGGACAGTCTCCCCCAAATTTAGCCAAGTTCCACTGACCTTTTCCCTGTGTCCTTGGCTCTTATGGGTTGGTAATTCTGGAAACCACCACAGTTGCCAGTGATCCACTCTCCTGAAAGCTCCAACCTCAGTTTCCCTTGGACTACCTGGGGATGAAACCACAAGGGGCTGGGCTCTGCTCCCAGTGGGCTGCGATGAGCCGTTTACATACACCTTCCAGGTTGCCTTCAGTGGGAGCGTGGTTTCTCCATCATTTTATGGGTTCTGGAGCTCTAAAATTTGTTTAGAGTTATATTTTATAGGTATTTGTGGTGGTTATGGTGGGAGCCACGCAGATCCCTAGTTTCTATGCTGCCATCTTGACTCCATTCCCCTCCCCCCATCTTATTACTTTATTGGAGAAATCCGGAGAAAAAGCTATTGGAAAGTTTGACTGAAGGTTTGTTTTTGTCCGTTTGGGGTGTTGGTTTTGGCCACCGTAATTCTAGAATACCATTTATTGAGGCATCACAGTCATGATCTATTTTAGTGTGGAAAGCTCAACACAAATACATTTAGAAATCTTTGATACACTGAAGTACTCAGGAAGTCATGCAACCTAACCGGCTATGTGCTATGTTCAGTTACTCCTAAGTGCACAATAATCCAATTTGATCCAATTCTTGCAGTGGTATATGAGCAGAATTGTGAAGGATCCTTGCTGAGAGAAGAGCTTTTTTGTTCTGATGACATATGGGTAAATTGTAAGCTACTTATGTGAAGACTTAATATGTTTTATACATTTGGATCAACAATACTTCTTCTCATTTTCTCAGTAAATAACTGTATTGAATACAAGTGGATAAATTTATAGTCCCTTCCCCCTATTTACTGCACAACATATTGCTAAATTTACCATGCTGTAGACCAAGGTTTCTTAAACTTTTTATGTCACTGACAATGTCAAAAGTTAATAAGACCTTGGGACTCCTCACAACAATGCTTTTAAATGCATAACCACAGGATTACAAAGGAACTGAAAAACTCCTGAAAATAAAGATATGATTCCTTTCACAGACCCTCTGAAATCTACATATGAATTTAATTTTTTGTATTTCTTTGTCCAGTTCATTGACTTTCTTTTCACAATTGTTTTGAATTTCTTGGATTGCTCTTATTTTTCCTTTCTCATTATCCTTCAATTTCTCTTATTTGATATTTGAAGTCTGTTTTTTAGGTTCATTCAAGGACTTTTTCAAGCTTGTGGCCATTTGACATTTCTCTTTAAAGTTGGAGTGATTTTTTTTGGCTCCACTTTCCTCCTTAGAATATGAACCCAGATCTTCTCTATCCCCATAACCGTTGTATATGGTTGGGTTCTTTCTCCTTTACTCATATTATTTTTATTTTAGCAATTTATTATTGCAATCAGGTTCTCATCTCAAGGTTTCCTTCTTAGTATTATTTTCTGAATTTTGTCTAGAAGTCCAACCTTGGGAACTTTTCTCTACCCCTAAGCCATGGCAAGGGCTCCCAAACATACTGTTCTACAAAAACTCTCATTCCTTGCTCTCCCTCCCATGGTTTCAAACTTTAGATCACCTCACGTCACTGTAATTGAGATGAACAATTCTGTTCTTCACTAAGTACACAGAGTGAATAGAGTCCTCACCTGTCTGCTACTGCACTCATCAGGTATGTGCCTCCTCCTCCTTGTCTATAGCTACACCGATGACCATGGCTTTTAGCACAGTTGGATCTGGTTTCAGAGACAGCCAAGGGCCCTTCAATTTTCTGCTATTCAGTTCTCTGACCCCAACACTGTCTTTAACTTGAAAGTTCCTGGTGCCAAGGCTGTAGTCCTACCCAACTGCCCCCAAGGTTTGTTTTTTGATTCATCAGAGTTGGCCTGGAGGAGTTTTCAGTTCATTCTAGCCAAACCACTGCCCCTGGAGATGGGAATCTTTCCAAAGTCATCTCAAGCTGTCTTAGAAGGATAACTGCTTTGTCCTGACTTTTATTTATTTCTTCCATATTATGTTCACTTTAAGGCAATCTTCTCTTTTGGTTTTTTTAGAGAAACTGGTATTTTCTGACATTATTATTTTCCCAGAATTCTCCATGATTATACATTGCTTATAGAATCTCTCAGAGGATGTGACAACAAACTGAGGTAAGTCTCAAAATATTCATCTCTCCATAAACTTAAAGAAGGCTAAAAATAATATAACAATATTTTTAAGCTACATATACTTTTTTTTACCTAAGTTATATTGGTATTGGTAAGATTATTACAAATGAATATAATAATTTAAGATTTGGCTTTTATATCAGCTAGAGTAACTGAATTATATCAAGTTTTAAAAATCGTTGCTGCAACTATTAGATATTGCCTTAATATAAAAACAGCTTTGAAAACACAAAACAAAAGCAAACTATTAGATAGTTTTAAAATACTATTTCATCAGTAAAAAGAGTGAGAAATAACTATTCTCCCTTCTACAAAGAATCACCAACAATTTTCTGATTAATGCTGAACTAACATTTGCTAAATAACTGCTATCATTTGATTCCCCCATAGGCCAGGAGAATTGACTACATTTTTAATATTTAATTTAATTTTGAGAAAAATTAAAAATTAAGTCCAAAAGCATACATGACAATTTAAATTCATCTCATTCAAAACACTGGAGAAAAGAGGAAATTTATTTTACCACATGAAAAACTGTAGTATTTCAATCTTGACATTTTTGCTTAGTTGGCTATTTCATAAATGTGTCATTTACTTTGTAAGAAGGGCACCCTCACATCTGTTTTGAATTTATGGTTTTAAGGTTTTTCAAATTTCTTTGTTTCTTCTTTTTTTATGCTATCTCTAGCTATAGAATGGGGATCACTGAAAAATTTCCTTGTTTTGGATTTTCTCTTGCATGAAGTCTCTAAACACAGCCTAATCTATAAGTAGTTAATTAATCTTTTTATGATGCATTTGGTTTTGCTTGATTTAAGAAAATCTGAATATCAGTAATTACACTTAATTTAAGAATACACTTTTTGTGCATTCAGAGTTTAAAAATTCCACTAAAAATTGGAGAAAATATTAGGACCACACAAGGTACTCTAAATACCTTTGCAATAAAAGTGGAAAGTGGGATCCTATTTAAACTCTCTCTCTCTCTCTCTCTCTCTCTCTCTCTCTCTCTCTCTCTCTCTCTCTCTCTCTCTCTCTCTCTCTCTCTCACACACACACACACACACACACACACACACACATTTAGGCCTTCTATGTAGTACAAGGTAAAAACCCATTGAAGGTATTTGTATCGCTTCTGAACACATGAATTATTTTCACATATCAGCAAGAATAAAAGACCAAAGGGCCTTAAATGCAGACTTTCTGCTTTAAGGCTTATTCCCTAGGGTCTTTCTTCTCATTTTCCCTGTCACAGGTAAACTTCCATCAAAATTTAAGAAAACTGAGTCTATACAGCAAGGGAAAAACTCCCTCTTTTTCCCCCTTGTCACTTGGGAGAAACTATTGTAGAAACCTAGAGTGTAAACAAGGCAAAGTAAATGTATTCCTTCCCTCTCTGTAATCCCACTTCCGTTCTGCCCCTAACAAAACCATTTTCTATCGCCTGGCTTTCAGGTAATAATGCACTAACCTGCAGCCACTTTCACAGCAACTGTTTCAGCCACTTTGTGTGCTTGTCAGATGGAGAGCTACCACAGCTTGATTTATGAAGCCTGGCTTCTGAAAACCATTAGATGATAGAATTTTTCCCTTCATGTGAAACTTCACAGTTCCTTTATGAACTTAGGGGAAAACAGTATCATATATTTCTGGTCCTTAAATAAACAGAAAGAACATATACTATCACTGACAGATGAAGGGGTTATTAAGAACATTAGAAAATTGGATATTTGCCCCTGACCCTGGCCCCTGATAGGCTTGGGAGGTTCCAACCAGCCTTTTTGTTCTCTTGTATCTCAATTCTTTGAACCCATTACAGAAGATGAACTCTCTGCTCCCTCATGTAACTGCTGCTTCTCTGCACCTAATTAATCATTGAAAAAGCACTATATAAATATGCATATTATTAATGAATAGAGTGGATTTAATTAAAGTCAACGCCCTTTTATGCCTTCCTCATCACTTTTATATCTCACTCATATTGGCAAGCAAAAGATTTTTCTGTGTTCAAATAAAATATATTTATGTGAGAAGTAGAAACAGGTCACTAGGGTAAGGGCAATGGCAATGTTTTCACCACCTGTTAAGTGATAAGCTTCTACTTGCCTTAGTAAATTATAGCTTGGAACATAATTCTGTGGTGGGTGGTCATTTCATGCTCACAAAGGCAGTTATGTGATATACTCCATTGGTTAAGTTTCAGGTCTTTGATTCTCTGCTACTCACACATTCAGAGATAGACATAGACAAAATTACAAGTCTACCTGCAGGTTGGTTTTTCTCCTCTTTTTCTTTATCTTTTTTTGTATTGTTGTCATTTCTGACTCTTCTTGATCCCGGGGCCCATGTTGTCTATGGGTTTTCTTGACAAATATTTTGGAGTGGCTTGTCATATTCTTTTCCAATGGATTAAGGCAAATGGAGATTAAGTATCTTGCCCAGAATCACACAGCTTATGTCTGACGCCATATTTGTACTCAGGTCTTCTTGACTTTTGACTCAGTGATCTATCCACTGAGCCACTTAGCTGTCTCCTATTGGGCAGGCTATTCTAGAGTTCCTTATGTTCTAATTCCATCTTTTTAACCTTTTTGTCTAGCATAATTTTCTATCATGAATTTATAACCTTTAATTGCCAAGAGCCAATAGTATTAAAAGCATAGGAGCAGAGCTTTAAGGAACCTCAGAGGTATTCGGGTCTAAACAGTTCATTTTAGAGAGAAGGAAACTAAGGCTTTCAAATACTAAATGAATAGGCCACTAAGTAGCCATGAAAGGTAGAATTGAAACCCAGGTTTCAAATTGAAATTCTGAATCCTTAAACCCCTATCCCAGACCTTTCTTGACTCTCTCTTTCTACTAAAGGTAGAATAATTTGTTGTTATATCACACAAAATCTTCTGAAGTAGAATGCTGATCTAGGCAATGAATTGATTTGAAATGATATTCTGATATCAGAAAGGGAATTATTGTGAGGAATTACTATACCTCAGAGGTGATAAGTAAGGTCAGAGATTTATAAATACAGAGCTAGAAGTGACATTAGCAGGATTCAAGTTTAAATTTCCGTTTTATAGATGAGAAAACCAACATCTAGTGGGTTAAATAACTTGCCAAGGTCATACAGTAAGTGACAAAGGCAACATTTGAATTAATCTCCTGATGAAATTCTAGAACTCTTTCAACTGTATTCTTTCATCTCTATTTGATAAAAACACTCACTGCCTTAACTCAAAGGAAAGACAGATTAAGATATTTAACATCACATGTTAGGTCCAAGTTCAGGAGATATTTTGGTCAGCATGCTTTTTGGAATTGTTTAAACCACACAGAAGCAACATGCTCTGCTTATGTGTCAGTTAGACCTAGCATTTAAAAATTTATCTCTTGATACCCAAATGATATTCCTTAACAAATCCCTACACAAAAGGTTTCTTTGAAATTAATTTTTCAGTTCAATTTTTCCCCTCCATGTAACAAATTAAAACAGAAAGTACCAAAATAACTCCTATAGTACTATCCCAGTAAGGTATTCCCACTTTTACAAACCCATTCTACAAATGATGTTTTGGCTTAAACTACATTTTCCCTGAATAAGTAGCACTATGGGAATTTTATTGATGGGTTCATTCCACAATTAACTGCTTCCTTTATATCAAGCACTGTTGTAGATACTGGAGGAGATAATAGAGTTTAGTTAGAACATGAACTCTTCTCTCACAGAATTTACAGTTTCATGGGAGCATTGGAGTCAAATACAGATATCTACAATAAACTATATTACATGATAAAAGGATTAGAGATATGGGGTAGGGTGAGGAAGTGTTTTGTGAGGCTCACGAATATGCCTTTGCACTGGCCACTCCAGAAAATTGTGACACACAAATTCCTTATCCAGTTTCTTAGCCTTTTGTAATACTTCCCCCCAATTAGTGATGCCCTTTCTTCTTAATATAGTCACTTCCCGGCCTCTCTCTCTATGCGCATATGTATGTATACACACACACACATATATACACAGATACATATACACATATATGTGTATAAATATATATGTATGTATATACGCACAATATATACCTATAATATGCATAAGCACACATATTACATACTAAGATATATGATAATATGTTTGCATACATATACATGTGTGTGCACATGAACTAATACACATGAATGAATATATATACATACATATACAAAATACACATACTTATATGCCTATAAATACACACACACACACACATATGGTCTATACACAAACAAATTGCTATATCATCTTGTCCAAGAGCAGGTAAGCTACTTGAAGGTGGGGCTTTTTGTATTCTCTCTCCTTGTATCTACAGCTCCATGCACAGTGTCTGGCACATTGTAGGTCTAATAAATCCCTCTTCACTAATTGAAGATTATTGCAAATTGAGTAGATTAATTTAGGTTTCTTATGGAGATTGAGTTGAATTTTAGCAGAATGGAATTAGACTTTAAGAGGAATACATCCCATTTTAGTTACTGGCAATTCTATAAGAAAAGATATACTGTCAGGAGAGACAGAACATATTCAAAGTCATTGAGTAGTTCTGTTAGACTGAGATACAGAGGTAGACAATATGATTAATCCGATAAAAAATCTTGGAAAGTTTGACAAATCTTGGAAAAGTTGACACCAGCTTGTGGAGATCCTTGAATGCTAAGTCAAGGAGTATGACTTCACCTGTTGAACAATTGACAATAACATGATTCTTGAGTGGAATACTGCCAATAAAATCTATACATACAATAATATATACATATATTGAATATTTATCCACTATTCTCTGTCAATCTGCAGTCTCTCCCCTTTCTACTGACTCCTTTTGTATTACAACTTTATCTTGATCTCTCAAGATAAAAACAAACACTGCATTTGACCTTCCCATACCTTTCAAATTATTTTCCTATATCTTTCCTCTCTCAACTAGACTACTTGAGAAAGCTAACAATCCTTACTTCCTCTTATCGCAATAACTTCTCAACTCCTTGAAATCTGATTTCATCATTCAATTGAATCTTCTCACTCCAAAAATCACAATGATCTCTTATTTGTTCCATCCAATACCTCTTTCTCAGACTATGATTATTACATATTATTTATTAATAAATTTGATACAATAAATAAAATAAATTAATATACATATATTAATAAATTTGGGAATCACTTTTGAAAAAAGCCTTCAAGCCTCCATTTTCTTCTGCCAAATTAAATCATTTTAAAACTAGTAATAAACAAAAATATTAGGAAATTCTCTTTATCTAAGTCAGCTGATGATGACTATGATGAAGATGATGATGATGATGATGATGATGATAATAATGTGACTACTAAGACTTATATAGCACTTACCATGTGCCAGATTTTTATTACATGCTATAATGGCATACATGAGCAGCTTTCCAGAATAATGTTACTGTGAATGCTTTTTAAGGTTCTGATTACACAGTACAGTGAACACTCCATTTATTCCATAACACATCAAAGCAAAACATTCCCAGAAAATCAAAGTAGAGCAATCACAATATTACGACTTATGATAGAAAAATCACAAAATAGTATTCACAAGAGCTTATCATTACAATGGCCATATAGTTTTCACCATAGTGGTCACAAAGTTTTGAACAAAGAACAATCATCTGGTATTCTTTAGGAGATTTGCGTCCTTACTCAGTCTCAAAGTATAATAGTCAAAGTCTTCCACTCACAGGGCAACTAAGTCAACTCAATCCATCACTTATTCAGATTCACAATTACTAAGTATCATTAATCACTAAGTACAATCATTAGAAAATACACAAAACCTCCACCCCTAGGTCACTAGTAAAACATATTACCATTACAGCATTCAATACCCAAGGAGAGGTCTTTTCTTAATCTTGACCTGAGGCAAGTTCTCAGAAATCTCTGTTCCTGGGGAGACAAAGCTTAACAAAGCCACAATATTCATTGCCAGTGTCCACATCAATTCACTCTGCCTGCAGAACAGTCTCAGGACCCTTGAAAACATCAGCAAGACCATCTTCCAGCATTTCTGTGAATGTACAACAAGAAAATCGTTCTTCAGGGCTTCTGAGCCAACAGCAAGGTTCCAGTGCTTCTACAACAGAACTGCCCTTTACCAGCAGACAAATTTGGCAAAACAACATCAAAACAAACAGACAGGATATTGGCACCACCACCTTGCCTCCTCAGGCCTCTGGCATTCCGGCTGGCCCTAGGACCCAGAAGAAATCTCAGGTGGCTTCCTGAATCAAAATCACTCCTCTCAGGTTTTCAAAATCAAAATCATTCTCTCCAGCCTGGGGCAGGGGGTGGGCTTTCCTCTTCAGCTTTTCTGGTGGCAGCAACTTCAGTCTCCACAATTTTATCCAAAGAAAATTCTGACAGTTCTCAGTACAGCAGTAGCATCCCAGCCTCCAGATGCTGCTGAGACAAACTCTCTCTTCTCCCCAGCAGAACAAATTCTGCCACCAGATTCTGGTCTTAAGAAATTCTGACTGTGCCTCTCTGGGACTTTTCTTAAATACACACAGAACTGGCTTCCTGTTTCAACTAATCCCCTTCCTGTTAAATCAGTAATAGGAGAAAGGAATTCATACCTCTGTTTCCCCAACAGAGGCTTGATCACTTACTAACTACTAAGTCCCTGCTACCTTTGCTTAACTTGAAACAAGGTGCTAAGTAGCTGCTTACTTGCCAATACAAAAAAAGGGGTCTTCAGTTTCAAATTAATTACCACTACACATGCTAAATGCTTTTACAAACATTATCTCATTTGATCCTCACAACCCAGGGAAGGAGGTGCTATTATTATACCTATTTTACAGTTGAGAAAAGTAAGGCAAACAGAGGTTGTGACTTGTGCAAGGTCACACAGCTAGTAATAATCTGAGACTGGATTTTTAGCTGAAGTCTTCCTGACTCAAAGCTAGGTGTTCTATTTACTGCACTACCTAGCTGTCCATAAAGCTATGTTTTACTATGTTTTTTTCTTTTGGAAGCCTGCTTGTCCTTTTCTATCTAGGTAACTAGGTGATGGAGCAGATAGCTGACTGTCTTCAAAAACTGGTCACAGATATAGAAAATTAATATTTTGGCCCCAAAGGGCTAAATAAAAGTAGGAGTTAGAAGTGGAAGAGAGGGAAATTTATGTTTCATGCAACTAAAACAATAACCGTAATAATCAGAACTATCCAATAGATCTTTTAGAACTTTAAATAGAACTCTGCAACTATCCAATGGACTACCTCAGGAGATAGGAAGCTCTTTATGATTTGAAAAATGTTTTCACTAAAGACTGAATAACTACTTACTGAAAAATTATAGAAAGGATTTCTGTAGAAGCAAAGGCTACCCTGAATACTCTCCTTCCAAATCAGAAGTATTTTTAAAATTTATGTGACTAATGAATATTATCTGATTCTAAAATTAAATTATTTCTTTATAAATTTAGAATACTTTTTAACATTATATATACAATTTAGTTTGTGATCATACATAGGCAGACTCATTCATTTACAGAAGTTTCCCTAAAATATGATTCTTCAGCATGTTAAAAATTTAATTTATTTTAATTTATGATCTTCTGCTTTCCTATGGCTATGATTTCTCTGCTTTCCATTTAGTCTTAGTATCAATTTTGTCATTTTTGAAAATGTAATTCAAACTTTAAAGAAACACAATCCTAACTTATTTTTATTTATTAGCTGTAAGACCCATACAACTCTTAATATTACTACTACTAATAAAGATTTTATATTCTTATTTTTTATTTTTTTCTTTGCCTACTAGTGCTGCTGATCTTTATGCCATTTTTTAATCATAATTGTAAAGAATATATTAGGAGAGAAGTTATGCATATTTTGAATTGCTGATTAACCAACACTGTGTGAAATTATCTTTAATTTATTAATTACTAGGCTATGCAAAGCAAGTTGGGTTTTTTTGCCACATACCTGTAGAGATGATAAATATTCAACTCAACATGAAGAAAACAGGTTTCTTAAGGTTTTCCCCTCCTTTTCTCCTTACCTATTGTCATATAAAATAATTCCTAAGAATAAATTAGTCATTTTGATTTTCCAAGTGCATTTGCTACTAGATTTCTCTACACTTTTTCAATAAGGTTTAATAACTATTTTTTTCTTGCAACTTGACATTTTGTATCTCTTTGCTATTTTAAGAATAGGAAACTGAGTGTCTCTCATATGGTTCAATTGATGTCAGTATGCACTAACAGTATTTGACAAGATGTCCAGTTAGCTTGGATCAAGTATAGGTACTGGGAAGAAGAAAGCTGCATTACAGTGTGCTGCAAAACACACATTGATTGAACATTATATAACAAAGGGCATAAGCAGAATAGCAGATTTAATTTCAGATTTTGCAAACCAGGTGTAATGTTTCAATGGAAACTTTTGTGATAAATTATTTATTGAAACATGAAACATCAGGGGATGAAAAAAGCAGAGAATATCTCCTTTAGATAACTTAAGTGAATTTTAAGACTTCTCTTGATATTTTTAAGTAGCTTCTTTCTCCTCCTGAAAATTAATACAACCAACAACATCTAGAATGCCTACATTCAAGATTCCACTCCCAAAGGAGTCCTTCCTCCCACAGAGAAGAGAGAAATAGAAAGATTATGGACCCAACAATGAAGGTACTAGAGCAATTTATGAAGTCAGGAGTACGTGAATAGGTTTTGCGTGGATTTAAAGGGCAAGCCTTAAGATGCTTTGAAATAGTAACTTAGTACCAAAAAAAATGTGACAGTTTCTATATAAAATGCAATCCCACCACTGTTCATTTGCTTTCATGTTTTTATACTCCTGTTTAAATGGACTATAAGAACCAGGGAAACATATAAAAAAATGGTCAGAGGACTTACATGCTAGATTCATGGAACTAAGATGCTCTACCATAGAAATCCTTGGTTGGCACCATTGACAGGTTGGTTAGCACAGTAATCAAAGGTTATTCTTTGTGACTATCAAGATGAGTAAAATAAAACAGAAAAAAATTGGAATAAGGTCTTCTTGGAGCATTTAAATTAAATGAATAGTGAAGTGTAATAAAGTATGGAGAGCAAACTAGCTCTGCTGTTTTGTTTATACTGGTAAAAAATATGCAAGGTTTTTGTATCACCACAACTGTTGAGGTACTGTTTATGCTATCGCCATCTGAAGTGCACATTATATAATACATTAGTTTATGGTTCTGGCTCTTGTAAAGGACTCCTGAAGCTCATAGTCATAGATCTCAAATTGTATAATGTACTGTCACAGAGGAAGGGATTCTGATTTCTCTTTGAATTATCATCCAAGGTACAACTGAGTTAAGTTCAGAGAGGGTTACATCTTGGGGTGGGTTTGGGGGGTTAAAATACATTTTCTTATTACAGCAACTCGTCAAATCATCTACCAAGACATAAAGGGGTCATGGTCAATGGCAGAAGAAGTGAGTATCCCTACCAATGAAATTTTAAAAAGATTTTAATGAATAAACTTCACATGGAAAAGTTTCCTTGAAATCCTAGTGGATTATTATTCCAACAGTTTTTAAGGGGGGGTCGATGCTATCTGAAATAAAATCAGCATTACTGTCTGTGTTTTTTGAAATGAGTCTATTTCAGTTCATTTGAATTTTTGAATTGAAATAGAGATTTGTCAGAGAGATAATAAATTTAACATTTCAGAATTTCAATATCAACATTTACCTAAGAAAATATGACACAACAAGTTTGCAAACAGATTATAGAAGAGGTAAAAACCTAAGGATTAAAATCTTTTGTAACAGAAACTTTCCAAACTGTTCCTGGTATTTGAAGTGTGTGTGTATGTATACACACACACACACACAGGTGTGTATGTATATATATATATATATATATATATATATATATATATATTTGTGTAAATATATGTGGACATATACACACATTTATGTATATATGTGTGTTTATATAGGTTTATTCATATTTAAACTTACTATAAATCTGAAATTGTCTCTGCATAAAAGGAGCATATATACATTATAATAATTTATTATTAAATATTTAAAAGAAATACTGACCTTTCATTACATTAAAAATATATTGGCAATGGTATTTCATTTTCTGAGGAAAGGGGATTAATTTTGAGGACCATGCTCTAAGAGAAAAAAAAAGCTTGGCTTACCAATTATTTGAGAAGCAATAAAGGACAGTGGAAAGAGTGACAGTATTGGTATAAATAGACATATTCACATATTGTCTCTTTTGTTGTTGCTGTTGTTGTTTGATCATGTCCAAATCTCTGTGACCTCATTTGGGGTTTTCTTGAAAAGAAGCTGAAGAGAATTGCTATTTTCTTTCCTAGATCATTTGGCAGATGAAGAAACAGGAGTCGACAGTGTTAAGTCATTTGCCCTGGGTAATAGCTACAAAGTGTCTGAAACTGGATTTGAACTCAGGTCCTCCTAATTCCAGTGCTGGTAGCTTATCCATTGCACCACCTATGTGTCCTTGGTCTCTTTTACTTAGTTTTGGACAATTCACTTAATGCCTCTGAGCCTCTGTTTTCTGATATGTAAACTGAAAGTGCTGGACATCTAATATCTGTTCTAGCTAAATCTGTGGTCCTGTATTCAACCAATTTTCATAAATTATCCCAAAATAATTAATCATAAATAACTTATTCATTCATATATTGACTTAAATATTTTTTAAAGACAAATGGCAGGAATAGATCTTTTCATATTTGTTTTTAGTTACTAAATCTCCTCCTTTGAAGTTTATGATACCTCATTATAGTTCCTCTTCAAATACTTATCACTGCTCTCCACCAACTTAGAGGGTCTCTTCTTCATTGTCTATGATGTCAGTGCCTGCTCATCAACTTCTCTGTGTCAACACCTATTACCACCATCATAAACTATAACATTTATATTGATGTCCCTTCTAAATTCCTGACACCATAGTTTATCAGTCCTTTCAAGTTCAAAAACTTATTGTTGCATTTTGTCACATCCTGATGTGATGACACAAGTCATGATTATTTTGAAAACCAAAACCCCAAATCTTTGCTGACTAGAATTTACTGTATTTTATCTCTTGTATTAACACTTCATTTAGGACTTGAGTTTTTGTCTTTATATTTCTATTCTTCCAACCTGTGACAGTTATAGTTTTACTTCTTTCCCTTCACAGATAAGCCAACAGTTTCAACAAAGTATACTTTCATCCTTTATTTCCTGAGGCTTCACTGATTTTATCTACAACATTGAATTTTTACACCCACTATTTAATTTATCTACTCTTATTGGTGGGTAGAAGTTATAGAAATTATAGAAGACAGATGGAAAATGTCATAAAATCCTACAATGCAAGACATTCATGTTAGATATACATCAGCAAAAACACACGGTATTTCAACTCAACTAGACAATCATAATTGTATAGTAATCATTTTGTTCAACTGGATATAATTCTTTATCACACTAAAACCATCTTTTATCATATTCCTACTGTATCAAAAATTGTACTAGTCCCTGAGTATCAAAAGGCCACTGTTTTTTTTGTTTCATTTTTTGGCTTTTTTAAAGAAAATTTCCTTTATATTGCTATCATTTCTCCCATATAGAACCTCAAACCATAACAAATGTAGGCAAGCAAAACAAACAGTACCTTGTACCCATCTGACAACCTATTCCTCACTTTTTTCAAAGAAGAGGATAGATTTAATTCTTCTGTGATCCTGATATTATGTGACTATCTGACTTCTGTATGAAAGATTTTTGCATTGAAGTATATTCCGGTTTTCTCTGCATTCCTAACTAAAAAAGTATATCATAATATTCCATTATATTCCTATAAAATTATTTATTCAACTGTCCTCCAGTTGATGGATACACATTATATTTCCAAATTTTTCCTATCATAAATGTGCTTATGTGTGCAGGCATACATAATCGTACATAAATATTTGCATATGTAAACTTTTCTTCTGTCTTTTATATCCTTGGGTATGTAACTAGTAATTGTATCATTGGGTCAAAGAAAATGTAAAATTTAATGATAATCCTAATATACATCTGTCTTTCCCAGGTTCTCCAACAGTTTCTACTTTACTGTTTTGTCATCTATGACATTTTCATTATTGAGACAGAAAATATCATTCATTTGTTTTATTATTAGTGATTTGGGGTATTCTTTCATTGGGCTGATCATTTGTTCTCATAAAACTGCAAGATGAGGTTCTCTGACCACTTGCATATTGAATTTAACCTAAGATTATGTAATTTTTTAATCTCCTATGTAGCATGAGTATCAGACTTTTGTCTTGGATATTTAATATGAAACTTCTTATTCAAATTAATAAGTTTTTAATCACATTGAATTTATTTTTTAAAAGCATACATATATACATATATTACATGTATACATTACATATGTATGATATACACATATATATTCAACATTGTTTATATTGACTTTTATGAACATATGTTTGCTTCATTTACCTACTAATCTTCCTTCCCTTGAGATATACGGGTGATGTGTAATTCCTTACACTTCCCTTCAGTTTTAATGATGTGACCTTTAATATTTAGATTAGGTATCCACGGGGAGATTACTGTGCTATAAAGCATAATATGCTCATTTTATCCTAATTTAAGAAGAAGCTAAGTGGTACCTGGGATACTGTGTTATACTTGGAGTCAGGATGTTCTAATTTGAAATCCAGTCTCAGAAACTTACTTGCTATGTGACTCTAGGTAAATCATTAACAACTATTTCAATTTCCTCATCTGTAAAATGAAAATAACAAAATCTCAGGGTTTTCAAAAGGATAAAATGAGGTAAAATACTTAGAAGATGTTTAAAACATTTTATTAAGTTGTTATAAATATTGTCTTATTATTTTTCTGAAATTGATTTCTAGTTAACCTAAAAAATCCTTGTTGAATAGGGAGGACCTAACTGGCATTTTGTATTCTTGGGGACAACAAATACTATAGCCTGTATTCAATTGATAATTGATTACTTAGACTTCCACTTATATACTTTTCTAATTTAGAACAATGGGAATAGAGTTTAAAGATTCCTGTTAACTATTATCCCTTGAGACCTGGTAATTGTCGGTCTTCTCCTTTTGTCCTTTATAATTATTGTATTCTTAGCTACTTGTTCTTTTGTTTATCAATTTTAATTTTATTATTTTAGTTATTTCTATAAAGGAATAGCTCAGTAGTTAATTAGGGTGAATATAAATATGAAAAATTATTTAGGTAAGTTCAGAATTTTAATTATATTTCTGTGGACTAACAATAAACAATGATATCTATGAAATTATTTAAATATTCATTTATTTCTAAAAAGTATATTTGGTACTTGTATTCATACAATTTCTAAATATGTCTCGGTAAATTAGCTGTCAGCTGTTTTATGAATTTTAAAATAAATTTTATTTTATTTTATTTTTTATTATTTCCTCTTATTATACTCTTTAAGTAATTACTATAAAAATTGCCAGTATAGAATTCTATATAGAATATTAAATGAAGTTACTGTATAAAGTGTTTTCATTTCCATGGTTACAAGGGAGGATTCAGCAAGAATGTGTGTGAGAATGAATTTCAGAAATAATTGTGATGTAAAAAGAAATCAATATGATTATTTTAAAGTGCTTTGTTTGTTTTCTTCTAAGCACCAAACTTTTGAAGGTTGATTTTTATCTATTCTGTAATGCTCTGCTTTTTTTACATACATGATTATGTTTATTTCATTATTTTTTCTTTATCATATCCTTTTATACAATTTTATCTTTTTCTCTACCTTGCCTTCTTCAAAGGGAAGCACAACAACAAAATATGGGAGTACTGAAGTAGGGAATGATATTCACATCCATATTTGGAATAGTCTGATAGAAATTCTTCTCTTCATTCAGCCCATGTCATTTTTCTGTTTCTTGCCCTCTAATTTTTCATTAACTTTAGTAATTATCTGTCTATAATTTTTGCTTGTTTTTTTGTGATTTCCTCAATTGTATAATTTCTTTCTTAAAATCTATTTCCTTCCTTTTCCCCATCTCAATACCTCATTTTCTTTATTACTTATCTACATAATGCTCATTTTTCTGATCTTACCTTGCTCAATTCTGACAAGAATGAGATTTGTGAGATTTCCTCATTTCCCACCCTAAAATCCTATGCTTATATAATATTTTTTCTTTAGTATTTCAACTATAAAAAATAGAAAGTTACATTTTCCTACTCCTCATTCTTTCTATAAAGTTTTCTTCCACATGCCCCCTTTATTTTTCATTTTTAAATCCGCAGATAGGGCTTTAAAGTACCTTTATTTGTTTCCTTACTGATATGTAAAGATTAAATAGTTCATTCAGTTTAACTTGCTCTAAGTAAAGCTCTTTATATTTTGCATATTTGTATATCAGATTCCAATATTTTATTTCTGTCCTCTTATTTGGTATAAAACAGTGAAATTTTGGTTGGTTATTCATGCTATCTCTTTTTTTAAGCTTTTTTTTCTTTTTAATTATAATTACTTTTCTGGATTGTTAAATGTGGGATTCATTCCAGATGGTTTCTATTTATTTTCACTTTATCCTCTAATTCAAAATGTTCTGGGCATTTTCTTCTATGGTTTCTAACATAGTATATTGGAGATTTTTTTTGTTTCATTAGCCCAATCATTGTTGTTACTTTTCTTTAGTTCATCTTCCTAATATTTCTTGTGTTTTTTTAACAACAAGCATCACATTTTTTCTTTCAACTTTCTAACTTTTTGATTTAGCACTACTATGAATTACATGACTGAATATTTTTATTTTCATCACTTGATTTATCAAAGTATTCAGTATTTTAAGTACTCCCCATCTTTGGTAATAAACTTTATTTTCTATCTAGGTTCCTCTTGAAAAGCTCTAATTTCTCTACATTCCTTTATTTCTCCCTTAATTTCTTTAAGTGGGCTTTCTATTCACTCTCAAAGACTTTTTTGGACAATCCATTGTCTCTTGTGGAATTCACCTTGTACTTATTACACAACTATTTTCTTCTACTCAAATGTAGTCCTTTATTGTATTGGGATTTTCTTACTACATCTCTCCCATTTTAAGTCTCTTTTAGGCATGGTTGAAAAAGGCCAACTGCCCCTCTAAATGTTTCTTCCAAATTTCTCTTGATCCTCCCTCATCAGAGAGCCTAGGATAGTAATGGATAGCTTTAAGAAGCCAAAAAGAATTCTTAGGCCTCATATAATATAAGCCAGTCATTAAGCCCAACTGATAATAGTCTCCAAGTCCTTTTCCGTCAGAACAGGAGTGACTGGATCAGAAGTTGCTTTTAAACTATTCTACTGTGCAGTCTAAAATGGCCATTGATGAGGGCTAATGTGGAATCCAAAGCCTTCTACTTTGATTTTGCAAGACAGTATGAACACCTGAAACTTCTCTTTTGACACTGGCAAGTATAAGGGTCAGTGTAGTAATACTGGACTGATTTCATGACCTTTTGCTTATTTGTTGTTGTTGTTTTGCCCTGGGGATGTGTTTGCTTTATGTAGATTTCTTTTCATTCATCCTCTGTTGAACATTTCTTTGATTTGGAAATTTCTTCCTGTTCTGTATGTGGTTTGATATGTTTTAAAAAATAAGATCAGGTGGTTTTGAGAACACCATAAAAGTATTTTTTTTAGTGAATTTATTTTCCTCAATTAGTTTTTGGAGTTCCTTTTCCATATGTACATTTTTCATTTTAAGGGAGGTATTTTCTTCAGTTAGATTTTGGATGGCCTGTCCTACTTATCCACTTTTGCTTTTTATAAATTTGTTTTCTTCAGTGAGATATTTTTTTCCGATTTGGTCACTGTAGATTTAAATTTATCTCCTACCTCTCTAATTTCATTTTTAAAATCTCTTTTTAAGTTCCTCCAAGAAGGCTCTTTGATCTTGAGAGCAGTTCACATTTCCTTCTGTGGTCTCCAGTGTGAATATAGAGTCTGTGTTGCCTCCAGAATTTGTTTGTTCTTACTCACTATAAAAAGATTTCATGGTCCTAGCCTTTAGAGTTTCCTTCTTCCCCATTGTGAGCACCTATGTCCTGGATTTTCAGAGTGGATATCTGCTTCTAGGATGCCAGAATACTGAGCTTGTCAAGCTGGGAGGTAGGGGTTTGGTATCTGTAGGCTCTGAGTGTGTAGCCTGAGGCCAAGACCAAAACTCCCAATGATTCCCCTGAGTTACCCTGAGGCTTACAGAGTAACCTATGGGGGTGGGGTGGTCTGGCTCCTTCAGGTTTCTGAGGCTGCGTCTCTGAGCTACAGCTCAGGCAGGCTCAGAGCAGGCTACAGCTGAAGGCCAGAGGCAGGGCTGCTCTTTGCTGATTGGCCCAGTGGTACTAAAGCACACCTGGGCTTTTCTTGTTAGGGGTTTCTGGCTCCACCCTCCTGGGCTTAGACTCTGTATGGTCTTCTTTGCCCTTTCTTCAGCCACTAATTTAAGATTTTACTCTGGGTGGGGCATTTAACTCTGCACTTTTCTGGGTCAGAGAGGGGGGATCAGAGCAACTAAACTTTAATCCTCCATCTTGGCTTCTGGAAGTGCGGGTGTATACTTTTGAACATTCAGATTGCCCCAGGGGAAGCCACTAATTCTCCTGTGGGCCCCAAGTTTTTTTCTACCCGTTACGATGATCCTCTGTCATATGGTGAGATGGCCAGTCTTGGTGAGTCTTCTGGCTGGCTGGGGCTTCTTCTCATTCTGCTGTACTCTGCTCTCAGCTCTATGCTGGTGAGGCTCCCTTGTCCTTAGCGTTCTCCTTACCCACACCTGAGCAGGCAGTTTCCTGGGCTTGGAATCTGCCACACTCAGTCTCACAATGGGTTCTGTCACTCTTAAATTTGTTCAAATTCACTTTTTAGCCTTTAGCAACAGAATTGTTGGAGGACCATGGAAAGGTTGCTGCTTCCTTTCCACCATCTTAGCTCTGCTCCATAACAGTATTTTTAACACATAATATGTATGCGTGGAAAAATTCTGGTAATAGTGTTTACAGAAACACAACTGCAATAGCATAATACTTTTTATATCAGTGCATCTGTGCAACCCAAAATAATATCTTGCCAGTTATGACCTTGTTTTATTTTTCTTGTACCTCTGCACTCTCCCTAATCCACTGGGTGCCCTGAACCTTGCTATGCAATTTGGCCAGCTTCAAATAATCAACTACAATCATGGTATAAATGTCCTATTCTCAGAAGGGCATTTTGGAGTACCCTCTTCCTGCTGAATGGACCCTTGTCTCTGTACTCCCAAAACAGTTGCACTCCATTTGAGTTTTACTTTACAGTAGTATGCATGCCTGAATTGAATATTGGGGCCTTTTCTCCCTTTTTCATTTTCCTCTGTTCCACATTTTTGGCCAATAAAACTTGAGAGTGAACTGATTTTCATTGTTTAATAAGCAGTTTTCCATATCCAAACTCATACAGATCTTGTTTTCCTCAAACATCCTTGATTGCCCTATAGACTCTTTTTTTTGTTAAAGAAATAAACTAAGTTCCTGGACAAGGACTGAACCTTTTGATACTCATGCCTATGCTAGGGGATTTTGTCTCCTTGAGACCAGTGGTAGAAAGCAAGAGTCCATAGGAAAATCCAATGACCTCTCAGGATGGCCTACTTTTCTTGGACTTAAACTGGGTGCCCAAACATAGACCTAATTTATTAGTGGTCATGCTTACACTTAAAAGCTTTCTGGTGGGGGCCTAGACATAGAAATCAAGATTCAACAAGAGAATGTAGATCCTTCCTATTTGGACTCCCTTACAAAAATCACTATCACAAATTAATTAGCTACCATGAAATTTCACAATGACTATTCCAAGCCTTCTCTTTCCTATGTCAAGTCACCAAGTCCAATTCCTTCCTCAGCAGTTTGTCTCCTATTTAACTCATAGATTAGGAGAAACTTAAGGGAAAACATCATGACTAAGAAATAACTTAGAGGGCTGATTCTAGAACATGTAAGACAGTAGTCATTTTCATAGCTCAAGTGTAGAATCCAGGTTGTTCCAATGGGAAGAAACACAGAAGATACAAAATTCCTAAAGTAGTAATAATCCTATTATAACTTTCACTTCACAAATGAGGAAACTCAAGTTCAGATATATTAAATGACTTTCTCAGAATAACACAGCTAGGAAGAACATAAGATTGCATTTAGGTAGTTCCTCCTGGCTTTGCATGACATATTCAATTTGGTGGACCAGTTCTGTTGAGTAATCTTTGAGTGTTTGCCTGTATTAGATGCCTGGGTAAAGGTGCTTTACAAGTGCCATAGAAGACTCAGCTTCACCCTAGAAGAACAGGTCTTGATTCTGGTTTCACTATACAGAATGAAGGTAGGTCTGGCAGGAAGAAACATACACTAAATTCTATGAAAACCTTATGATGACTGAGTAGGACAGTCATTCCCAACCTTCCTAATGCCATGACCATTTAATATTTCTATGGGGGTGTATCTACATGTGGGAGGACTTTCCTGGAGAGGGATAGAGGAGCAGTGTCTCAGTTCCTAAGACCATCAGAAATATGTGTTTTCTGATGGTCTTAGGTGACCCCTCTGACCCCTGGAAAGGGTCGTTTGATGCCCAAAACTGTCACGACCCACAGGCTGAGAACCACTGGAGTAGGAGAAGGTCATATATAGATTGATATTCAACTTAACCTGTAATCCATTGATTCAAAAGTTAAACCCCTTGCTAGGAATTGAGGAATATTCTAATAGCTTAATATCATATTTATACATTCAGAGAACTTAATAATTTACACCATTAATTTGTGCCTTTAAGTATTCTTAGACTAGTATATGGGTAAACATCCAAATTGACTCTTCTGTCTGGAACAGTTATTAATCCAATTATTATTCATCTTTTAGTGCTTTTAAGTTGGAAAGTTACAAATCTGTGGTCTATTTAATTAATTCATTGCACCTTTTTTAACCATAGAAGACTACCTACTATATTCTGAAGAGTATTGTTTACTATCTTAAAATGTTCAAATTTCAATTTACAGCCTTCCCACAAAGGCAGAAAAAGGTAATATAATATATTGACCCTTCTAAAAATAAACTACTTATTCCTTTCCCAGATAGAAACCCTGAAGTGTACATGAAAACAACAAGTACACACTTTTCAGATGGCAGCGTGACCCAGTGTCCTATTCTGATTTGACTCTCTGGTAATGGAAAGGAAGTTTCACAATATTATCACATAGGACAATAAAAGCTTCTAGCAACCGGCCTTTATCATGGCACATTTTAACTTACAGAAGGGGAAGATACTGCTTAAGATGATTGTGCCCCCAGTAAAGGGAACAGGGCAGGATATGATCAGGGAAGGAGTAAATATTTGCATTTCAGGATAGTAAGTGAAGTATCTACAGATTAGGGCAGCATAATAGAAGCCCACATCCCCATGTCTGGAAAAAGGACAGTGATATGGCTGGGTACCAGATGATAGAGATGGGTGTCATAGATTTAGAGGGAAAGGGCAAAGTCTTAATCATGTGCATTCTCTTGATTTTCCATTATTGATGTTATTGAAAGGGAGGTAGTGAGGCTTAACCAAGAAAACAAGGGGCCTGAAACTTTCCAGAACCAAGGTATTAGGTAAGAACTGGAGATTATATGATCTTAATTTCATTTGGATCCCCACTACTATCAATTAATTATAGAATTAATTCTTTCCTGGGAGGCTCTGTGGTAATATAACTAGCATACTTGTTCCCTCCACTGTTATCAAGTCTGCAATCTATCATTACTGTACCTCAAAACACAGGTAAACATTCTTAGCTTATGGTCTTATATTTCAGTTGATTCATAATATTGAGTCCATTAGTTGTAAGCCCTCTTATTAGCCTGTCTCTTCTTTGATATATCTATCCCCATTGCCATCTTAATTTTCCTCATAGAGGCAAAATATTTTTATCAATCAAATTCTATGACAAGGCACACTCATTAATGCACTAAAGCTAGAAACCATATAGTGCACATATAAGAGTATTTTTTGTGAAGGTAAATTTTGTCAGAAATATTATAACTGATTGTGACTCAGGAAAAAGGAACCAAATAATATATGCTTTACCACCAAAAAGAAGACCAATATCTTTATATGTGTAATAAAACATAATTTATTCCATATATATATATACATATATATATATATATATATAATTAGATACTGATCATTATATAATCAAGAGGTAAAATGACATAGATACAACTGAGTTGGACTTAGTACCAATGACTAAATTTTAATCTCACCCTTAACTCTTACTGGATGTCCAACAATGGTTAAGTCCTTTATCCTTTTGGAAGTGAACTCAAATAAAAAGGGTGTCACTAAATAAAGATTTCTACAAAATGTATATTGACTTAGAAACCACAAATGAACATTATTTATGCTCTATTTTTTTCTATTTGGTTAAATATTCCCTAGTTGACTTTAAATCAGGTAGAGACTATACTGAAGATCTTTGCTGGCTTCAGTCCCTCAGGAGCATGTTTTACACTCCTCCCTTAAGTTTTTTGAATTTATTTTGTTGTTATATTTAAAACTGAGACAATAATACCTCACGTACCTAACTCATAGCCTTATGTGAAGCTTGAATTACACAATGTACATAAAGTGCTTTGCCATCTTTACTGTTATGTAAATTATTGCCAATAAAATAGTATATGTTGATGGTAGGATACACCTAGAAATAACAGTATATGAAGAGAGAATGTTATCTGCTTGGGTGGGTTCATCACGTACTTTAATATGAAAGAATATGTAGATATTTCCCTTGTTCAGGTGCTCCAACTGTATGTATGTGTTCATGTGTACACACATACACAGAAATATATACACACACATATATATGTATATATAGACACTTATATTATATGTACAAGATCATATGACCGTGTCATATACACTTATTTTATCTGTCTAAAATTGAAATCTATTTGAAGGCAGTTGACACAAAATGGGTAAATTTCTGTGGGTCAGGTCTATTACTCATTCTCTGTATATTTAGTGAACATTTTCCAAGCATAAGAGTATGCAAGGTTCAATACATTTTGCTGTTTTATCTCTAATCCCCCAACAATCAGAAGTATTATAAGCATTGTCATACAGTTCCTAGGAGAACTAAATATTTGACCCTCATTATTCTTCATTTGACTGATATACCAAGTAAATAATTACAATAAAATATTGTTTCTTCAATATTAGTATCATTTTAGAACCTGAAGGGAAGGAGAAAAGAATAAGCATTTATATAGTGACAAACAGTTGCCAGGCACTGTTTTAAGTGTTTTTTTTATCAATTATTTCAGTTGATTCTCATAACAACCCTAAGAAGTAGGTGTTACTATTTCCCCAATTTTACAATAGAGAAAAGTGAAGCAAATAAGCAAACTGACTTGTCCAGGGTCATATAACTATCTTAGACTCAACACGAACTTAAGTTTCCCTGACTCCAGGCCCAGCACTCTATCCTCTATGGCACTAGCTTTCTAATATAAAAACAATAAAACAAATGCTTTATTACAATAGCTACTTGAGATTCTGCTTATGTCTTTCCTCGTGGTCTAAAAATACATTGAAAAAAAGAGAAACAGATAACATACTTCAATTCAGCTCTGAAGATTTTTCAAAGTATATTAACAGAAATTCTGGAAGTGGAGCCAAAATGGTGGAGTCGAGAATAACTCAGTCAAGCTGTCCTAATATTCACCTCCAAGCAACTTTAAAAAATGCTTCAGATCTAATTCTCGAGAGGCAAAGTTAACAAAATTTCAGAATAAGACATTTTCCAGCCCAAGACAATCTAAGATATTGGAAAGATAGATCTATGACACTTGGGGAGGGGGTTGACACACAGTCCTGGTGAAAGAAGCACAAGTGGTAGGAACAGAAACAATAGCAGCTCTGGGAGCTCCCAAGCTAAAGATAAGGAGACCTAGCATGTGGCCAGAAAGAGTTTACAAAGGAAACTTATTCTAACACTGGATAAAAGACCATATGTTATTTAGTTACTATATTGTTTATTATACCCACCTTTGCTTCACAGTTCAAGGGAATTGAGGAGCCCTTTCAGTCAATAGAGAGTAAGAGGCCTGAGGAGCAATTATTTCAAAACTCTATTGCTTGTGCCTCATTTTAGGTTATGATTCAAAGAAAAAAAGGAGCACTTTCAATCAAAAAAGGTGGAAAGTTAAGAGCAGCACAATCAATTGCAATCCCTAGGGACCAGTGGGCCTTCTTGAGTAAGAACTAGAATTTAGACAAAGGAAGCATTGCCCGTACCTCTTCCTAGATCACATCAACCTTGGAAACACCAAAAATTTCCAAACCCAGAACTAGCTATGAAAACAGCAGTGTGAAAATGTCTGAAGCTTGAAACAGAGCCCTAACACACACACACACACACACACACACACACACACACACACACCCTTTTCCAGAGAACAGACCCTACTTTAACACAAAGTTCAAAATCAAGAAGTAGGACTGAAGCAGGGGAGAAAATAACAACAACAACAACAAAAATAAAAACTACAATCATAAAACACTACTATGGTGCCATGGGAAGGTAAGGACACACACTCAGAATAAAAAGAAAAAAAAACCAAAAGAGCTATAAGCAAATAGTCAGAGAAAAAAAACATGCATTGGACATCATCCCAACAAAAATTCCTAGAAAAGTTAAGTTGATTCCAATAATCAAATGAGGGGGACAGCAGGAAAATAGGTAAATAAGTGAAACCAAAGTAAGAAAGTAATTAAAAAAACAATTACCAGCTTGGTAAAAGAGTAACAAAAATGAAGACCTTAAAAACAAAATTGGCCAAATGGAAAGAGAAGTACAAAAACTCACTGAAGAAAATGATTTCTTTTAAATTAGAAATGGGGAACTGAAGCTATTGACTCCGTTAGATATCAAAGGGTAATAAAACAAAGTAAAAAAGAGAAAAAGATAGAAGAAAATATGGAACTGTAAAGCAACTGACCTGGAAAACAGATCAAGGAGAAATAATTTTAAAATTATTGGATTACCTTAAAGCCATGACCAATGAAAGTCTAGACACATATTTTAAGAAATTGCCCAGGAATAATTAATGCCATCATATCCTAGAACCAGAGGGAAAAAATCAAAATTGAAAGAATCTACTTATTACCTCCTGAAAGAATTCCAAAAATGAAAACTACCAGGAATATCAAATTCCAGAGCTCCAAGGTCAAGAATAAAATACTCCAGGTATCAAGAAAGAAAGTATTCAAATACCATGGAGTCTGACTCACAATCACAAAGTATTTAACAGTTACAAAAGGTTTAGCAGTTACCCCATTAAATTAGTGGTGGCTTTAAAATGTGATGAATTTAACTATAAAGTAAATGTGAAAGTGGTCAAGGGGGTGAATAGAATTTTAGAAAAGTTAGATATGATATACCTCTGGAGTCAATTGTGTGGGGATAGAAAGGAACATGCCTTTCTTCTCAACTGTACATGAAAACTTTACAAAAATTGTCCATGTATTCAGGCATAAATATTTCAACAATTAAATGCAGAAAAGCACAGATATCAAAAGCACCCTTTTGATAATATAATTCAATAAAAATGCATATATTTAAAAAGGGGCTATGAAAGCATAGATGAAAATTAATTGAAAACTTAATAATCTATTCCTATATGAACAACTATGTCAAAGAAAAAATCATGGAAACAAATAATTTCATTAAAGAAAATGACAATGAGACATCATGCCAAAATTTGTGGAATATGGCCAAAGAAGTACCTAGGAGAATATTTTTTTTTTATCTCTGTGCACATGAATAAAATAGAGAAAGGGAAGATCAATAAATTGGACATGCATAATGCAAATTCCTTTTACAAATATGTCTTTGATACCTAAACCAGAGAGGACTAAAACTGATAAAGAAAATTATAAACCAATTTCCTTAATGAATATCAATTTTAAAAAGTGTAAATAAAATATTAGCAAAGAGATTACAAAAATGTATTACAAAGATTGCATCATATTAACATGTGGGATTTACTCCAGGAATTCAGACTGTTTCAATACTGGGAAAACAATCAGTATAATTGACCATATCAATAACAATAGCAACAAAAGTCATGTGATTGTATTAATAGATACAGAAAAAGCCTTTGATAAATTATAATATCAATCTTAGTAAAAAAGCTAGAAAGCATAGGAATCAATAGAGCCTTTCTTAAAATGATAAATATTATCCACCTAAAACCAAGAGCAAGCATTATCTGTAATGGAAGATAAATTTGAAGCCTTTTCAATAAGATCAAGAATGAAAGATGTTCATTATCACCAATAGGTCCAAATATTGTATAAGAAATTCTAGTTATAACAGTAAGAGAGAAAGAAAAGAGATTGAAGCAATTAAAACAGTCAATGAGAAAACAAACCTATCAATCTTCGCAGAAGACATGAAGCTACACTTAGATAACCCTACAGAATCAACAACAAAAAACTAACGGAAACAATTAACAACTTCAGAAAAGTAGTAGGCTATAAAATAAGCCCATACAAATCACTAGCATTCTACCAATGCAACACAATAGAAAGAGAAAGAAAAATTGCATTTACAATAACTGCAAATAAGAAAGTACCTCTACCTGAAAAGACAAATCCAGGTATTACATGAACACAATTGCAAAACTGCTCATTGATAAGCTGAGCTAATATAATAAAATGAGATTTCTAAGTTAATTTACTTAGAAAGTGATATCCTAATCAAACTCCCAAGTAATTATATGACTAGAATAAATAGTTACAAAATTAATTTGGAAGAATGAAAATTAAGAATATTAGGGGAATTTAAAATGTTAAGGAAGGTAGGATAACTCTTCTACATTTCTAACTATACTACAAAATTATAATCATATGAACAATGTGGTACTGGCTCAGGAAAAGAGTGGTGGATCAGTTTAATAGATTAGTTATATGGTACACAGTAATAAATGGCTAAAATAATCAAGTGTTCAAAAATCCAAAAAGCCAAACTTTGGGGTAAGAACTCACCATTTAACAAAAGTTACGGGGAAAACTAGTTTGGCAGAAAGTAGGCATGGACCAACATTTCACATTACATATCAAGGAAAGGTTAAAATGGATAACGACTTAGACATAGAGGATGATATCAAAAGGAAATTATGGGAGCATGGAGCATATATCTGTCAGATATATGAATAAGGAAAGACTTTATAACCAAACAAGAAATAGAGAAGGTTATGAGAAGCATAATAGATAATTTTGATTACAAGAAATTAAAAGGCTTTGCATTATTAAAACTAATGAAACCAAAATTAGAAGGAAACCAGGAAACTGGAAAAATTGAAACAAGTTTATCTGATAAATGGCTAATTACATATATGTGTGTGTGTATGTGCATCTGTGTGTCTGTGTTTATACATACATATATATGTATGTGTATATATATACATACACACACACACATATATATATACACACACATAATTACACACACACACACAGAGTGCTTATTTCAAAATCAAATAGTAATGCATGAGGGTGCTTTTAAAGGACATTTATCATAAGGTTAGAAATTCCGTAATACGTTTTTGATCCATTATGAACAACCATAGTAATAAATCTTGATAGCTGGTAAGAAAATGATTCCACCAAAATGTCTCTGACCTAGAAAATGAAGATAGTTAGAATATGTTTTAAGAAAAAGATTTTGAATAAGAAAGGGATATAGTTGGATTCATAAAATCAATATTTCTAGTTAATATAATGATATTTTTGATTACACAAAAATTTAGATGTGATACATGTCTCAGAGTTATAATTTCATTTTTACCTAGAAGCATACCTAATTAATAAATAGGCAAGAGTCTACTGATAAATTTTTTACAATGTTTCTTTGTTTTTATTATTTAAAAAAGTATATAGAAATCTTTTAAAAGAGTAATTTCCTTTATTAACTTTCACATTATTTTATTAATTCTAGACCATCAAGGGAACAATCAAACATACTGTGATGTTTAATTTTTTTATTCTTCTGAAGTGTAAATGCCCACCCTGAAAATTCCACAATATATAAAATGTATTATTGTTATGACCTGCATATTATTAGTATACGGGCAGGACACTATGATGCAGCTGGAAAAGATAATTCTTGGATGGTGTAAATCCTTCTATTGATGTAGGTCACCATGTTCTTGGCAGCTTCTAGTCTTAACTGCATAGTGAATTAAGTCAGTAAATGACTTATTTAGGATCAAACAGCTAGTGCGTATTAGCATCATGTACACAAATAGAATATTGTCAGAGAATGTGGTTGTAGTAGAAAGAATGCTACACTTTGAAATTAGGAAATCTGAATTCAAGTCACAGCTCAAACATGTATTATGCATGTGACCATGGGCAAATCATTCCTTCTTTCTGGACCTAACCACCTTCCTTCATAGAAGAGGCATAAATTATTATTCTATAATAATATAAGTTCTATACTACCAACATGACAGGGCCATTATGAGTAATGCATTTTGTAAACCTTGTCCCATTATAGAAATGTAAGCTCTTATTAGTAGACTCAATGGTTATTAAAGGTGAGTGATGTTCAATCTATCCACAGTATTTATTTGGTAAAGAGATACCACAGATATTTTTAATACTATTTCCAAAGGTTAAAAATTAGCCATGATTACGCACCTACAGTAATAACTGCTGCTTCTCAGACATATTCTGTGTGCTATTAATGATGGTGGATGAGTCACTACCCCCTGAACCCCTTCTCTTATGCTTATACAAAAGCTTTGGGTTTTATTTTTATCTTAATAAACCTGTAAGGAATCTTCTTAGGCTCTCATTCATTAAAAATCCAGTCTTTAATGTTTATTTCAGGAGCTCCTGAGCAGGAAATGAATAGTTTAGAATAATCAGTAATTTACATATTATAGACTCATCAACAACTCCTCACATTGTCTTCCTTCTTCCCCCAACCCCCACAATGTGCTTTGGCCGAAACTATATTTTAATTCCATTCACATTCTGCTATTGCTAGTAAAGTGGCTTGAAGCAGACAGCAGAGGAGAACACTAAATGGAGCACTTAAATCACTTCTTCCTCAGCTCCATGGCAGATTTAAGGAGCACTCTGGCACTAATGCGTGGAAATAATATACTGTCTATTCTGTCACAGCAGAGACACTCAGCTTCTTAGGCTATGAGAGTCCAGGTGACTCTGCAATTACAATTAACTGCATGTCCACCATGCCAGCGACCAATGACTGCCTGAATGATAACTGTAAGGCAATCCTCCATGGCATTTCTGAAATCACAGTACACTTTGAAACAACAACAACAACAACAACAAATTATTTTATAATTAAAATATACCATATGGTCACTGTTTGGTGCTCAATTAAAGCTAATAAATCTTACAAGTTTTCCAATGTAATTCTATAAATTAATGATATGTTACTTATTATGATCAATCAGCATGTATCTATAAAACAATATTAATATTAAATATTATCAAAATGTTAATACTATAAAGCTAAATATTCTCATCCCAAGGAAAGGCCTTTCTAAGCAGCAAAACTGATGCCCAGTCTCTAAATCACAAGGCTCTGTACAAATTCATTATTAGGTTAAAAATATGAAATCAAAGAAGTCATAAGTATCCTGCCATAAATGTTCTTTCATACTAAATCTCTTTAGGTTTTTATCATCTATATTTTAGTTATTAAATATTATCCTCTAAATCAAATGTGTGATATTGATTTTACATGCTCAATATGAACATGAGAAGAAAAATGATTATTATGTGATTTATTAAAATGTTGAAATATTGTTTAAATATATGTCTTCAACAATAAATTATTTTGCATGTGATAATAATAATTCCTTCACTTTCCTATTCTTGTTCCCTCTCATAAAAAACAAGGGACTTTAAAATCATCTGGTCCAATTTATTTGTTTCACAGATAAGGAAACCAATTCCAATTATGGGTAAGTGATTTCTGTCTGTTGATAGATAGATAGATAGATAGATAGATAGATAGATAGATAGATAGATAGATAGATAGGAACAATCCATGTAAAATAAGAAGAATATTACAAGAAAGTCAACCAAATAGAAAAGGAAATCAAGTGTCTTAAGAAATGGCACCTTGAAAATTAGAATTGGTCAAGACTAAGCCAGAAAAGTTATAACAGATCAAGAAATAATTAAACAAAATATGAAGAATGAAAAAAAGAAGATAATGGGAAATATCTCATAAGAAAAGCAACTGATCAGAAGAACAGATCAGTAGGAGAAAACATAAGAATTGGACTACCTGAAAGCCATAACTGAAAAAAAAATCTTAATACAATAATACAGGAAATAATTAGAAAAAATTGTTCTGAAGCAGTAGAACAAGAGAGGAAAAAAGAAATGGAAAAAATTCACCAATTACCAACTGAAAAAAAATCCTACAAATAAAATTCACAGGAATAATATAGTCAAATACTGACACCCCAAACTCCAGGATAGAACATTACCACCAAGAAGTGAAAAACAGTGGGCGGAGCCAAGATGGTGGCAGAGAAGCAGCAAGGTTATACAGCTCCCACACAACCACCCTAAACACACATAAAATATGACCCCAGATAAAGTCTAGAACACTCACACTCACAAAAATACAGAAAACACATCTCTCACTGAAGGCAGTTTGGAAACAGGGGCTCAGAGCAGCAGGCCAGGAGCCGAGGTCAGCCCAGCCTGAAACGGAAATGCTGCCAGGCCCTAGGGTGGCCGGGAAGAGCTGAACCACCGCTAGTCTACAAGAGAGAAGATCTACTGCACCTCTAGCAACTCCACATCTACCAAGGCTTGAAAAACAGGGATTGGAGAGCGGCAGTTCGGCAGCAGGGGCTCATCCAGCAGGCCTGCAGGCTGGGAGCCGAGGCCAGACGAGGCCAAAATCGCAGCTGCGGCCAGGCCAGGCCCCAGGCAGGTCAGGAAGAGCCCAGCCTCTCAAGTCACAGCTTGAGTTTACTTCAAAGAATATCTACTGCACCTGAGGGGATATTCATATGCAGCAAACCAGGATTAGAGATGGACAGTGAAAGTGAAACTTTGAAACTTAATTTGGGGGAGAAAACACAGTTCAGCCAATCTTCCCCCAGGGCAAGGAAGTAGTGGGTGAAGGGCAGGAACTGCTGTAACTGGTGGCAGCGGCCCCCACTGGCCTGCTTCAGAGCCCATGAACTATGGACTTCTCAGGGGGGCTGAATCAATTGATCAGGTCTAAGTGCTCTTGCGTTGAGCAGCCTGGATCCGGATCGTGGTCTTGGGTGGTGTTCCTGGGGTGTGCTTTCACCAAGCCAAAGTTGGGGGGCCTGAAACTCCCCCCTAATATGTCCAGCGGCTGGGAAAACTTCAGCAACTTGGAAGAGAGCTTTCCCCCCCAGAAGCAGAGTTTCACAGAGCTAAAAGAAAAACCAAACAATTAATTAACAGGCCAACATGAGGAAAAGGAAGCAAAATAAGAACAGCAATAAAACTCTAGAACCCTTTTTTGTGGACAAAAAACATCAAAGCATGGAATGGGAGGAAGACAATACAGTCAGAACTCCCACACGAAATGCTGCCAAGGCACTTGAAGAATGCCTAGAAGCTATAGATCAGCTGAAAAAATACTTTTGAAAACAAATAAGAGAAGTGGAGGAAAAATTGGGTAAAGAAATGAGAATGATGCGAGAAAATCATGAAAAGAGAGTCAACAACCTGACAAAAGATAACAACACTTTAAAAAGTAGATTAACTCAAATGGGAAAAGAGGCCCACAATGCCAATGAGGAGAAGAATGCCTTAAAAAGTCGAATTTGCCAGACAGAAAAAGAATCTCAAATGCATTCTGAAGAGAGTAATTCCTGCAGAATTAGAGTGGAGCAAGTAGAAACTAATGACTTTATGAGGAACCAAGATACTATTTAACATTTACAAAGAAATGAAAAAAATAGAAAGCAGTGTGAAATATCACCTTGAAAAAACCACTGACCTGGAAAATAGATCCAGGAGAGACAATTTGAAAACTATTGGTCTTCCTGAAACCCATGACCAGAAAAAGAACTTGGAAAGCATCCTTCAAGAAATACTCAAAGAAAATTGCTCTGATGTTTTAGAATCAGGGGGCAAAATAGAACTTGAAAGAATTCACAAATCACATCTTCAAAAAGATCACCCCAAAAAAACTCCTAGAAATGTTATTGCCAGGTTCCAGAACACCCAGTTAAAGAAGAAAATATTACAGGCTTCCAAGAGAAAACCACTTGAATACTGTGGAAGCACTATCAGGATAACCCAGGATCTGACAGCTTCTACACTGAGGAATAG
>CM053601.1:95444474-95456599 GCA_028646575.1 Pseudocheirus occidentalis | reverse complement strand
TGCTAAAAAACAAGAACTGAACAGAAAATTTGACAATCAAACACAAGAAGCATGAGAAGGTAAACACAGAAAAGAAATCATAAGGAACTTATCAAATTTGAATTATTTACATGCCAATATAGAAAAATGATGATAGTAACTTAGGAAACTTCTGAGTACGAGGATAGGGCAGGGGAATACAAATGTATATATAAGTATACTTACACATATGTTTAAATAGGAGGCTATATAGGCATATGAATACGTATCTGAGCATGAGTATATATGTGCATATAGAAGGTATAGGATGATTTGAATACAAAGGCATGTTACTTTAAAAGGTGAAATTCTGAGGTGGGAGAGGACTAGAATGAGAGGAGACAGGGAGAGACAAAATGGGGTTAATTATCTCATATAGAAGAGGCAAGGGATAACTGTTACTACTTTACTTTCTATTATTCTCATTGAATTTGGCTTAGGGAAGAAATGGCATAAACGCTAAACTGGGCATCATGCCCCAGAGGAGAGTAGGGGGCATGGAGATGAGAGGCAGGATGACGGAGGCGAAGGCAGGGTCTGGGGGAGGGATGCTGGAAGCACACACTTCAGGAAAGGGACAGGGACAGGGTAGAGAACAGAACAAGGGGGAGAGGGATAAGGAGGGACATATGATCACTGTCACAATATGTCCACTATGAAAAAGTCCTGTATAATCACCCATCCACAGCCTTTACTGAAATGCTTATCCTTCCAGTAGCGGTAGGTCACAAGGAAGGAACTGAAAGAATCTAGAATTTAAAGCTCTGCAGTACCTGCAAGTAAGAATTAAGATATACAGGGGCTGGGGTAGGGAGACTCTCCCTGCCCTACCAGGAAGTAAGAGAGCAGATCAGGGAAGGGGCTTTACAATAGGATTGCTGTGTTGGGGCTTGGGTAGGAGAAAGACGGGGAGAAAATTTGTAATTCAAAAATCTCATGAAAAATGAATGATGTAAACAAGAAAACAAATAAATTAATTAATTAATAATGAAAAAAATTGAAAAACAGGTTACATATTACATATGGTGATGCTACAATTAGAATCACATAAGACCTACCAGATGTAACACTAAAAAACCACAGGTCTTGTAATACTATATATGGAAGAGCAAAAGAAGTGGGATTCTGGCTGAAGATTTCATCCCCAGCAAAGCTAATAGTCCTGAATTTTTTAAAAAATGAACATTTAATGAATTGTCAGACTTTTAGAACTTTGTTAAAAAAAAACCTGAACTTAATAGAACAGCTGTCATACAGGGACCAAGAAAAATGTAAGTTAAATACCAATTACTAATTGGTATTAGTAATTAGTAGACTAATTACAAGAGACTCAGTAAGGACATTTTTACATATGAAAATTGTTAAATATATGTTTATGATTGCTATTATTAATCAGCTAGATGTACTGGTAATGGAATTTGGAGATGGCCCTGTATTGGCTTGGTTTTTGGGTTGAGTGTTAAAAGCCAGAGCTTGTGAATCCCACTTGTCGGATAGACTTGTGGATGTGAAGAGAGGAGGCTGAACTGGGAGGAGGCAGGAATTGGGAGAGAGGCCATAAGGACTTTTTGGGAGAGCAGAATCCATTATCATGGAGCCTGAGTTGCTGAGAGAAAGACTGCTCAGAACTTATTGGAGCTGCCCGGGACTTCTGAGAACTGCCACCCGGAGCTGCTGATAACTAAGAAGGCATGGCTGTGATGCTGGTATTTTGTCTTTCTGTTTTGATGTTGTTTTGCCAGATTCACCTGATGAAGAAGTACAGTGCTGCTGTTGTAGAGGTCCTGGAACCTGGATGTTTCTTAAGAAGCCCTGAAGGAATATTTTCTTATGATACCTTCACAGAAATCCTGAAAAAGGGACTTGCTGATGTTTTCAGGAGTTCTGGGACTGTTCTACAGGCAGAAAGTGACTTGATTAGGACACCGGCTATGACTTTGTTGAGCCTTGTCTTCCCAGGAACTGAGATTGCTTAGGTCTTACATTGAATGAAGATGAAAAAGGGCCTTTCCTTGGGTTTTCAGTGCTGAGATGATCTTAACCTTGTTATGCCTTAAGGGTGGATGACTTTTTGTGCTCCCCTGCTCCCTTTTGAGAAAGTGCTTGGTGGTAATGGATAGTATTGTAATTACTTTAAGTCCAGGGTTGGGAAACCTTTGGCCTTTTTGTGCTCTGTGATTGACCAAATGAATGTAATTTGTATATGTTTGGAAACTGATCTCCATTTGAGAAGAGACTTTGACTGACTAAATGAATGTACTGTCTAGGGGTGGAGTAGTACCTGGATTGAACTGAGAACTTACTTATGAAATGAATGAGTTATACTCTATTTTGACTTTCTGAGTTCTGTGAATGTTTTCTGACTAAATGGGGATTACTATGCTGGTAATCTGAACCTTGTAAGTTGCCTTTGCTTGGCATTACAGTAGGTTATAAGAAAGATCAGATAGCCAGGAGTATGATGTCACTTCAAAAAGTAACACTATTCAGAAAGAGCTGAAAAGAGTAACTATCTTATAAACATGAGGAACAAGAGGAAGAACTGATACAGAGGAATTAGATGGGGGAGGAAGGCTGATTGTTCTGGAAATCTACTTTCATCAGGAATGGATTCAAGGGGGAATAATACACATATATCTAGAAGAGTATAAATTTATAAATTTAAAATTATAAATTTAGAAAAATAAAATGCTAAGACGATAAGGAGGGGGAGAGGATAAGGTAGAAAAGCAAGAGGGAATAGGTCAAAGGGGTGTACAAAATTGTGTTTAGATTTATGAGATTGTTGGTGGGAGGGTAGATTAAGTAATAGGACAAGGTAGTAAGGTAATGGATAGAAGTTAAGGAGGGCAGTTAGGAGGGAAAGGAAATAAGAGACATGCAGAAACATAAAAAACCACAACTGCTATGGTAGAATATCTTAGAAAAATTATGTTTATGTATGCATGTATGTGTATGTATGGGTTTATATGTGTGTGTATATATGTATATATGAACATATATATGAATATATATTAGATATCTATCTATATACATATAGATAGATATAGATATAGATAGCCATGCTGAATTGTAGTCTTGAGGACACAGGGGAAGGAAGAGGGAAAAAAGAAGAAAATAAAAAGTATACAGCAGAGAAAAAGGAAAACCTACAAGGAAAAAAGATGGACAATTTTCACCACAATGTGCAGTATTTAATATATGAATTTTTGCTTTTTGGAGGGGGGAAAGCTGGGAAATTGGGGATAAGTGATCTGCCCAACATCACATGGCTAGCAATGTGTTAAGTGTCTGAGGTCGAATTTGAACTCAGGTCCTCCTGATTCCAGGGACAGTGATCTATTCACTGTGCCACCTAGCTGCCCCTATAAGATTTCTTGAAATGGAAATTAATTGCTGTATATTTTGAATCCTCTCATGGTCTGTTGTGCACTTATCTCTTTTTTTCCTTTGTTTAATATTTAAATATTATGTTTCCTTTTCTTTTCTTATTATGTATTTGTTTTAGTAGTCAAGTCTAAAAGGAATAAAAAGAGTTACTAGGGCACTAAAAGTTTAAGTGATTTGGAAAAGTCAAAACTGATTTATGGTAGAGACAGGACTTGAACTCAAACCTTCCTTGTTCAAAGGTCAAACCATGATCCATACTATTATGAATTAATTTAGGATTATGTTGGGCATAATTATACAATAGTGTCTCATTGAAAGAAAAGAAGGAAGAAAAGGAGAAGTAGGATGAGGAGAAAGAGATGAAGAAAGAAGAAGAAGAAGAAGAAGAAGAAGAAGAAGAAGAAGAAGAAGATGATGATGATGATGATGATGATGAAATACATTTTCAAAAAATTTAAGGTTCTTTTTCATCATTCTTTATGGGATATTTATTCATGTCATGACCACTGATCTGGTGTGTCTCATCCCTTTTCTCATTTTCCACTATTTTGTTTAATTTAGTAATCTCATCAGTTCTTATGCATTCAATTTTCATCTCTGAGCTAATATTCTTAAAAGCACCATATCTAGTCCTTACTTCTCTGCTGTGCTAGTCTTGCATCTCCAATAGCCTTCCACACATCTTAAAATAGGTGTTTTGTTGAGATGTTAAACTTAACATGTCTAAAATTTAATTCATTGTCTTTTCCCCAAAACCCTTCCAATTTCTAAACCTTCCTATTACTACTGAGGGCACCATCATCTTGCCAGTCCCTCAGGCTCACAATCTATCAAAGGTGTGTACAAAAGTGTCCACAAAAAGGTGTTTATATCTATGGAAATGGGAGGATAAGGGAGGGATTGTTGTAGGGAGGGTAAGTTAAGTAATAGGAGAGCAAGGTAGCGAGGTAGTGGCTAGAAGTTAAGGAGATGAGTCAGGAGGCATAGGAAATGAGAGATACACAGAAACATTAAAAAAAAACCACAATCATTAGCAGTAGAATCTCTCATGGAAAGTAAATGTTTATGTATGTATGTATGCATGTGTATGTATATGTGTGTGTGTATGCTAAATTGTAGCTCCACTCTGTAGTTCACTCTTCTTTATCAATTCCCTATTCAATTTATTCTGAAGGTCAGTTCATTTTTCCTTTGAAATGTCTTCTGAATGTTTCCTTTTTTCCTCTTTGATACTCATACCACCCTTGTGCAGGTCTTCATCCCTGTATGACTAAACTACTGCAATAGCTTTCTGTTTGGCTGCCACAAGTCTCTCAACTGGAGTCCATCCTCTTTTTAGCCACTAAAGTGCAAATTGAACCATGTCACCCCCACCCATTTCTTATTCAGTAAACTCAAGTGGCTCCCTATCACTTTAAAGATAAAATATACAATCTTCTGGTGTTCAAAGCATTTCTTAATTTACCCCTCATTTTCCAATGTTCTTATATATGACACCCCCCAATATTTGATGAGCTGCACTCCAGTGACACAGGTCTCTTTGATGTTCCTAGAACAAATCATTACTGAACCTGACCATTTTCTGTAGGGAAACCTCCTCATTGTTGCCTACTGATTCCTCAGGTTTCTTTTTAAGCCCCAGGTACCATTTTACCTTCTACTGGAAATCTTCCATAATCCAAAATTCTAATGCCTTTCCTCTATTGATTATCTTCTCTTTATGCCATATATGGTTTACTTTAGACAGCTGTTTAAACATTTCTTCAATTAAATTTTGAGGTCTTCAATTACGCTTTTTATCCATGTTTCTATTTCCATGACTCAGCGAAGTGCTCAGTACATTGTATGTCCTTAAAAAAAGATTATTGACTGATATAGGTGTGGCCTCAACCATGTTGGTGATATTAGCCACAATAAAATAATTGACTCATTTTTGACACAGTCATGTATATAGAATGTTAGCTGGAAATTGTTTCATTGATACTGCTGTGACTTCTTTCTATGACTAAAACTCTAAATACTTTGGTAAAACATTTAGCATAATTGGTCAAACTACAAATTCCCACTAATTAATTTGCAATATTAATTAACCTACTATATCATCTATTAACTACAGGCTGAGAATTCTGGAGCTGACAAAAATTTAAATGTGTTTAATATTACTCTTCAGAATCACAAGCTAAAACTGAGAATGCCCTTCTCTTCAGAGAAGGAAAGTGTATATACCATTTATGTTTGAGGAGTGCATAATCTGTTATAAACTTTGTCCCAAATTTATCTGTTCCATATAGGGAACTCTTTGTTTTACAAAAAATACTTTAAATGACCCATTTTATGTAATTTTATTTTTTTTTGGAAGGGGAAAGTCAGGACAATTGGGGTTGTGACTTGACCAAAGTCATGCAGCTAGTAAGTGTCAAGTGTCTGAGACCAGATTTGAACTCAGGTCCTCTTCACTCCAGGGCTGGTGCTCTACTCACTGTGCCTCCTAGGTGTACCCCCCAAAATTAAAAGAATAAGTATCGTGAATTTTGCTCAAAAATATTGTAAAAACCAACTTAGTTGTTTTCTCTTCACCCTAATTCTGATTTTTATCCTATACACTTGTTTTATAATTTGGAAAGTCATTGTAGAACTATATATTTTTTGAAATATACATGTAATTAATTCATTGATCTTGCAAATTGTAAGTAGATCTATGACTTTTGGAGATGGTCTCATAGGGATAGAAAGTTATGTTATAAATCTGATTAGCAGAAAAGAATTCTGGGAAGGGTAGATATTAATATTTCATTTTCAAGATTTCACTTTAGTGTGGAAGCTAGTGTCACAGTGAATAGAGCAGCAGCCCTGGAGTCAGGAGGACCTGAGTTCAAATCCAGTCTCAGACACTTGACACTTACTAGCTGTGTGACTTTGGGCAAGTTACTTAACCCCAATGGCCCTGCCTTCTACCTTCAAAAAGCAAAAAAAAATTCCTTTAGCATTCAGTCAAGATGACATGATTTTATTTTGTTGTTGTAGGAACATATATTTAGACTTTGGAAGGACCTCATAGACTGTTAAGTCTAACACTCTTATTTAAAAAAAGGATCAGAGATCTGGAAGGCTTCAGTGACTAATCCAAGGTCATATGGGTATTGTGTTTGTTGCTCTAAACTTCTTATTCAGTGTATATGTGAATGTTTGAGAAGTGCCTCTGTTTTACAGAAAATTAAAATTTTAGGTAATATATTTAAATGTCATTAATGATGATGGAAATGAAATATCACATTATGCATGTGAGTTTTAAAATGTTCAACCTCATATCTATGTATTAGTATTTCAACACTAATTTGCCATTCTCACTGGTAGTAAGAAAATATACCCCCTATTTCCTTGAAAACGTGGATCTCACCTGCTTCACGGTGCTTTCAGCAGATAATTGCCCTGTCCTAACCCTCTTGTAAAGGAAACATGGTAAGCAATTCATCACTGTCATATAACTTCATTCAGCTTCCTTATAGAATGACAGCCATCAAAAGTCTTTTATCATTGGCTTGTTATTGGGTGACAAGGCAATCACAGTATCTAAAAAAGTCTTAAGGAGGAAAAAAAACCTTTTTGAACTCTAGAATGCAGAGTGCCCACTGGGACATGAGTCAGTGTGTTCTAGAAGTGCATATGAGAGAGAATGAGGCATACCTTTTTTCTCTAATTTTCTATAAAAATATGAATGCCTAAACTAGTTAAATAGAGGGAGTAAAAATAAATTTCATTTGATCCTTTTCTGGATTGTTTTTAACCCTACTATTTATATAAATATTTAATTTATTTTAAATTAATATAATTATTAAAAATCAAATGTCAATCAGCAAACACAAAAGTAAAAAAAATGCATTCCCTAATATGCTAAAAGGAAATCATAGTTTGTTGCAAGTGGCCTCTTTATGATAAAAAGAAAATATTGTACTTCAACTAACAAACTGAGTTCAATAGCTGCCACCAGGTGTTAGGGAAAATTACTCTGTAGTCTTTTATAGCAAGAACATAATTGGAGGAAAAGTATAGAGAAACTATTGAGTAAATTAGAATTAATGAAGCATAGATTAAAATACTATGTTCTTACTGCTTGTACAGGTTGGCTATGCTAATTTAATCATTACTGATATCTACCATATATAATGAAATATTAAAAAGGTTCTTGGAAATTTCTTAGGTGTTTATTCAGAAGGAAAGACAGGCCAGTTTTATATGTTTACAACTATAAATCCATCTATTCTAGAACTTATTTGGACTGGAACCTATAAGTTGAAGAGAAAAACAAATCTAGAAAACAATTTGGAGATAGAAATAGGAACACATTTATTCTCACTGGGGCAACAAACATTTTTCTCCATGGTGGATCTAAAGGCAGGTATTGAGTGAGACAATGGTCATTTTCCATTATAAGAAAATGAGATACTGGCTAGTTATTTTCTACTGAATTCTTTCTGATGCTCACTGTACATGTCTCCAGATCTAAACTGAAATGTTGCCTTAAACTTAGGAAACACAACTAATGCTTATGATGAAAACTGTTAAATTCATGGAAATATTCAAAAATGTGTATTTCTGAGTATGTGTATATATATATATATATATATATATATATATATATATATATATATATATATATATATATATATACACACACACACACATCTCAGCCCTGGAATATATTTATATATTTTGAGAAAATCATATTAATAAACCATGTAGGAGAACTGAGGTCTTAAAAATTCTTGCTACTTTAGTTCTTGTCTTTTCTAATTAGAATAATAGCTTCTGGAGAGCAGAATCAGGAATAAACATCTTCACAGCTGAGTCATTTTCATGGGTCTCCTGATAGGCCCAATTCATCTTTCCATGGAGACCCATTTGCTACCAGTGGCAAGGAAAAAACATAGAGAATCTGCTACTACAGCTGCACCAACTATAAAAGGCTGTTTCTTTCCAAATATATTTCCATTCATCCTCATAAGCCATCTCTAGGGAGACAATACAGTCTATAGATATTACTAGCAAGAAATAAGTTTGCAATTGTGTTCTCTCACAAGGGAATAGAAACACTACTATTGTGAAAATTGGTCATGCTGTTGTTTGCTTAGTCTCTTCAGATGAATATGCACAATTCTTCCATGAATCTTGCATTAAGGAGGGGAGGGAGTTCCCAATATTACCCTAAGTTAAAAAATAGAAATTAGTTGTACTAACTTATTTTGATTTTTTGTTATTATATTTTATTAAAATAAATCATATCAATTTAAAAAAAATTAAATGACATATCTAGTTAATTCTATACTAAAAACCATTTTCCTCCTAATGTTTTTATAAGTACAAGAGTAAGAATATAAATGGAGAGATCACATAGGGCATTCAAGAAAGGAGGTTAAGTATTGACGACAGAAAGTCAAAAGTAAAACAATCCTTCTAACTGGGGAAAATCACATACCTAGGTATGTAAAAACATGCATGTGTGTGTATATACACACACAACCAATATTGGCTTGGGTATTGTTTATACATATATACAAATATAATACATGTATGACTATGGTCTCACTTGCATGTATATATGTGTATGTGTTTATGTATATGAGTGTGTATGCATGTGTTGGTGTCACTGTTTAAACAACTGTGTAAAGCAAGGTAACTTTGTATAGGAAAGTACTAGAAGCTGGGACAACCAAAAATCCTTCACCCCAAGGCAGCATTTGACTTGAATAGAATCAATAAAAGAAGTTGGACAAATTCTACTTAATAAAGTCATTAAAGTGAAAAAATATCAATATGACAATTATAAACATAGACCAGAAAATCATAAATTTAGAGGTAGCAAAGAATTAGAATCATCTAGTACAAGATGGTGGCATAGAAGCAGGAAAAGACCACAGCTGGCAGGTAGTCACCTCAAATACCAATAAAATGTGACTCTAAACAAATTTTAGGACTCCAAAACTCACAAAAATACAGAAAACATCTCTCACTGAAGGCAGCTTGGCAGGTGGGGCTCATCACAGCAGTCTGAGCCAAAACCAGCCCAGCATGAAATCACAGCCTGGCCCCAGGTCTGTCAGGAGGAGCCACAGCTGGAGTCTTCAGGAGAGAGGATCCATGGCAGCTGAGGCAGTTTACAGATTTATCAAGCCAGAAGAAATAAGAATTAAGTGAAAGGTCAGTGGAATTCAGCTAAACTTGGGGGAGAAAAGTGGCCAGACCAAACTGCCCCCAGGGCAAGGAAGCACAGAAGCCTCCAGGTAGCTGCTTCACAGCTCCTGGCCTGCAGACTGAAGGGGGGCCAAGCAGTCATTCAGACTCTAAGTGCTCTTGCATTGAGTGGCCTGGATCCAGATTGTGGACTTGGGTGGTGGTCCTGGGGTGCATTTTCAGTGAGCCAAAGCCAGAGGGAGCTGCAGCAGCCCCCTAATACCCTCTGCAGCTGTGAAAACCACAGCAATTTAGGAAATATCTTTCCCCTCTGGAAGCAGAGTTCCACAGAGCTAAAATATCAAATACTCGATTGACCAACATGGGCAGGAAAAGGAAGCAAAGTAAGAAGAGCAATTGAACTCCACAATCCTTTTTTGAAGAGAAAAAGGATCAAAGCATGGAATGGGAGGAAGACAAAACAGTCAGAACTCCCATACCAAAAGCTTCCAAGAAATATGAAGATTGCCTACAAGCCACAGATCAGCATAAAAAGGACTTTGAAAACCAAATAAGAGAAGTGGAGGTAAAATTGGGAAGAGAAATGAGAATGATGCAAGAAAATCACGAAAATAGAGTTAACCACCTGACTGAAGAAAATAACACCTTAAAGAACAAATTAAATCAAAAGACAAAAGGGGTCCAAAAAACCAATGAGGAGAAGAATGCCTAAAAGAGTTGATTTACCAGATGGAGAAAGAATCTCAAAAGCATTCTAAAGAGAATAATTCTTTCAGAATTAGAGTGGAACAAATTGAAGCAAATGATTCTTTGAGAAATCAAGATATTATTAAAAAGATACAAAAAAAAATTTAACAATGTGAAATATCTCCTTGAAAAGACCACTGACCTGGAAAAGAAATCCAGGAGAGATAATTTTAAAAATTATTGGACTATCTGAAAGCCATGATCAAAAAAAGAACTTAGAAAGCATCTTTTAAGAAAATCTCAAGGAAAATTGCCCTTATATTAGAACCAGAGGGCAAAATAGAACTTGAAAGAATTTACTAATCTCGTCTTGAAAAAGATCCCCAAGACTTCTGGAGGTGGAGCCAAGATGGCGGCTTAGAAGCAGCAAGTTCCCACAGCTCACACATAGCCACCCTAAACAGGCAACAGGGGATCATTGAGGTAGGACTCGAGCTGAGGCCAACCCAGCCTGAAACCGAAAGAGTGGCCAGGCCCAGGGCAGTAGGAAGGAGCCAAGCTAAGCTGAGCTGCGCTGCAGCCAGTCAAAAAGAGAAGATCTACAGCCTCCAGCAACTCCACATCTACCAAGGTGTGAAAAATAGGGATAAGAGAAAGGCAACTCAGCAGGAGGGACTCATCACACAGGCCTGAAGGCTGGGAGCTAAGATCAGCCCAGCCTGAAACCACCATGTGGCCAGGCTCCAGGGTGGTTGGGAGGAGCTGAGCTTCCCAAGCTACAGCATGAGTAGTCTACTTTAGAGAAGATCTAAAGCACCTGGAGCAATCTTCACATTAACCAAGCCAGGATTAGAAGTCAGTGAAAGTGAGTGAAGCTGTCAAGCTAAATTTGGGGGAAGAGAAGCAGTTCGGCCAATCTACCCCAAGGGCAAGGAGGCCGTGGGGGAAGGGCAAGAACTGTGGTAATCGGCGGCTGCCTCCTCTGGGCTGCTTCAGAGCCCCTGACCTGTGGATTCCGTAGGGGGTCTGAGTCGATTGATCAGGGCCAAGTGCTCTTACATTGAGTGGCCTGAATCTGGATCATCGTCTTGGGTGGTAGTCCTGGGGAGCGCTTTCAGCAAGCCAAAGCTTGGGGGGGGGGTGCAATCCCTCCCCCCAATAGCTCCGGCAGCTGGGAAAAGCCCAGCAATTTGGAACAAAGCTTTCCACCCTGGAAGCAGAGTTTCACAAAGCTAAAAAAAGCAACCAATTAATTGACTGGCCAACATGAGGAAATGGAAGCAAAATAAGAACAGCAATAAAACTCAAGAATCCTTTTTTGTGGACAAAAAGGATCAAATCATGGAACAAGAGGAAGACAACAGAGTCAGTACTCCCACACCAAATGCTTCCAAGACACTTGAAGAACGTGTAGAAGCTATAGATAATCTAAAAAAGGACTTTGAAAAACAAATAGGAGAAGTGGAAGAAAAATTAGGAAGAGAAATGAGAAAGATGCAAGAAAATCATGAAAAGAGAATCAACAACCTGACTGAAGAAAACAACACATTAAAAAATGGATTAACTCAAATTGCAAAAGAGGCGCAGAAAGCCAACGAGGAGCAGAATGACTTAAAAAGTCGAATTTCCCAGATGGAAAAAGAATCTCAAACGCATTCTGAAGAGAATAATTCCTTCAGAATTAGAATGGAGCAAGTGGAAGCTAATGACTTCATGAGAAACCAAGATAATATTAAACAGTTACAAAGAAATTAAAACATAGAAAGCAGTGTGAAATATCTCTTTGAAAAAACCACTGACCTGGAAAATAGGTCCAGGAGAGACAATTTGGAAATTATTGG
>CM053601.1:95427986-95443974 GCA_028646575.1 Pseudocheirus occidentalis | reverse complement strand
CCTGAAAGCCATGACCAGAAAAAGAACTTGGAAAGCATTCTTCAAGAAGTCCTCAAAGAAAATTGCCCTGATGTTTTACAATCATAGGGCAAAATAGAACTTGAAAGAATTCACAAATCAACTCTTCAAAAAGATACCCAAAATAAAACTCCTAAAAATATTATTGCCAGGTTCCAGAATATCCAGTTAAAGGAGAAAATATTACAGGCTTCCAAGAGAAAACAATTTGAATACTGTGGAAACACTATTAGAATAACCCAAGATCTGGCAGCTTCTACACTGAGGGGTTGAAGGGCTGGGAATTTAATGTTTCAAAGATCAAGGGAGCTGGGATTAAAACCAAGAATCACCTACACAGCAAAATTGAGTATAGTCTTCCAGGGGAATATATGGTCATTCAATGAGGTAGAATACTTTCAAGCATTCTTGCATAAAATAACAGAATAGAAGAGAAAATCTGACAATCAAACACAAGAGACATCAGAAGGCAAACATGGGAAAGAAATCATAAGGAACTTACCAAAGATGAACTATTTACATACGAATATGGAAAAATGATAATAGTAACTTATGAAACTTTTCTTAGTATGAGGATGGGGAAAGGGAATACAAGTGCATACACACACACTTATATGTATGTATGTATACTTACACATCTATATATACCAAAGGCTATATATGTGTATGAATACATATCTGAGCATGTGTGTATCTGTGTTTGTAAAGGGTATAGGATTAATTGAATATAGAGGGATGATACTTTAAAGGTGAAATTCTTAGGTGGGAGAGGACGAGAATGAGGGGAGATGGGGAGAGACAAAAATGTGGTTAATCATCCCATATAGAAGAGGCAAGGGATAACTGTTGCAACTTTACTTTCATTTACTCTCATTGAAGCTGGCTTAGGGAAAGAATAACATTAACTCTCTGGGTATCAAGAGGCGGGATGATGGAGGGGAGGGCAGGGTCTGAAGGAGGGATGCTGGAGGCACACACTTCAGCAAAGGGACATGGAGAGGGTAGAGAACAGAATAAGGGGGGATCGATAGGAAGGAGGGACATATCATCAGACTGTCACAATATGTACACTTTGAATATATGTTGTGTAATTACGCACACACAGCCTGTATTGAATTATTTGTCCTTCCAATGGGGCTGGGTGACAAGGAAAGAACCAAAAGAATCTAGAACTTAAAGCTCTGCAATACATGCTACTAGGAATTAAGATATACAGAGTGTGGGGTAGGGAGACCCTCCCTGCCCTACCAGAAAGTTAGAGAACAGATCAGGGGAGGGGCTTTACAGTGGGATTACTGTTTTTGGGTTGGAGTAGGGGAAAGAAGGGGAGAAAATTTGTAACTCAAAAGCCTCATGGAAATGATTAATGTAAACAAGAAAACAAGTAAAAAAATTTTAAGAAAATAAATGAACTCAAATAGCAAAAGAAGTCCAAAAAGCCAATGAAGAGAAGAATACCTTAAAAAGCTGAATTTGTCAGATGGAAAAAGAATCTCAAATACTTTCTGAAGAGAATAATTCCTATAGAATAAGAGTGGAGCAAATCGAAGCAAATAACTTTATGAGAAATCAAGGATAATATTAAACAGATTGAAAATAAAAAAAAAATTAACAGAAGGCAATGTGAAACATCTCCTTGAAAAAAACACTGATATGGAGAATAGATGCAGAAAAGACAACTTAAAAATTTTTGGACTACCTGAAAGCCATTATCAAAAAAAGAACCTAGAAAGCATCCTTCAAGAAATTCTCAAGGAAAATAGCTCTGATATTTTAGAACCCTAGGGCAAAATAGAACTTGAAAGAATTCACCAATAACCTCTTAAGAAAGATCCCCAAAAGAAATCTCCTCGGAATTTTATAGCCAGGTTCTGTAGTTTGCAGATCAAGGAGAAAATATCACAAGCTGCCAAGAAGAAACAATTTGAATACTGTGGAAACACAATCTGGATAAACCAGGATCAGCAGCTTTTACATTAAGGAATCAAGGGGCCTGGAATATGATATTCTGGAGATCAAAGGAGTGAGGATTTAAACCAAGAATAAGCTACCAGCAAAATTGAGTATAATGTTCCAGGGGAAAATATGGTCATTCAATAAGGTGGAGGACTTCCAAGCATTCTTGGTGAAAAAACCAGAACTGAATAGAAAATTTTACATTCAAATACAAGGAGCATGAGAAGGTAAACATGGAAAAGAATTCATAAGGAACTTATCAAAGTCGAAGTGTTTACATACCTGCATGGAAAAGCAATATTTGTACCTTATGAAACTTTTCACAGTATGGGGATAGTAAAGGGAAATATGAATGGGTATAGATATAGACATGGACATAGACATAGACATTGACATAGACACATACATATAGGTATATATATACATATGTGTGTATATGTGTGTATACATATGTCTGTCTAGGAGGGTATATATATACATGTGGGAACATATATGTGAGTATGCATATCTGTACATAGAGAGGTCACAGGATCACTGGAATAGGATGGGATAATATTTCAAAAGGTGAAGTTGAGAGGTGAGAGAGGAATAGTATGAGAGGAGACATGGAGAGAAAGAATGAGGTTAATCCTCTCCTGTAGAATAGGCAAGGGATAACTCTTACAATGGAGGGGAAGAACGGAAAGGCAAAAGGGAATGGGTTAACATTTCTCCCATTGAATTTGGCATAGAGAAGGAATGACACACTTTAAATTGACTGTGTTGGCCTACAGAAGTGTAGGGGGGAATGGGATGAGAATGGGGAGAATGGAGGAGAGGGCAGGTTTTGGGGGGAAGGTTTGTAGAAGCACACACTTAAGTAATAGAAGAGAATAGAACAAGAGCAGGGTGGAATAGGAAGGAAGAAAATGTAGTCAGTCTTATACAATATGTCCATTGTGGAGATGTTCTGCATAACTACACATGTAGGGCCTTTATTGAATTATTGAATTGCTTGTCTTTCCAATGGGGGGGCAGGTGAAGGGAGAGGAAGGGAAAGAATCAAGAATGTAAAGTTCTAAAATTGATTGTTCATATATATACATATATATATACACATACACATACATACATACATACATACATACATACATATAATTATTATTATTATTTACAGGCAACCAGGAAATAAGATATATAGGTACTGGGGTAGGGAGATCCATCTTTCCTTACCAGAAAGTCAGAGGGGTGATGGGGGACTATGTAGGAGAAAGAAGTTTGGGGGAGGGGGTATACAGCTGGATCACTGTTTTAGGGCCAGAGGTAGGGGAAAGATGGGGAGAAAATTTGTAACTCAAAATATCATTGAAATTGATGATGTAAAATAAAAATAAACAAAAGTTTAAAGAAATAGAAATTGAAAGGTTTAAAATATAATATTCTAGAGGTCAAAGGATACACTGTTAAAATCAAGAATCACCTACCCAGTTAAACTGAGTATAATACTTCAGGGGAAACTATGGTCATTCAATGAAATAGAGGACATTCAGACAATCTTAATGAAAAGACCAGAATAGAACAGAAAATTTGACTTTCAAATATGAGAAGCAAGAGAAACACGAAAAGGTGAGTAGGAAAGAGAAATCATAAGAGACTCATTAAAATGGAACTGTTTATATTCCTACATAGAAAGATGATATTTGCAACTCATGAGATTTTTCTTGGTATTAGGATAGTTGAAGGGATCATGCACACACTCATACATGTATATATATATATATATATATATATATATATATATATATATATATATATATATATATATATAAATATATGTTTATATATATATACATATACATATATTTATATATTATGTGTATGTTTACGTATGCAGAGACAGAGGGCACAGGGTGAGTTGAATATGGAGGCATGATATGTAAAAATTAAATATATTGAATATATCAGAAGAAGGAGAAAGGGAGATATAGTATAATTTAAATTATCTCATATAAAAGAGGCAAGAAAAAGAAGTTACAATTGAGGGGAAGAGTGGGGAGGTGAAAGGGAATGAGTCAAACTTACTTTCATTGGATTTTGCTTAAAGAGGGAGTAACATACACACTCAATTGAGAATCTTACCCTACAGGAAAGTAGGAGAAGAGGATGGGGGAGTGGATAGAAAGGAGGCCATATTGGGAGAGGGGGCAGTCAGAAGCAAACACTTTTGAAAAGGGACAGGGTCAAAGGAGAAAACAGGATAAATGGGGGATGATTTAGGAGGGTGGAAATATAGTTTCTCTTTCACAATATGACTAAGATGCAAGTGTTTTGACTAACTACACATATATACCCTATATGGAATTGCTTGTCTTCTCAACATGGGTGGATGAGGAGGGAAGAAGGGAGATAATCTGGAAATCAAAGTTTTAAAAACAAATGGCAAAAAAATAGTTTTTACATGCAACCAGGAAATAAGATGGACAGGCAATGGAGAATAGAAATCCATTTTGCTGTAGAAGAAAACAAGGAGAAGGGGCAAGTAGGGGATATAAGGAGAGATATAAGAAAGTACAAATTAAGGCAAGGTGTAATCAGTATGCTTGCCATCTTGGGTTGTGGGGTAAGGGAGATTTGGGAAGAAATTTTGGAATTCAAAATCCTGTGGAAATGAATGTTGCAAACTAAAAAAATTCTTAAAGTAAAAAAATAATGTAAAAGAATCAATAAAAATAATAGGGTCAAAATAAAATAAATAAAGGAAATAATGGTATGTCAGGAAGCAGTACTTTTAACCAATCAATTAAAAAAAACATATACCTAAGAGTATATATGTCAGGCATAGATGTGCATGCTGGTGATAAAAGTACAGAGAATGAAACAGTCCCTACTTGAATTTATCTTAGATTCTAACTTCAAAATCAACAAGTAAAAATATAAGTATTTGCATTATAAACATATAAAGAATAAATATAAATAACTACAAAGGAATTCAATATAGGATAGGGAAAAAGAGTACTAGCCTTTGGGCAGTTCAGAAAAGGTTGTATCTTCAGTGGAGATGCTCTATGAGATGGAGATAAAGAAAATGTGCATGAAAAGCATGTGAGATAGCAATTGAGATGAGAGGTGTAATTTTCTATGTACAGAACTAAGAAAATATCAGTGGTTCTAATACAGGGTATTACAATTTTGTAATCTTAATTGAGAATGAAAAAATAGGTTGTGAGATTTAAAAATTAAGTAGAAAAATGAAAATTTTATACTATAGTTAATTGGAAATCCCTGGAGTTGATTGAATAGGGGATGTAAATGTCCAGATTATATTTAAGGAAAGTTACTTTAATAGCAGTGTGTAGAATTGAATGGAATGACAGAGAGAACTAAAACAGGTAGACAAAGAGGAAATTGTCACAATAATGTAGATAAGAGATGATGAGATCCTAAACTATATTGACAAATACAGAAACAAATGGAAGAGAAAGAAAATATTGCAGATGCAGACAACATAAAATTGGATAATGATTAGAAATGAATGTTATAAGAGAATGATGACATAATGATAATGCCAAGATTTGATATCTTTTTTCTGCATAGAGACATGGGTCAGTCTGGAAGAGAGTAAGGTTATCAGATAATAGAATGAATTTGTTTTTGGACATGTTTGATAAAATTGAAGATAAGTGATAGATGAGAATGACAGAAAGGCCAATCTGCAGGAGAAGAAAAGATAGAGTGGGATTGCTTGCATATGTCAAGGGGTTTGCTCTGGCAAAGAGAATGGCTATCTCTTTTATGTGATACAGAGGAGATAGTGAAAGAAGGCATTTGTATAATATGAGAAAAGGAAGAGGGGAGACAAGGAAGCTCTGGATGAATAGCCTTATGTAAAAAAAAGAATTATCATTTAAGCTATTACTGGTATAACAAGACTATTGGGGTAAGCCTTGATTTGTTCTAAAGATGATTAAAAATGGAATTATATACTTTTATCAAAATCAATTCTCCATGTTCTATTTCATAAGAGATAAAAATGGTCAAAGGATATGAGAAGGTATTTTTAAAAGGAACAAATCTAAGCAATCACAACGAAATTCTAAAAAAAAATTACTCTAAATAACTAATAGCTGGAGAAATGCAAAGTGAAACAACTTTGAGATTTTGCCTGATACTTATCTACTGGGCAAAGATGACAAAAGAGAAAAATGAAAAGTATGGGCAGGATTATGAGAAAATAGGTACATTGTGGGTAGAGCTAGGAATAGGGCACAATATTCTAAAAAGCCACTTGGAACTACCATAAATCACTAAAAGGTGCATACATTTTTACTCAGCCACATCAGTACTGGACCTATAACCCAAATAAATCAAAGAAAGATTTTAAAAGATCTATATGAGGGATGGACTCAAGATGATGGTGTAGAAGCAGGAAAACTCTGCAGCTCCTGCCACTTGTAATCACCTCAAATACTTAGAAAATCTGACTCTAAAGAAAGTTTAGAGTTCCAGAACCCATAAAGTGAGAGAGAAACAAATTTCCTTCTGAAGGCAGGCTGGTGGGTGAACAGGAATGGTTCATTACAGCACACTGGGAGCCAAGACCAGACCTGCTCTTTTAGCCCCAGAGTGACCAGGACCAGGCAGAGCCGGAGCATTCTGGAGAATGGATCATCAGCGGCTGTGGCAGTTTCCAGAATTATCAACCCAAAGACAAAGTGAAAGGTCCATAAAGCTTGGCTGAATTTGGGGGAGCAGGTCCGGCTGGCTGCCACAGAGCCAGAAGTGTCAGAAGCAGTGGCCCTACAGGCATCTCCACATGGCTGCTTCAGAGCTCATGGCCTGGAAATTTCGGGGGGGGGGGGCAAGTGACCATTCAGAGGCTAAGTGTTCTTGCCTTAACCTACCTGGATCAGGATCATAATCTTTTGATGTGGTCCTCAGGTACATGACCAGTGAGCCAGAATTTGTGGGGACTGCAGAGACAGGACTATCCTAATAGCTCTGGTAGCTGCGAAAACCCCAGCCATTTCGGACAAACCTCTCCCTTTGGGAAGCAGAGCTCCACAGAGCTAAAAATTTAAGTAATTGACTAGCAACATGAGTAGGCAAAGGAAACAAAGTAAGAATAGCAATCTGATTTTAGATTCCTTTTTTGAGGGACAAAAAAGATCAAAGCATGGAACAGGAGGAAGAAAACACAGTCAGAGCTCCTGCACCAAAATCTTCCAAGAAAAACTTAAACTAACTACAGGCTATAGAGGAGCTTAAGAAGGATTTTTGCAAACCAATTGAGGGAAGTGGAAGAAAAATTGAGGAGAGAAATGAAAATGATGCAAGAAAATGTTGAAAAGAGCCAACAACCTGACTGAAGAAAATAACACCTTAAAAAGTAGACTAACTCAAATGGCAAAAGAGCCCCCAAAAAGACAATGAGGAGATGAATACCTTAAAAAGTCAAATTTTGAGATGGAAAAAGAATTTCAAAAGGTCACTGAAGAGAATTATTCCTTCAGAAGTAGATTGGAGCAAATGGAAACAAATGACTTTATGAGAAATCAAGATACTATTAAACAGATCCAAACAAATGAAAAAAATACATATACATACATACATGAATATATGTGAAATATCTCATTGAAAAAAAACCACTGACTTGGAAAACAAATGTGTGAGGAACACTTTAAAAAGTTTTTGGACTATCTATAAGCCAGTTTAAAAAAAGAACCTTGAAAGCAACCTTCAGGAAATTCTCAAGAAAAATTGCCCCGATATTTTAGAACCAGTGGGCAAAATACAATTTGAAAGAATTAACCAATCACCTCTTGAAAAAAGTCCCAAAAAGAAAACTCCTAGAAATGTTACAGCCAGGCTTCAGATTTCCTAGATCAAGGAGAAAATATTACAAGCTGCCAAGAAGAATCAATTTGAATACTGTGGAAACACAATCAGAATAACACAGGATGTAGCAGCTTCTACATTAAGGGATAAAAGGACCTGGAATATAATATTCTGGAGATCAAAGGAGCTACTATGGAAACCAAGAATCACTTACCCGCCAAAACTGAATATAATGTTTTAGGGGAAAATATGGTCATTTAATGAGGTGGAGGATTTTCAAGCATTCTTGATGAAAAAAAAAGAGCTGAATAAAAAAAAATTGACATTCAAATACAAGAAGCATCAGAAGGTAAACAAGGAAAAGAAATAATAAGGAACTTGTCAAAGTTGAACAATTTACATGTCAACATTGAAAATGATATTTGTAACTCATGAAACTTTTCTCAGTAGAAGGATAGTTGAAAGGAATATAAATATGTGCATGTGTGCACACACACACATAAATACACACATATATGTGTGTGTGTCTGTATGTGTATGTATAAGTATTTTTATATGTAAGTATACATATACAAACACATATGTCTATGTAGGAAAGTATATATGTGTATGAATACATATGGGAGAGTGTGTACGTTATGTGTACAGCTATACATAGACAGAGGGCACAGGATCAAGTGAATAAGAAGGAATGATATTTTAAAAGGTGAAACTGAGAGGTGAGAGAGGAGTATAATGAGAGGAATGGCTTTAATAATCTCATATAGAAGAGACAAGTGATAACTGTTACAATGGAGGTGAAGAACAGGAAGGCAAAAGGGAAAGGGTCAACCTTACTCTCACTGAATTTGGATTATGGAGGGATTGAAACACTCAAAATTGGGTATTTTATACTACAGGAGAGTAGGGGGAAGGGGATAAGAGGGAGGATGATGGAGGCAAAAGCTGGGCGGGGGGGGTTGTTAGATGCACACATTTTTGTAAAGGGACAAGGACAAAGTATAAAATAGAAAAAGTGGGGGGAGGTTGGGATAGGATGGAGGGACAAAAGGTAAGTCACAGTATGTCCATTGTGGAGATGTTTTGTGTAACTACACATATACAGCCTGTATTGAATTGTTTGTCTTCCCAGTAGGGGTGGGTGGCAAGGGAGGAAGGGAAAGAATCTAGAATTTAAAGTTTTAAAATCAAAAGTTTAAAAAAACTTTATTATTATTTTTATCATTATCATAATTATTTTTATTACTTTTTTTTCTTTACATTCAACTGGGAAATAAGAGATAGAGGTACTGGGCTAGGGTGATTCATCTTGCCTTAACAGAAAGTCAGAAGGGTGATGGGGCAGGATATAGGAGAGAGAAGACTGGGGAAGCAGGTTTACAGTGGGATCACTGTTTTGGGGTCAGGGGTGGGGAAAGACAGGGAGAAAATTTGTAACCCAAAATGTTGTGGAAATGAATGATGTAAACTAAAAATATACAAATGTTATTTAAAAAGAAATTTCCCTTATGTACATAATGTGAGTGTACTTAAAAAAAGATCTACATGTATGCAATAATTTCTGTAACCACTGGCCCTAGAGTCAGGAGATCCTGAGTTCAAATCCAGTCTCAGACACCTATTAGCTCTGTGACCCTGAGCAAGGCTCTTAAACACCAATTGCCTCAAAAAAAATTTAACAGAATTTTCAGCATTTTTCATTATTATCAAAACTTGGAAAGGAAGGGTAACCTATTAGGAAAAACCTAAACAATTTGGTATGAGAACGTGATAGATTTTTATTGTGCCATGAGAAAGGATGAAATTGACAATTTCAGAGGAAGCAAAAAATAGAACTTTGAATTGACATAGAGAAATGAGCAGAACTAGGAAAAATGTATACAATGATAATGTTACTGAGAAAAATGACTTTGAATTATTTTTGAATTCTGATCAATACAATGAATGATTGCATTGAAAGAAGAAAGATTAAACAGGCAACCCATCTCCTGATAAGCACTGATGAACTAAAAATGAAAAGTGAAACATTTTCATTGTCTCCGTGGTACTTTGTTTTCCAAGATGAGACAAATATATATTAAGGGCTTTATTTCTTAGTTTTTGGTTTTTTTCCCTTTATTTGTGAGGTAGTGTTAAGAACAGATTAATATAGACAGGCAAAATAAGTAAGTATGAATATGATTATTGTTCATTTGTTTCAGTCCTTTCCAACTTGTTGTTATCCCATTTGGGCCTTCTTTGGCAATTATATTGTAGTGGTGTTACATTTCCTTTTTGAGTTCATTTTACAGATGAGGAAACTGAGGCAAACGGACTTGCACAGGATTACACATCAGTAAATAGCTGATATTCAGGTCTTCCTGACACTGGAACCAGTATTCTACCATCAATGGCACCTAGTTGCCCTAAAAATAAATTAATACCTAAAATAATAAATGAATAGATGATAGAAGGAAGAAAAAATGAATGAAAGAATAAACAATTGAAAGAAGCAGATTAATGGAGTAATGAAGATGAATGCTAAAATTTGAAGGTTTTTTTTCCTAAACAGGGACTTAAAACCATTTTGAAAAAGGTTCTGGCATTAAGTGATTTGAAATGATTTTGATGTTCCCTTCCAAAAAAATATGTCTCATCAATTATCAAAATAAAAACTTTTTATAACTACCAGAAAACGAGACATTTTTTTTTATTTTTCCATCTTCAAATGTCTACACTCTCTAGGTGAAGTACAGTGAACTAGGTTGGATATTTGAAGTTGGATGATAAAGATTTGGATTATGGCTCTATTTATTTTAACTTTATCACCTTGGGCAAACCACCTAACTTCTTTGAGGCTCAGCTTCCTCATCTTAAATGATTATAATAATGAATGCATCATCTATGTACATTTCTTTATAAGTCTAAAAGTGCTTTGATTTTATTCACAAATTATATGTATGCTTGTATACATATGTGTATATGTGTTATATATACACGTATGTGTATATATATCACACACACACACATATATATAAATTGTTTTGAAAAATACATAATCTCCTTTCTGCTTCCCACAAATTGCCCTAAGAGAATGTTTTAGTGTAGTATTCTAATTCATGAATTCTTTAATAGTTTAGCAAAAGAATAGTAAATATTCTACAAAATATTTCCTAAGCAAGAGAGAAATGAAAAAAAGAAAGGAAAAGAAAAGAAAGAAAACCTTAATAACTGCATTTGCCATCATCATTTTTCTCAGACAATAAGGTATTTTAAGGAAAAAAATATAGATTTTTAAAACATTTCAAATTCAGGCAGCTAAATTTATACTTGAGAGATGAAATTCAAATTTTGGTAAAAGTTCTGCTTTGAATAATAAAGTTGACATTTGTCCTCAATGAAATTGGATTCCTTCCTTAACAGAATGCTTTTGAAAATTTGATCATTCAGAATAAGACAGAAACATTGTCAGAAAGTAAAATTTTGTAAATACTATTTTCTAAATTATGTTTTTTTTAAGTTTTACACAAAGTTTTGTTTATTGCAGAATACATCTTTCTGACTTTGGAATTTTGAAAAATCTGACTTCAGTATTAAATTGTATAGATCATAGAAAAGTTTGGTTTTTATGTTATAATTAGAATGACACTGCTGACATTCTGTTGTTATCCCATGAAATGAAAAGAACAAAAAACAAGTTTTGTAATTATGGACCTAATTTTGGTCACTAATGCAATGGGGACACTATGAAGATGAGAAGAAATTATCTCCTTAAAGAAACACGTTTGTCTCACTTATTCAATTCAAGAAATAATCATTGTGTCTATTCTGCTCAATTATTAGTTTAAAGTGGTGTTTGACCTCATGTAATTAGAAAATTGCCACAATTCTTCATGTCAAGTTGTTTATATGGTTCTAGTCAAAGACTCCATTCAAAGTATCTCCTTGTTTTCTTTTCCAAATGATCTAGTAACAAACTCCTTAGGCAAACTTTAGATTCTTCATACAAAATGAAGAAAATGTGCTCTACTACATCGAACTTGGTTGAGTTATTTAGCTAAGTATGTTACTAGTATTTGTACTCATAAGATAGCATTTTTTATTTAAAAAGTGATCATTTTCTTTAAAATTACTATGTTAATTATGATTATATTGAGAGTGTGTTACTGCCAGAACTATGAAGTATAGCTGAAGGTATTTTCTCCTATTTGATTAATGTAGTATATATTTCATAAGAAGCTATGGATCCATCCATTTGCTGTAAGTTTCAACTACAATTTTCTTCGTTTCCCCAATGCTACTTTTAGTTAAGTAGACAAGGATGTATTTTCATTTAGAAATAGTTAAAGAATTCATCATGCAAGTAATATGGTTTTCCATACAAGAATGTGTTATGAAACACCCATTTCATGGTATTGGACTTCAGTTAAAAGTCCTATGATAAAAACCTAGGGGAAAGCACTCATCTACTGTGAAGAGCATAAATATAAGCATGGCACAGTGGGTTTTCTCTCTATTGAAGTCTGAGGGCACACTCCACAAATGAGTTGGCTGCTCTTGAGTAACCATTCATTAATTTTAAAAAGAAGAAGAAGAAAGCTTTTAATGATGCCACATCCCTACAGCCAACCCCAGGATCCTCTGTAGTCTGTTCTCAACTCATTGTTTTCACAATGATTTCACAGGCTACTAATTTTTCATAAACAATAGCCTGTAGAGCTGTCTGGGAAGGGTCCCCAGTGTGGGGCAGTACATACAGGAGGTTGTGTGTATGCTAACAGTCAGCTGAGTGTATATGACTGGTGTGTGAAATACATAAGCACTCATTTCTTCCTCAATATATTCAAACAGTAGTTACTGAACAATTTCCAAATTGCTGAAAGTTTTTGTTTCACATTCTGCCTATTCTCTGACAATCTCATAAATCTTTGTCCCAATTAAACTTCTAATTTGTCTTGATGATGTTGATGATAGATTTTTCCAGCAATTTCATCTCTTATCCATGAAGATCTACATTAAGAACAAAAAGCAATCTGGAAAGTGATTGTAATAATCACTTTTAAAAATCACTTTCTCATCTAAAAAAAAACCATCCTTCCTCTTTAAACCTTTCTATCTTTTCAGGAAACTTATGTTTTCTTCAATTATGTTCCTGATTAACGTAAATCTTCATTTAGATTCAAGAAAAGAACTGGAAATACATTTCTAGCATCATGAAACTAACAGCTAATTCATGGTTCAAGCATAATGATCTCTCCAAATGTGATCTTTGCTTAGAGGGGAAAAAGTGACATTAATGAATCATTTTCATTCCTATCCATCTTTTGCTCAGCTGTCAGACTTATTTTCCTATATTATACTTCTCACCATGTCACCAGACCCAAGTAAAACTCCCTGTTCCCTGCAGAATCAAATATAAATTGTTCAAGTGTTTCCCACTCCAGTCAGTCATTGACTCAATAGTCAAAGTAATCTTCCTGAAGTGTAAGTCTTAGTATTCCGCTGCAAAGGTTCCATGTTACACCAAGAAGCAATTATAAAATGCCTTCTTTAGTTTTTTTTAAACTACCTCAGTGGCTGATTCTCTCCTAACTTTCCAATTTTCTTCAAGTTTATTGCCTCCACTGCTTTCTTATCATCTATGATTCAAAGATCTCTACATAAATATTTCAGTTCTAATTTCTCTACTGACCTTCAATTTCACTTCACCAAGTGTTGACTGGGCATACTGAATTTGATGTCCTATAGACATCTCACACTACCTCACAAATGTGGTCAAAACACCACTTAATATCCTTCCCCTCAGCCACTTTCCTCTTACCAATTTACTTTTTAGTGTTGAGTATATCACCATCCTCTCAGTTATCTTCACCAGGGCTTTTTAATTTTTTTCAACTTCCATAACTCCTTTTTTCCCCTTTCGGCAGATTTAGTTGGTGTTATATAGCCTCAGGGAATGTGCAGTACAAATTGCACATGCTTTGTGTTCAGAAGCAAAGCTTCAGTGAAGTTTCATGAGGCAATATGGGCAAGTTCTGCCAGAAACACCTCAGATACATTACACATTTGATTATTACTTAACTTTTGGTTACTGTGCATTCAGAAACCTTTCACTGTTGCTAGATTTTTCCCTACCCCATATGGGTCATGACCCACAGTTTAAGAAGCATTGATGTAGGTTAGTGATCTGTCATCCTCAACTCTTCAGTTGTACTTATCCTCTCTAGTAAAAATGTATATATTTTAACATACATAGTGGTTTACACATCGTCTCTCCCATTAGAATATAAGATGCTTAGGAGCAGGAACTATTTTTGGGGGGAGATGTTGTTTGTATCACACTTATACATAGAGTACAGCGTCTGGAATAGAATAAGAGATTTACAAATAAATGTTTGTTGACTGACATACTAAATTCTTAGAATGTGAAAAGGTCTGAAAGTGAACAATATTTATACATACATTTAAGTGCAATTTATCATCTGTAACAAGTTTTTTCAATTGATTATCTCCAATTGCCTTCTAGTATTAGAAAAAAAAGAATATATGCCGAAGAGGTCTTTCAAGCATGGCAATAAAATGGTAAAACATACTATTTTATCCATTTATACATTTTGTATGCATGCCTATGCACTTCATTCAACAAATAATTAGGGAAAAGATTATTCACCATTGTTTGAATTTCCTACACATATTTGCAAAGAGCTATGTTAGTCTGAATATTCTGACATTTTAAGTAACTTTCACTAATAGTGCAGTATTCCTATGCTCAACTGGATCTGTACTCACATGAATTTGGCACTTAAGTAAAAACTTGTAGACCACAAGCCATCTTTTGAAACTTTTCACCATACACTCCCCAAAGTTCAGTACATAGTATTTATCCAAAATGCTAGAAGCATTTTGTCCTTTCTTGCTTTCTTTTCACAATGGTATCCATGCAGTATACTGATGATGTATCTATCTCTCACATCTCACTCATAGGTCATGATTAAGCCTATTTCCCCCATACAATAACATCCTTATATTCCTTTTTTTCAAATTCCTCACTGGCTTATAGTGTTATTATCTTCTCATACCCATAATACAATAAAACTTGTAATAAACACATGGAAATACATACTGCTTTAAATAAATTCTAAAATGCTACTTGTAAAATAAAGTAAAATAAAATGAAATGCTACTTGTAACTCAGCATGTTTATACACAACACAATAATTTATGGATTTGCAAGTAAATACCTTCCATTTAACACCCAACAATTTTTAGTTGTCTGGGTGTATCTCTAACTTTCCAGGGACAATGATAGTTATTGAAATCATGGGAAAATCATCTGTTCCTGAGGGTCTGTAAAATTGACAATATGAGACCCAATCTATCACCGGTAGTCTAGTGTCTCCTAGGGTAAACTGCTGATATTTTTTTGTGTCTCCATAACATAGAAATAACATCACCTGTTAGCTAACTACATCATAGAGGTGTTAAAAAGATAAATGAATTAGACAGTCTACTTTCAGTTTCTTCGAAAATGTTTCCCTCTTATTGATTGGCCACATCTTATCTTCATGATTCAAATGGGAAGAAGATGTGAAAATGCAGTAAAGAAAAAAAATCAGGATAAAATTCAATTGAAAATTGGATGCATTCCACAGAATATGAATTTTTCTATTTCATCAACACAATTTCAGTTTTAAAAAGTATACCACATATCCTGTCACTCTACATTCTTCTTCATTCTGCAGTCAGAATATTTTCTGTTGTTTGCTCATTTTTAAACCTTATTTATGACTTTTAAAATCAATGCTAAAGTGAGATTCTGCTTCTGGGGTGGAAGTATTATTGTCCAAAGCTTCAGGATTTGTGTACACGTTTGCAGAAAAATTTCTGGGGGAACTGTATGCTCTCAGTTCTTCCAAGGTGGTATGATCTAAGAAGAGGTGCATTGGTCTCTCATGGTCTATGCTCTTGTCTGTGAACAACTCTAAACACTCATACTCCCTCTACTTTTCCTTCTTCCTCTCCCTTTCTCTCTCCCCTCTCCCCTCCCCTGTGTCTCTCTCTATCTGTCTGTCTCTCTGTGTCTCTGTCTCTGTCTCTGTGTCTCTGTCACTGTATCTCGCTCCCTCCCTCTCCCTCTCCTTCCCTCCCTCCCTCCGTCCCTTCCTCCCTCTCTCTCTCTCTCTCTTTCTCTCTCTCTCTCTCTCTCTCTCTCTCTCTCTCT
>CM053601.1:95395914-95427486 GCA_028646575.1 Pseudocheirus occidentalis | reverse complement strand
GACTCCACCTAAGAATAGATTTATTAGATCTCACCTTTAGAATTTGTGTAAAGAGTAAAATAAAATCCAGTTTAAAAATCTCAGTATATAGAGGCATAGCCAAGATGGGGGAGTAAAAGGAGGAACTTATTTGAACTTCTCCCCAATTATTTCCAATACCTGTAAAAATGACTCTAAACAAATTTTAGAACTATAGAACCCAAAAAATGATGGAGTGAATGATGTCCATCTTAGGACAGCCACGGCAGATCAACAAGAAGGTCTGGGAGCAGAGCATGGTCCTGTGTGAACTGAACCAGCACAGACCAGTGGCACAGACTAGGCCAAAGAAGACCTCAGGAGACTGAATAACTGGCAGATTTGGTGGTTTCCAGATTTCTCAACCCATAAACACCAAAGAGAAAGAAAAAAATGAGAGGGGAAACTCTGTTGGACCTCGGTGAAAGAATAGTGTGGTGATTCACTCTGTGTCCCTGGGGTGGCAGAAGTAGCTGTGGATGTGGCAATGGCTGTTTCTGGGGCTCCAGGCCCACAGATTGTGGGTGGGGGCAAGCAATTGAAAGAATCTCTTTGGTGGTACTGAGGCAGGATTCTTTCACTTTACCCTGGTTGGATCTGGGTTACAGTTTTGGGTGGTAATCCAGAGATGAGGAGAATTTCTGTGGCATAGCTTGTTGAGTCGGTGGAGAGTCAGGTCTCCTCACAGTTCTGAGGCAGGTGCCTAGAAGAAGCTCTGAGAGCAGCTGCAAAAACCCCCAGGAATTTGGGACACAGTACTCTCCACTCTGATAGAGTTCTTCTGTGGCAAAGAACTAAAAAGTCAAGTATCTGGCTGTCAAGATGAACAGAGGAAAAGAAAACAGACTATAGAATTGTGCTGGGTTGACAAAGATTAAAACATAGAACCAGAAGAAGGCAAAAAAGTCAAATTCCTGCATCAAAAATCTCCAAGAAAAATATGAATTGGTCACAAGCCATGGATCTGCTCAAGAAGGGTTTTGAAAATCAAGTAATAAAAGGGGAGGAAAAATTGGGAAGAGAAATAAGAGTGAAGCAAGAAAATCATGAAAAATGAGTCAACAGTTTGCTAAAGGAAACCTAAAAATACTGAAGAAAACAACACCATAAAAATAGACTAACTCAAATGAGGTTCAAAAATCTTATTAAGAAAAGAAAGTTTTAAAAAGTATATTTGGTCAGATGGAAAAGGAACTTCAAAAGCTCACTGAAGAAGATAATTCCTTCAAAATTAGATTGGAGAAAATGAAGCTATTATAATGGCTTTATGGAGAAATCAGGATATTATGTAATAGATCAAAAAATTTAAAAAGAAGGCAATGTGAAATATCTCCTTGAAAAAACCACTGACATGGAAAATATATCCAGAAGAGATCATTTAAAAATTATTGGCCATGGTCAAAGCAGGAGCTTCCATTGTTGGTGTGAACTGCCAATTTCACCACACAACTAGTTTAAAAAGTGTAAAACTCATGAAAGAGGGTTTGGAGGCTGCCAGATTAAAAGCCCTTTGATGACACAGCCGTTGGCTTACCATACTCCAGTCTTTGGCAAACAAGGATTTATCAGTCTCCCAGAATTTCTGTTTGGTCTGGAACCCAGAGTTGCTACTATATGAGATATTCAAAAAATATGCCAGGGAAGCCTACAACTTGGGTGTCATGTATATTAGGGGCTGCTGCGGATTTGAGCCTTATCACATCAGAGCAATTGCTGAGGAGCTAGCTCCAGAAAGGGGCTTCCTGCCTGATGCTTCTGAAAAACATGGCAGCTGGGGGAATGGTTTGAGCATGCACACCAAGCCCTGGATTAGAGCAAGGGCAAGGAGAGAGTACTACGAGTCTCTGCCTCTGGCTTCTGGTAGGCCATACTGTCCTTCCATGTCCAAACCTGATGCCTGGTGAGTGACCAAAGGAACAGCTGAGCTAATGCAACAGAAGGAGGTCACAACTGACCAGCAACTGAAGGAACTCTTTCAGAAACAGAAATTCAAATCTTCAGTAGCCTAATATAATGTGTATAACCATGTGTTTTGGGTCCATTAGCACTCATAATTGGTAAGCTTACTCTCAAATTAAATAAAAAATGGATCTTTAAAAAAAAGTATTATTTTAAAAAAATATATTAAAAAAAATACACCTGAAAGCCATGATCAAAAAAAGAGCCTTTCATCTTTCAAGAAATTCTTAAGGATAACTGCCCTGATATTCTAGAACCAGAGTAAAATAGAAATGGGAAAAAAATCTACCCATTGCCTCTTGGAAAAGGTTCCCAAATAGAACACTCCTAGGAATATGTGTGTCTGTTTGTGTGTCTGTGTGTGTGTGTGTGTGTGTAGGTTTATGTGTGTATATGTATACATAGAGGGCACAGTTGAATATGAAGGGATGATATCTAAAAAATTAAAATTAAGAGGTGAGAAGGGAATATATTGGGAACAGGAGAAAAGGAGATATAGAATAGGGTAAATTACCTCACAAAAAAGAGGCAAGAGAAAGCTATTACAATGGAGAGGAAGAGCAGGGAGGTGAAAGGAAATGTCAACCTTGCTCTCATTGGATTTGGCTTTCAGGGAATAACAAACACATTCCATTGGGTATCTTACACTACATGAAAGTAGGGGGAAAGGGGATAAGAGGGAGGATCATAGATGAGAGGGAAGATTTGGGGAGAGGGTAGTCAGAGGCAAGCCCTTTTGAAAAGAAACAGGGTCAAAGGAGAAAACAGAAGAAATGGGGGTTCTGGATAGGATAGAGGGAAATGTAGTTACCTATTACAATATGAGTATTGTGGAATTGTTTCACATGCCCACACATGTATAGACTATGTATAATAGCTTGTCTTCCTGGTGGGAGTGGGTAAGGAGGGAGGAAGGGAGAAAATCTGGAACTCAAAATTTGAAAGAAAAATGTTGAAAACTTATGTTTGAGTGTACCTGGGAAATAAGATATTGAGACAATGGGGTATAGAAATACATCTTGCCCTACAAGAAAGTAAGGGGGAATGGGGGAAGGAGAGAAAGGGGGGATATAGAAGAGGAAAGATTGGGAGAAGGGAAAATTAGTATGCTTGCCATCCTGTAACAGGAAGTAGAGAAGAGGTAGTGAGAAAATTTGGACCTCAGAATCTTGTGGAAATGAATGTTGAAAACTAAAACTCAATAAATAAATGAATTCTGAAAAAATCTCAGTATGCTATAGTTTTATCATAAGAATCAAATGTGACGTCTTCAACTTGACTTCATTACTGAAAAATTATAAGAGTTGCTTAAATCCATGAGAAGGTAAAGAGTGAGGAATATTATTTCACAGCACAAATATACCCCTGTGTTAAAAAGAAGAGTTTCAAGGAAGTTATCAGTAATGATGACAATGATAATAATATCAGCTTCATTTATATAGTTCTTTAAGTTTTGCAAAGCACTTTACATATGCTATTAATTTGAACTTCACAAAACCCTGTTAAGTAGTGTTATTAGGATCCTCATTTTACAGATGGAGAAATTTATCCTGAGAAAGAATAAACAACTTACCCACAATCACACAGCTAAATTTCTGGCACAGAATTAAAACTCAGGACTTCCTGAGTTTACTTAACATTGGTTTCAATATTATTTATTTATATACATTTCATATAAATTATTTTATTTATTTATTATCAGTGATAACATTTATCTACAATTATGGGTATCTGTTTTTCTTATGGAGCTTCATTTTTAAAATGGAATTTTTCTATTTGTATTTCATGGTGAGCCCAACCTCCGAATGAGTACAAGTATTTCTCAGGTTCAACAAGCCCACTTACCAAGCCCAAGTAATGATCATGGAACATGCTTATTACAAGTCACATAATAATTAGCAGCTAATTACTACTCACTGATAGAAATAAAAAAGTTGAAAATATGAATTAACATATTTCAACACTGACGCACAGACATATCTGAAAGCCCATGCATTGCTTAAGAAGAAAAATGTAGCTTAAAAGTGAAATGTTAGACCAAGATAAAACTGAAATATCCAAGGCCCCATTTGTATTGATATCAAATAGGATCAGAAGGAGAAAGATAAAGAGAAAAGAATATTCTTCTAGACACCTTTCACCTCCAGTAGCATAACTAGGGGCACATGGGGGCTGAAGAGGCAGGCCTTCAGTAGAGAAATCTCTACCAGAGTATCTATCCCCTTTAGTCTATCTCTGTACATCATTACATCCCCAGAATGCAAAATCATTTCTATAATACAAGGACAACAGTTGCTGAGCCATTTTGTTTTTAATGTTAAAATGTTACAGGCTGAAAAATTTATGATTACAAAACAAAAATGTTCTGAAAGGCATGACCTCAAATTTTCTGAATTGTGAAGTATGGAATCTTTATTATAATCGATACTCTGCACTTCTTTCCCTATCCTGGACAAAATAAGATATTGCTTTGTAGCTCACAAGAAATTTAGGTGCTGAATTCATCTTACTAAATTGCACCATGAAATCATGTAAGTCATTTAACTTCCCCCCATTAGTTTTCCATATGAGTAATAGCACACTAATGAAATATATCAGAAATCAATAGATTTCCTATATCTATGGTTCTGAAACATTGGAATCAAACACCACCGAAAGGGTAAAAGTGGCAGGCAAAAAAATGTAGGATTGCTATTTACCTGCCTGTAATTTTCATTTCATAGCATTATCAGAAAATCATTCTCTCTATGTACTAAGCCTTATTAGTACTAAATGTAATAGACACCAAACAAATAACAAATGATTTTCCAAGGGCAAGTTATGATTGAGAAAGAGCCAAATTTTTCATGGATAATCAAAACTTTCCCCAAATTGTTATCAAGCTTGAAACCTCATTAGCAATCCTATTATTTCTTGCTGAAGAACTTTCTTTGTAAACTGATATCTACTATTTTGAGAAAACATTTCCTAACTACTGTACATCCATACAAATTGGTTAGAATACAGGATAATTCCATGAGAAATGCTTAAGTAGGATAACATTGCATTACCCCGCACTGGTTTGAGGCAGTGATCATTGTCTAATGTAGAAACCACATTCTTTATCACTAGTATCCAAGAGACTGCCATAAAAAATTAATGCACCATTTTATTTTTTTAATTCTCTGTTCTTTCCATTGACTAATAATGCACATTCATAGAATAGACAAAATCAGAAGAAATATGAATTCAATACCCTACGTTTTACTATAAAGTTTGGCATCATGCATTTTCCAAATCATGAATTGTCACTTCTTTTAAAACTTAATTCCCCAGGGAGTTTAATCAGTCTAGGCATATATACTACAGGTTCTTGAGCTAGGGACAGACAGGCATATAGACTCACAGCTGGGAATCTGGACCTCACATTCATACTTGATGCAAATGTTCTGTCCCTTGCTACTTCCCCACATGTCCATCACTTTGAATGGCATTGCATATGCTCACAAAATTGGATGGGCTTTATACTCCCTAGAAACCGAGTCACAGAGGCCCTACTTTTCCAGCACACATAAAAATGTAATTTCTTTTACTTTTGAAGATAGAATGTTTCCCATGCATTTCCTACATTATATTAATAGATATTTACCAAAGATTCCACTGCTGAAATCATGTCAATAGTTAAACATTTTTTTCAAACATCTGAAATTAAATGTAAATTTTTTTCTGCCTCTTCTATGAACTTTGGTTTAGTAGTAATTAAACATTATAGACCACTATATTATATTAAGATTATATACTACATTAAATGCCTTAAATTCAAGTCAACACTCAGATAATAAACAAAAAATGATCTATAAAAGAATAAATATGTCAATAGCAAAAAAACATGTTTTATACTTAAACACTGAAAACTGAATGTGAACTTTGTAATTATTTTTCAACTATGTTGTTAAAATGTTCTTTAGCTTCTATGGACCTTAGTATTTGCTTAATTAAAACTTTCATCCTCATTCATTCATGTGATGACTAGGCATTACATTTCAATGTCATTTACAAAGCACTTGTAGTTAGGTCTTTTTTTTCTTTCTTTTTTTTTGAAAGAGAAAAAACATTCTGCTGTCTTTATGTGGTAATATACTATAACAAAGTAGCATATGAAATAAGTTACAGAACATTTAAGAAGGCTCATAAGTAATTGATGAGATGCTTAGAGACAAAAGCAGCAAAAGCCATTCCACTTCAGATAATTTACATAATTACAGTTTAGACTCAATTTAGTTAATATTATGCTGTCTATAATCAACTTTTAAGCAAATACTGCATGTACACCATTATATGTACTTTAATATGAAATAGACTAGCTTACTTACAACAGCAGTTTAATTTTAGTCTCAAACACTGGTTCATGCTGAAAACAACTAACCACCTGTGCTTAAAATGGACTACATAATGACAGAAGATAATCCACTACCTATTTTCTAGGAATCAACCTAAGGAAGGAAAAAGGTGATTTTATTTAGTAACACAATTGAGGCGCATGTTGCAAATCCCTGTACTATTGTACTCTCTCATGTTTTCTGAAACTTGCATTTAAAGCAATTTATCTCACCACATTCTAGTTTTATGTTAAAAGCAGTGAAAGGCATCTAGACAATGATATAGAAAGTTAAGTAAGGGAATCTCCACATGATTAATGAGAACCTTATTCTATAAAATATCAAATAAAATACTACCCAAACATACAGCACAATTTTTGGCACTGATGATGCTTTTTCCCATTCTGCTACCCATGAGTCTCTTTTACAGCGATATTAACAAAGGATGGGCTCTACCAAGATGTCTTTTCTTCAGAAAGGAAGGGAGGGAGGGAGGGAGGGAGGGAGGAAGGAAGAAAGGAAGGAAGGAAGGAAGGAAGGAAGGAAGGAAGGAAGGAAGGAAGGAAGGAAGGAAGGAAGGAAGGAAGGAAAGTGAAAGGAGAAAGGAAGCAAAATAAAATTCTCCTCTAGATACAATCTACTCTGACTTACAGAAATACATGTGCATGCAAGCACACAAGCACATACACACACACACTTTATCTAAAAAATAACATGGTTGCTGAAATGAAATTACTAACAACATCAATAATAATAGCTAACATTTATGTAGTATTTTAAGGTCTGCAAAATATTTACATATTTTATTTCATTTGCTCATCACAACAACTGATTATTAACACAATCCATGTGAAGAAACTGAGGCAGAAAATGACTTGCCAAGTTTCTCATAGCTAGTAGGTTGCTGAGACAGTGTTCCAACTCAGTTTAGAAGTCAGGTTTCCTAACTACCAAGTCTAACATTATATCCACTACATGGAAGAAAGGAAATAGTAACACAAAACAAAAATTAGCAAAATTTAGAGAATAATTTCAATCAGAGGTAATATTTAACAACAACATTTTAATAACTTTTTGTTGCTATAAAAGTGAAGAAATGAGAATGGAGAAATATACCAAAGTTAGCTTCTTGTTGTGCAACCCAGTATAGGAATTCCCCAAAGCTCCAAAGCACATTCTCCCTAGACTGAATATCTTTGCAGGGAAAAAAAGCCCTAGCTCTTGCTCTGTTTTAAGGGCCTATTTCTAGAGAGAGCCAAATAATTTAGTACTTTGACGTACAGATAAATTGTAAGCTAAAATGTAGCATAATACAAGATATACCCGTTCTATTTGGCTTCTAAGGACGTTAATAAGATAAAAATTGCTAAATAAGGCAGAGTTGTGAAGCCATTTTCCCTTTCAGTTTTGTTCTGATGCTTTAAATATCTGCAGTTAGAAACACAATAATAGTTGTTCTTTTATATGATCTCCAAAAATAAATGAGCCATTTTAAGGCAGAAAGTGAACATTTATCACATTATATCAATATATTTTATACTGTTACTACTCTGAGAAAGTCTACCATATTCATTCAGAGAAATAAAATGTACTGAGGTTGAAGGATGGATAGAGAGAGAGAGAAAAAGAGGGAGAGAGAGAGAGAGAGAAAGAGAGAGAGATTTATGTGTATATATGTACATATGCATGTGTATATGTATGTGTGTGTGTATTACAAATCAGGCTACAAAACAGGCTTTATTGAGAAGAGATAAAATAAGAAAAATGTTTTCTTGCATGTGTAGTGCAAATATAAAGAAGGTACATCATAACAAAAAGTGGGTGTCTTTGAGTACTGCTCTATTGTGTTAGTCTTTGGTTCCTTTAGCTGTATTAGATACTGCCTGAAGTCTTCAACACAAACAAACACAATAAAGGGTTCCAAAAGCTATAATTTTTATCACAAAGTTTTAAAAAGAGTTATATTTTTACTGAGCCTTCTGAACTATTTTTTATATTCTTGGATATGCCTAGATAAAATGTTGGGGGATTCACATACTCAAAGCTGATAGAACCCTAACCTACTCTATTATAGATGTCATTAATGGTAACAATTAATTAGGCAAATCCCTCTCGTATACATAGCAATATTCCATTGATTGTATCCAGTGATCAGAAATTTGATGTATTTAAACCCTTGTATTTTAAAATATTTCATTTTATCCCTATATCATGCATTGTCCAACACGGATAAGGAAATCACTAAACAAGATAAGTTAGTTATGATAGAGCAAAACATGAAAAATTTAAAGAATAATCCTGGGACTAATGATGAGGCATAAAATAAAAATTGTAAACCAAAAAGATATATTTCAGGATCATGCATTCCAAATCCATCAGATAAAGAGATCCTAAAAGATTTAGTGACTCATCCCAAATCACATGGATATTCTATCACTATGTCGGAGTGCAGCTAACACTACTTACCAAGTTTCTTGATTCCTTTAACTAGTATTCTTACCTTTACAACATCTGACTATGTACTGTGGGCTCCAGTTTTAATTTCATATTACATATGTATGCATACATACATATATGCATAGACACATACACATGTGTGTGCACATGATACACCACACAATGTGCATATACACACAGAAACACATGTGTATGTATATATGTGTATGTATATACATGTGTATGTGTGTGCATATACGCGTGTATACATACAAACGTGTGTATATGAATTTTTTGAAACTTAGCCTAGGTATTCCATGTCCTAAACTGTTGTATCTCTTCTAATTTGTGTAGTAAAGTAATAATTTACAAAGAGGGTGGGTTTCAAAACATGTGTGAAACCATTTTAGCAACTCATTTCATGCTAAAATAGTTTAAGTTCAATTATTTGTAGTTTTGAAAGTCAGACATTTCTTCCACATTAACAAATACTTTCTCCTTCAACAAAAAGTAGAATAATCTTAAATTTATTAGTATGACTACTTAATCAACATGGTGTAGTACTAAGACTGCTGGACTTGAATTTAGGAGACATGGGTTGAAATTCTGTCTCACCTGATTTGTGACCGTGAGTAACTCACTTTTTAAACCCAGTCCAATACAACAAGCATGTTATTAAGTACCTGCTATTTGCAATGTTCAATATCAGGAACTGGAAATATAAAATTTAAAGGATTATTAAAGTAACATTTCCCTATGCAGCTTAATTTCTATTGGGGAATATAATATGAAAAGAGATAAGTCTTTTCAAGAAAAAAATATAATGATTTAATTATATCTGTATTTTTCTTTATTTTTTGTGAAAGCCCTGAACTACTACAAATGGTGTCAAAACATGGTATGGACATCATCCTTCCTCAGACCACAATTCTTTTACAATATACACTGAGATATGTTGAACATTTCATTACATAACTTGGAGAAAAAGAACATAAAGCCCCATTGTGTTTTGGGGAAAAAAAGAAAGATTTTGGTGGATTATTATGAATCCTGTTTCTCTGAGTATTTAAATTTTTCCTCAAGCTAAAGTAGGTGTCAAGGATTCCACAAGCCCTGCATCTCACTTTCCCAGGCACTCCACAACTCTAGTATAGTGCAGGAACAAAGGGGATATGAATGTTTAACTACACCTTGTAATTTTTTTTCCATTTTAAAGCAAAAAGTTCAAAGTACCCAAGGAAAAAAATGATGTAACACTCAGCTAAAACTATCTTATTTCTTAAGAAAATTGCAACTTTTGCCCTAAAAAGAAAGAAAAAATGTACCAAATAACATTACTAAAATCTAAGAGGTGACAGGTGAAAATGAAAAAAAAATTCCAAAGACTAATGATTTGACTTGGGAGTAATCACAAATGGGAATCTGTTTACAATTAGATGTACCACTGCACAAGGTTGTGCTGCATTTTGCAACATCAAAAAGTCTGCTATCTAGACCAAAAGTGTGTGAAGGTTATCCTGAAATCTATGGGACAAATTGTTAGCCCCCATGGGAAAGCAAGAAGGCCTACAACTGCATTATAGCTTTTCCAGTGGCTGACTGAGACTTCAAGGTCTGTTGCTAATATATAATTTGAATAATCTGGTCTCATAGACAAACAGAAAAGGTAAACTGCATGTAGGCATTGATACAGAATAGAAGGACAGGGAAGAGGAAGTAACATTTTATTTCTTCTTTTGAGGAATTTAACCTTATTTTATTGTTTCTGAGTAGATCAGTGGTATATTTTTTTGGGGGGGAAACATTCTGTTTTTTCTCCACTTTGCTTTTCCAGTCCTCATCAACTTTTTTTTTCACTATCCCCATTGTACTCAAATCCTGCCAAAATACAGATCTATAAGCAGTCAATTACTTAAGTTACATATGCATAAGAGATAGTAGGAGAAAAAATATTATAAATAATTTAGGGTTGAGGAAGTGTAAATCACTCAAAAATAAAACAAGTAGTCATTAATATAATTAATAGTTAACATAATAATTAACACAGTGGTTGGCACATGGTAACTTCTTAATACATGTTTACAAAATGGTTGATTGATAATATATATAGGATAATATATAGGATCAACTTTTCAATTATTTTTATAGGATATCTAGAAAATTAATTTAATTTAACAAACTCCCAATAGACCAAACAAGGAAAATGGGTTTCTCAACATATATCATCAAACACACATACAAAAAGAAAATGATTCTTTACTGTTTGTAGTCTCTTTTTTCTAAATGAAAGCACCATGTTCAGCATATTTAAAGTTTATGAAGTAATTTATATATCACCAATATAGTTCAGTGAAATTAAATATGACAATAGTATATCAAGGTTTTGTTAGTGGAAGTAAAACAATTTGCAGTCTATAAAGGCCCAGCAGAATAAAAGCTTGATTGCTGTGATGAATAATGTATATTGCCTATGGTACTAATTAACCTTGTACTCCAGTAAGACATTACTGAACAATAAGGCTAATTTGAATGTGGTCAAGCACTTTTCCCTATGGCTTCTTGAAATCACACTTTTGAACATGTAGAATTTGGTTTTGTTAAATGAGAAAAGATTTCTAAGCATTAATTATTTTTCACATGAAATAATAAAGTTACATTTTCCACATTAATGTATTTCCCACCAATACTGCATACACATAAAATAATATACATGTTAATATACATGTTACATCAGTGAAATCATAAACTAGAAAGATAGAAATAGAGAAGCCTGACTTGTGATTCACTAAATTACAACAATTTGAAATTGTTTCTAGTTGTATATTTATTATCAATATTGCCAATTCCATTTTCCATAGAACAAATTATGCCAAGTAAACAAGTTTCAGAATAATGCTTATTGTGGGATTACTTTTTTCAACATATGCTTTTTGAAATGTAAGTATCTATTAGTCTTTGGTACTAGCAAACAATAATATTGCAAAGGATAGAAGATCCCCCAAATTCAAAATGACTATTAAGTAAGTAAAATTGCTTGAAAGATTAAAGGTGATCCTTTCAATGTCTGATGAGTTAGATCTAAGAAGTAGTAATTAGACAGGAGATATGGAAAATTATTTTAAATCTCTTCAACCACTTAATTCTCAAAAAATTGTTCAGTTGTAAAGCCAAGCACAAGCAGCTTCCAGAGTACTGTTGCTGTGAATAGTTTTAAGGTTCTGATTACATAGTATAGTGAGCTCTCTATTCAGCAGTAAACTAAGACAAAATATTGACAGAAACCAAAGTACAGCATACACAATGTATGACATAACAACTTATCCCTAAGGTGGCCACACAGTTTTCACCAAAGTGGCCACATACTTTTAAGCAAAAGATAGCATTCAGTAAGTCCTTAACTCAATCATCCTTAAAGAGCAAGCCTCCTTAAGGGACACAAAGTACAGAGGTCAAAGTTCTCCACCCCAGGTCAGAGTAAATCATAATCTTCTAAGTAAGCATTAAGTATCCAAGAAAACCTCTTTTCATCTTGACTCAAGGCTGGTTCTCAGATTCCATGGTTCCTCTTCCATGCATCCAGTTCCTGCCTGAATCTATCCAACTGCCACCTGGATTCAAAGGCCGGAAGTTCTCAGTTCCTTATACAGCTTCTCACTCAGCTCCTTATGCAGTTCCGAGTTCAGTTCCCATTCCACACTGAAGTTCACAGTACCCAGTCCACCTCGAGTCCATCACAGTTCCTGTTTCTGGGAAGACAAAGCTTAACAAAGCCACAATAATATTCATCCATATTTCTGGCATCATCATCAATTCACTGTCTGCCTGTGAAATCGACAGAGGCCCACAAACAAGGTCCAAGAAGTCAACACAAGTCATCAACATAGAAATCAAAACAAACCCACAAAGAAGATCCTGAGAGGTCAACACAACTGATCAGTAAAGTCCCAGAACCTCCAAAACCTTCCTCCAAGACTTATGTAAACAGACAACCATAAAATCCTCTTTAAGGGCCTCCAGTAAGGTCTCAGGGCTTCTTGGATACAAAATATCACAAACAAAAATAAGCACAGACAGAACAAACATAGAGTGCCAGGATATCACAAATTTTCTCCTTCTCAACTCTGCCATCACAAGAGTTCTCAATTTCTCAGTTCTTCTCGGTTCTCAGTTCTGTTCTCTCCTTATATATGGTCTCAGTTCTAGGTCTCTCCTTATATATGTTCATTAGCTTCCCCCCTCCCCCAGCTTCCTGTTGCATTAGCAAGTTCAAAGGTTCACAAATTTTGGGGTTTACAAGTTCTGCTTCTCAACAAAGACTTGATACAATCATGGGAAAGGCTCAAAAGAAACTTGAACTGAAACAAGGTGTTGATTAAATAGCTGAAACAAGGTGTTAACTACATCTTTGTTGCCATTACATCTTTTCCTGGCATTAATATTGAGTTTGAGAGTTGATAAAATATCATTCATTTTTATTTTCCTCTATGGTGCAGTTCATAAAGGCCTAGTTTGATAGGATTACATGAAGACTTTACTAAAACAACTACACCATAACAAATATGCCCTCATGTTCAAAAACTTTGTCCTCTATGACCCATAACATCCTTCTGCATATCAATTTCAAAATCTTCTTTAAATAAATACAAACGATTTTTTTTAATTTTAGACTCAAAGGACAGAACACGAATAGAGAAAAGAAACAAAAATATAGCATAAGATTAAACATTAAAATTCAAATACAAGGAAAGAAGAAAAAGCATGTTGTGTGTATATCAGAACATAAGACAGAATTCAAAATATATAAAAATTAATTTTCATTTCAAGAAAACGTGTAGATAAATAATACACGCTGTGTTGAGAATTGTCCACTTTTTCTTTGCTTCCTTGTAAGGAAGGATACAATAAAGTTTAGATATGTTTCTCCATAGCTATAGATATATACATACACATATACATATATGCATACATATGTAGACATGTTTTTGCAAACATACTCTACTCCTGACATTTGTTTCTATGTTTGTGCATTTTTCCTTTGCTATCCCTCCTGACTCCTCAACTTTACTTCTACCCACTACCTTGCCTGACAATTACTTGCCTATTCCCCTCCCAGGATCCCTCCCCTATCCTCCCATTCCCATAAATCTAAAGACCCTTCTACCTCCCCCTTTTACTTATTCCTTCACCATCCACTCTAAAGATTCCTCCCTTGTTCTCTCCCCCTCCCAATGTCCCTACCATTTTTTCTTCTGAATTCAGAAGACTTTTACATTCTTTTACATTCTTCTTTACATTACTTTTACATCATATATATATATAGTTCCCTCTTAAACCCATTCCTGATGAAAGCAGTTTGCCAGAACTACCAGCCCTCTTCTCTCATATAATTCCTCTGTGTTTATTCTTTCTCTTGCACCTCCTTTCTATAAAATAATTACTCTTCTTAGCTGTTCCAAAATGGTTTTACTTTCCAAATTCATATCATACTCAGGTATACCCCCAATCTTTCTTATGAGCTACCCAATTATTAATAAGTATCTTCAACATACATTTTGCCTTTTACATATTTAAAAAGTAAACAGTCTGTCCTTATATTCAGTCTTCAGTATGTGCCTTCAATTTCTCTTGGTTCTTATAGGTTGAAATTTCTGTTAACTTCAGGATTTTTTTTTCAAAGTCTTGAAAGTCTGAGAGTTCTTCAAATATCCACTTTTTCATTCAGAATAATACTTAACTTTGCAGGATTTGAAGTTTTCAGCTGGAGACCCACTTTTTTTGCTCTTAGATTATGTTGTGCTCCAAGATGTTCAATCCTTTAATGACTCCACTGTTGTTAAAATGGAAGCTATGTTGAAGGTTACTCTTCACAGGGACCAAACCTCAACCTGGGATTTTTCTTCTGATCTTCTCAGATTTTCCCAGAAAGACCTAGTTGTGCTCCTACTCTTCTTTATCTCCACCCACACTTTGCCTGAAGGTGCTATTTTAACTCTGTTGTGGGGGAAAATCTTGAGAGTTTGGAATTATCTGTCCTACCCCACCATCATCCCAGAATCCTCTAAGCCAACAGTTCTCAACCTGTGAGTTATGTTCAATTTGTAACAATGAAAATACATCTTGCATGTCAGATAGATTTATAACAGTATCAAAATTATAGTTATGAAGTAGCAATGGCAATAATTTTATGGGTTGGGGTCACCACAACATGAGGAACTGTATTAAAGGGTCATGGCATTAGGAAGGTTGAGAACCACTGCTTGAAACCATGATTATTATTAAATGCATAGACAGGGTTGTCTGGTTTCTTGAAGACTATATAAGAAGCTGAATAAAAGTTCAGTAAGTTCTCCAAAGCCAGTAAATTCTCAGAAGTTCTCCATATTCACAACAAAAGCATTAAGTAAAGATCATGTAACAGACTATATAAGCCTGGAGATCCATCACCAGAAGGAAAACTAGAGGATGATTTATTTTCAGACATAGTCACTCACAAAGTCAGTCTATAAAGTCATATGAGGCTATAAAATTATGACTCCTTGAAGATTTGAAGAGCTAAGAATTACATACATAATAGAACCTGGAATATTCCTTATATATTTGGAAGAGATCTCACTGCTCCAAGACAAAACCTATGTATAGAATATGGTTTCAGTCTTAACATCTAACTAGGGGTAGGGAATCTACACCCTCAAGGTCACATGTTTCACTTTAGGTTCTCAAGTATGGACTTTTAAATGAATCGAAACTCATAAGGGTCACACTTGAGTATCTAGGGGCCACACATTGCCTCAAGGTTGCAGGGTCTCCAGCCTTGAATGCATTTTAAAGTGCTATATATATAGCTATTTTCACACACCTAAAACTATAACTGAAAACAGGCATTGGCATATTATGTACTTGAAGTCAAAATACTTGGAATTTTAGTATTTTATCATTTACAACTATGTGTATTTCTAGGCTATCTTACCCTGAGCAAGTAATTTAACCTCTTAGTATTCCCTAAGCAACTCTAACAGCATTTGTGGCAGATCAGAATACCAGTATTCATAAATACAGTAAGTATTTCACTGGGAAATCCTAACACTAATGAATTCACACATTTGGTAAGAATACAACATTGCTATAGATATGTTGAGACAGCTATATAAGAAAAGATTATATAAATATATACAAACTTTAATATATGTGTATCATTATACAAGTATCTATATTTATGTCAAATGAAGAATTACAAAACTACTGAGCAGAAAATATCTAGTCTTTAAAAATGGAATGCCTGGCAGTTTCTTGGTTTTAGTTGTTCTACAGGGTGTTCCAAATGTATTAGTGCATTTTAATACTGTTTATACATTACAAACATTGAGGAGGAGGAGGGAAAGGGAGAGAGAAAGGGGGAGAGTAGGCAAACACAAAGACAATTGTAAACCTATACACATGTTGTATTTTTTTCACCAGTCATGCTACCACCAAACTAGTTCCAGTCCTAATGCTTTAATCCCTTCTCACAAAGATTAGTGCAATATCAGCAGTGTCTTTAGTCCCTTCTTTCTGGAATCCATCTTTCACATGACTATCAGATTAATATTCAAAATATGCAAGTCTGGACTTCTCCCTATCCTTCTCTAAAACCTTCTTCTTGTATTAATATTTAAGGCCTACCACAACCTGACTCCAACCTTTCTTTCCAACAGTGTGCCGTGTAAATGCTCTATAGCCTTGCCTGACTGGACTGATCTCCTAAATTCTACTTCTTCATTCCATGAAGATGCATGGGGAGACATATCTACATATGGAAATCCCTTCTTCCCTCAAAAGTTATCTCAGGGATTACCTATTCCATGAATCCTTCCCTGATCTACCCAGCTCAAAACACTCACTTCTTCCTCAAAGTCTCTTCAAGCACCTTGTCTGGAAATCTCTTACGTCTTCCTTACATTATAATAATCATGTGTATACATATCTCACTGTACCTTTTAGATAGAAAGTATCTGAGGGTGGGAGTTTTGCTTTTCATACTTTTGTTTAAATTATTATTTTTCTTGGACCTATGAGAATACAGGCATATTTCATTGTTCTCAGGTTTAGGGTTAGGAATAGAGTTAAGATTAGGGTTAGGGATAGGGATAGGTTGAACTCTTTGTAATCCCATTTAGAGTTTTCTTGGCAAAAACACTGCAATGGTTTGCCATTTCCTTCTCCAGCTCATTTTACAGATGACAAAACTGAAGCAAACATGGTTAAGCGAGTTGTCCAAGGTCACACAGCTAGTACATGTCAGATTTGTACTCAGTAAGAGGAGTCTTCCTGACTTCAGGCCTGGTACTCTATCCACTGTTCTACCTACCTGCCCACATTAAATATGTAGAGAAGAATTTTAAAGAAATCTTCATTGAATAGCTATAGAATGGTAGTAATAAAGAGCTTTGGCTGCTCCTATAGTTAATATAGTCCTAACCTTACAGTATTGCCTTCCATTGTTATTACAATGGCTGGGGGAAATCATTAGCAGTCTTGATTAAAATCAAATAAAACAAAACAAAAATAAATCTACCTCAAGGGGCAACCTCTGGTCAATATTGACTGCTCTTTAATAAGAGACTATGTGGTGCTGAAAACTTCTCAGTGTTTTGAATGCTTAAACATTTTCTCTTCTGTCCATTTGCTCATGAACTCTCTGAGTACAGGCACTCTCTTTTACCTTCTGCTGTAACACAAGCATTTAGGACAGTGCTGGGCACATAAAAGGACCTTAGTGTTTATTTACTGAAATAATATGTGAAATGAAATAAAACGATGTGTAAATGTCATTATATATTTTGCCTTAATATTTTTGAACACCAAACCATACAGGTTTTCATTCATTTGTTTGTTTTTTAAAAGTCTTATTAGGCTTGGTGTGAGTTAGAGGTATCAAGAGAGAAAAGAGAATTAAAAGCTATGAAATGCAATCCAGTCACTTCTCTACTATCTATTATGAGAGAAGGAAGATAACAACAAATGCCTAAAGCATAGATGAACCAAAGGTAAATTATATTCAGTTGTGATTTTTGAGAGGAAAATTGTGCTTACATATTCCTTTATCTCTCAGTGCTCTAAGAAAATTTCTAATAATAAAAGTTACACAGAAGGTACCAACACACATTAGAAGGGAGCACATACTAAGTTCCAGGCAGAGTGATAAGAAGTTTGCAAATATCTCATCTGACTCTCATTACAACTCTGGAAGGTAGATGCTCTTATATGCCCATTTTACAGTTAAGGAAAATGAGGCAAACAGAGGATAAGTTCATACATCTAGTAAGTATCTGAATCTGGATTTAAATTCAGGTCTTCTTACTTCCAGGTACAGCACTTTATGTACTGCTTGCACCCTCAGCTGCCTAGGAAATGGAATTCTATCATCTATTATTTGTCTCCTATACTAATGAAATCCCAGGTTCTATCTAATCCCACTAACCTTGATAATTAGATAAATAATGTGAGCCTTGAGAAAGAAGAAATAGTGTCAAATGTAGGAAAGATACCTCAGATTGTTGAGGAAGTCAGAGAAAAAAAGAAATGAGAACAGGAAGTAAATGTGGAAATAGGCAATCAAAACAAAGTAAGCAGAGAAAAGAAAGCAGGCTTATCTGTTAGCAGGGAATAATTAAGAAGTTGGAAAGGATTAACCCCTGGTTTTAAATCTTGTCTGGGCTCAGAATTTTCAGGGTCAAATCCCACTTCAATGAGAAAAAGCTTGTGCCAAGAGCATTCTAATTAATAGATTAAGAGGTAAAGTAGACAGTTGCTTTCCCTAGTTTTCACTCCAGCACTAGGAGAATTGAAATGTCAGAAAACAATGCAAAGATACTAATCTTTTCTGCACCAGGGCTGCATAGAATTCAGCTTCTATGGAAGCACCAGAGGGAATCTATGTCTTAATAAAGAACATATCTGAATTTAAATGGGTGTCTTTCCTATCTAAATACAAAACACAGCATATTTGTTGCCATCAATTCTTATAAATCCATAAACTCTTTGGCAAAAGCTCCATAGCTGTCGAAACAATTCTGAGCATTATTAAAATTATTCTGTTATGAACTAGAAACAGATTGGATAAAATATGAGAAAAGGAACATGCAATTCAACTAGTAGGTACAACTTATAATCTTCCAGGAACAAAACATATCAAACTAGAGAAATCACTAATTACCAAACTAAGAAACCACTGTTTGTTTGTTTGTTTTTACCCCCATAAAGAAAATGAAAGAATCTGAGGACAAACAAAACTAAAATATTTACACAGGAATTTCACAGTAAGAAAAAGTTCAGGGAAAAGTATTTGATTCAGGATAACATGTACGATGATGACAACAGACAAGATTCAGTGGGTAAAGTGTTTCACACCTATCTGCTCATTTAAACCTCAAAACAATCTTCTAAGATGGATATCATTAATATTGTTTACATTTTACAGATGACAAAAACTGTTTCAGAGGGACTGACTTGACCATAGTCACAAAGAAAATAAATAACTGAAATGGGATTTGAAATGATTTCTTCTTTATTCCATCTGAAACTTCGAATATACCATACCAAGACATTTTGATTTAACCCAGTATCGATTTCATCCATTCATTTCCCCATTATTTTACTTTCCAATGTTGTTTAATAATTATCTTTCTTATCAACATTGTTTTAAGATGGTTATATCATAATCAGAGTGGTTTCATAGATAATCCCTTAGACATATGAAATGTGTATTTCTAATTTCTCTCACTATAAATAAAATTAAATTAAATACATATATGTACACATAAACATATAAGTAAATATTTAAACTCAGGACAGTATGGGAAATGCACATAGAGAAAATATTTTACTTCAAAATTTAAGAATTACCTTTTATGGAGCATATAGAATATTGAAGGAATTAGTTTGACTTAATTTTTATAATATTGTTTAATAACATGAAAATGTATGTATGTGTGACAAGATATTGCAGTATATAAGACACAAAGATTGGGATTCAAGTCTTGCCTATATCGTATACTGACTGTGTAAACTTGAGCAAGTTATTTAGCCTCTCAGTGACTCAGGCAACTGTCTAAGGTTAAGAGTTGTAGAAGGAAAACCTACTTTGATTTGGGTAGTTTCCTTACTGGAATTTCCCCACAACTAGTATTTCAACAAGCACTTTAAATTTACAAAGCATTTTACTTAGGCTATCTTTTTTTTTTTTTGCTTTTTTTTTTGGAGGGTAGTTGGGGTTAAGTGACTTGCCCAAGGTCACACGGCTAGTTTTTTTGGTGTTAAATGTCTGAGGCCGGATTTGAACTCAGGTACTCCTGACTCCAGGGCCAGTGCTCTATTCACTGTGCCACCTAGCCACCCCTACTTACGCTATCTTATATGATTCTTAGAATAAACTTTTGAGAATTTAATGTATGTGGCCTTCTAGGTCCTTGGGTGTGGCCTTTTGACTGAGTCCAAGTTATACAGAACAAATCCTTTTATTAACCTGTGGTCTCAAGGCCCTAGGGCATTACTCCATTTTTTAGGTTATGGGAAACTTAATGACTTGTCCACAGAGACATACCTTAATATCTGAAGCTGGTGTCAAACCAATAACTCTTGCTTGAACAGTAAGCCATTTCACCTCTAGTGCATGTATTATTATTCCATATAGATGAGGAAAAAAGGTCTTGAGTAATTTGGTGACCTTCATAAAGTCACATAACTAGTAGAAAATAGGTACTAGGGCTTCAGTTGTCCTAACACTCATGTGATTTTTTACAATTATTTCATTCTAAATCTTGGGAAATTATCAATTAATTTTCAAGTGCTGAAACCTGGGGGCTTTCTCTAAAATCCTGAAGTTTTAGCTGATTTTTTTTTAGCTCTTCCCCACTGGCAACCCTTTCTCCCACTACAACCATATACAAAGTCAAAGGGCATAGGTAAGCATAATTGCAATGCCAGGATATTTGGGGAAAACAAACATCATCTCGTTGAGAAATTTAATAGTCTCAAATTATTCATTCAGAGCGGGCACCATGAAACATTCAAGTTGTCCCTTCAAAGCAATCTTTGTCATCACTGCCCCATGGTGTCCTCTTGGTTTCATTTTTTATTCCTGTTCTTGCTAAATCTCTTCACTTATAGCTCTCGCCATGCAATGGACTCTGAACTTCACACTTCTTCAGTATCCCCAGAACCTGGGGCCCTTCCTTCCCTCTGACTTTAAAGATTGAAGGTTGGATTGACAAAGCTTCTTCCAGATCCTTCATTTAAGGAGGGAATTCAATGTAGCCATTTCATCATTTCCCACCCCTGCGCCCGACTTCCACATGACCTAGCACAAGATATCTTCTCCCCATGATCCCCCATAGTTTCTTTTTTTTATGTGTTCTTTTCAACAATTAGATTGTGAGCTCCATGAGGACAGAGAATGTCTTTTGTCTTTGTATCCTCAGTGTGTAGCAGATACTTAATAAACAGTCTTATCAATACCAAGCTTTGCTCCCTTTCACCAATGCAGAAAGATCAAAGTTGTTGTTGCTATTGTTGTTTTGGGGAGAGGGTGATTGTTTTTGGTTTTATCCAGTCTAAGCCTGCAAAATTCTCCTTTGGATTCAGGCTGAAATGACAGATACCTATTTCATTGACTTAACTGGTCTCTCTCTCTGATCTCTACTGTTGAATCGTAGCTTTATACCTGGTAAGGAATAAAAGGGTCACTTCACCCTACCTCTTCATGCCACAGACAATTTGTGACTCATTGAAGGTCACATATGTAGAAAGTGCAGGATCCAGTATTCAAACCCAAGACCTCCTACCATTTCAGCACCCAAATATGTCAATCATCCCTTCTCCTATTTATAGGCACTCAGGCCTACAGTTTTCTTAAATAAGTAACCCAATTCTGTCAGACTGCCATTTTCATCTCCCAGTTCTGTTCTTTCTGTTTTCTTTTTATCTTCTGCCCTTATTGTAAAGCACGGGTTCTTAACATGGGATTTGGGGATCCCTAGATAGATTTGAGGCTGCTTGTGAACTTAGATGGGAAGAAAATATCTTTTTTTAAAAAATAAATTAATTAATTTTTTTGTTTATATCATTCATTTCCGTGAGATCCTGAGCTACAAATTTTCTCCCCATCCCCCACCCAAACACCCCAAAACAGCCATCCCACTGTATAATCCTCCACCAATCTGCTCCCTCCCACATCATTCCCTTCACCTCTCTTGAGGTAGGCAGTAGGCACGATGGATCTCCCCACCACAGTGCCTGTATGCCTTAATTACCAGTTGGATGTAGTTAATGATTATTATTATGATTATTATATATGCATATGTGTTTTTACATTTGATTATATAAATTTAAATTCTAGATTCTTTCCCTTCCTCTGGAAGGACAAGCAATTAAATATAGGCTCTACATGTGTAATTAAACAGAACATCTCCACAGTTGGCATATGGTGAGAGACTGATTATATGTACCTCCCTCCTATCCTGTCCCCGTCTTTTTCCATTCTCTACCCTGTCCCTGTCCCCGTCTCTTTACAGAAGTGTGTACTTCCAGCAACGGTCTCCCAAATCTCCCCTCCCCTCCATCATACCTCCTCTAATCCCCTTACCCCATACTCTCCTGTGTGTCAAGAAAATGAGTTTAGAGTTTATGTCATTCCTTCCCTAAGCCAAATTTAATGAGAGTAAGGTTGACCCTTTCCTTTTTGCCTTCCTGTTCTTCCCCTCCACTGTAACAACGATCTTGAGCCTCTTCTATATGAGATGATTAACCTCATTCTGTCTCTCCCTGTCTCCTCTCATTCTAATCCTCTCCCACCTCAGAATTTCACATGTTAGAGTATCAATAGGAATTGAATTCCTATTCAATTGATCCTGTGCCCTCTATGTACTCATATATACACACATATTCAGATATGTGTTCATACACATATATAAACCCTCCTATATAGATATATGTGTAAGTATATGTATATATATATATACATTTGCATTCCCTTCTCCTATCCTCATACTGAGAAAAGTTTCATAAGTTACTATTATCATTTTTTCATATTGCCATGTAAATAGTTCACCTTTGATAAGTTCCTTATGATTTCTTTTCCATGTTTATCTTCTCATGCTTCTTGTATTTGAGAGTCAAATTTTCTTTTCAGTACTGTTTTTTTCAGCAAGAATGTTTGAAAGTCCTCCACCTCACTGAATAACCATATTATCCCCTGGAACATTATACTCAGTTTTGATACTAGCTCCCTTGATCTCTGGAATATCATATTCCAGGCCCTTCAATCCCTTAATGCAGAAGTTGCTGTATTCTGGGTTATCCTAACTGTGTTTCCACAGTATTCAAATTGTTTCTTCTTGACAGTTTGTAATATTTTCTCCCCAATATGGGAACTCTGGAACCTTGACATAACATTCCTAGGAGTGTTTTTTTGGGGATCTTTTTCAAGAGGTGATTGGTGAATTCTTTCAAGTTCTATTTTGCCCTCTGGCTCTAAAATATCAAAGCAGTTTTCCTTGAAAATTTCTAGAAGGATGCTTTCTAAGTTCTTATTGTGATAATGGCTTTCAGGTGGCCCAATAGTTTTGAAATTGCCTTTCCTGGACCTATTTTCCAGGTCACTGGTTTTTTCAAGGTGATATTACATATTGCCTTCTATTTTTTTCATTTGTTTGGATCGTTTTTATAGTATTTTGATTTATAAAAAAGTCATTTGCTTCATTCAGCTCCACTGTAATTCTGAAGGAATTATTCTCTTCAGAAAGCTTTTGAGATTCTTTTTTCCATGTGTCAAATTTGACTTTTTAAGACATTCATCTCCTTATTGGCTTTTTGAGCCTCTTTTGTTATTTGAGTTAATCTGTTTTTTAAGCTATTAATTTTCTTCAGTCAAGTTGTTGACTCTCTTTTCATGATTTTCTTGCATCATTCTCATTTCTCTTCCCAAAATCCTTTCAAAATCCTTCTTAAGCTCATCTATGGATTGTAGGTAGGTAGTCTTCATATTTCTTGGAAGCTTTTGGTGTGGCAGTTCATTCCATGCTTTGATCCTTTTTGTCCCCAAAGAAGGAATCTAGAGTTTGATTGCTGTTCTTATTTGCTTCCTTTTCCTGCTCATGTTGCCAGTGGATTACTTGATTGTTTAGCAACGTGGAACTCTGCTTTCAGAGGGGAAAGATCTGCCCCAAATTGGCGGAGTTTTTGCAGCTGCTGGAGCTTTTAGGAGGCTGCTGCAAGCCCCGCCAGCTTTGGCTCACTGAGAACACACCCCAGGACCACCACCCAAGACCACAATCTAGATCCAGGCTCCTTTACACAAGAGCACTTTGCCTCTGAATGATTGTTTGGTCACCCTGTAGTCTGTAGACTGGGAGCTCTGAAGCAGACACATGGACTTGGCTGCAGGGCTGCTGCTTCTTCTGCTTCCTTTCCTTGAAGGCTGTTCAGCTGGACCACTTTTCTCCCCCAAACTTAGCTGAGTTCCTCTGACCTTTCACTTTGTCCCTGTTTCTTCTGCCTTGATAATTCTGGAAACTTCCACAGCTGCCGCTGATCCACTCTCCTGAAGGCTCCAGCTGCTGCTCCTCCTGGCCTCCCTGGGCCAAGACACGGTTTCAGCCTGGGCTGGTTTCAGTTCCCAGCATGCTATGATGAGCCCTTCCTGCCAAGCTGCCTTCAGTGGGAGATGTCATTTTCTGTATTTTTGTGAGTTTTGGTGCCCTAAAATTTGTTTAGAGTCACATTTCATGGGTATTTGAGGTGGCTATGTGGGAGCTGCCAAACCCTGTTGTTTCTATGCTGACGTCTTAAGAAACTATATCTTAATTTTCATTAACTTTTAATTTAAATTTAACATCTCCTTCAATTACTAAAAAAAGTTCCAAGACAGGATCCAGAGGTTTCCCCAGATTTCCTGAGGAGTCAATGATACAAGAGAGGTTAACAAACTCTCCTCTAGAAAGTCTTTCCCTAAACTACAGTTGTTGGTTTTTTACACATTATCTCCCTGTTTACAGATTATATTTTTCTGTAATTTAATTTAACTAATCCAATTCTAGGTCTCCTCATGCATAATCATTGGTAAGGATAATTTATACTTAGGAAGGCTAAGGACTCCCCAGGTTTGGGAAGTCAAGCATTAAATTTAAAATGTGAAATACTTATGGCATGTCATTAAATCAGTCTATAGGGTCTCTCCCCCAAAAACCCTCTCTCCCCCACACACACATGCACACTTGCACAAACAAAATCTGCCCCTTTAAAAAGAGGTATTTGGGCAATAAATTATTCTGCCAGCAAATATATAGGAACAGCTTAAGAAGCACTTTGGTAGAAAAAAGCTTTTGCTTAAAGATAGGTAACCAAACAACTTCAGTTACAAATGAATATGGGAGAAAAAGAAATAAAGTGAGGGTGCTGAGGAAGGGTATTTAAGAAATCAGATAAAGTAGATTTATTTTAGGGACAAATTTTCAAAGGATTCAGTCCTGAAAATAAAACCCAGGCTTTGTAAATGCAAAGAAAAAAGTAAATCTCATGGAGAAAAGAAATAAAACTAAATTTGAAATGTTGTCAGTTGTCTTGTTTTGTTACTTGTCTTGTTACTGGAGGCTATGTGCTAAAAGTAGTAGTAAGTCAGGAGCTAATGATGATGACGTTTGTAAGAAATAAAACTATGAATTAAAAGTGTTATCTGTCTGCTATTTTTGGTGAACTTGATTTTTCTTCATAGCCTTATTTCAAGCTTAAATTCGTTTTTAGAAGAATTGTCTCCTGAGTATGAGCCATTTATGGGTCTGTGTTTTCCTGTACACAGGCATCTGTTGTCTGTGTGGGTGGGCTGACACTGTCCAAGCTGAAATTCAGTCTGTTAGTATGACTGCTATACAAATTCCCTATTGCTACATTGTTAAAGGAAGCTGCTGTTGTCACAATAGTGGAACCAGGCCTAACTGCTGTGATACTTCATTTATCTTGGCAGAAGTATGCCAAAGAAGAAATTGCCCTGTTTTAGGGGAAGTATGTAAGACAATCAAACCCAGTTAAGCAAACCAGTTGTGACATATTAAATCATCCTTAAACAGAGAGAGCAAAATATGATGCAAAAACCCTTCTAAAAACACTCTAAAATAAATAAATAATATGGGTTAGTCTAGGACTAAAAAAAGAAGCTTTTATCATAGAGAAATACTGGAACTCTTAGTTTCAAGCTATTATGGAAGTCATTTTAGGAATGGAGTCATTTCTACATTTGTGGTTATGCTGTGAAACTTTAAAAGGCTCACTACATCTTATTGGTCCTTCATGTTTTTATCTTTAAAATGGATAAAAGTATCCCCATCTCCTATCCCTCCTTTGAGGAATTTCATGAGATGATCTTTATTAAGTGCTTTGAACTCCCTAGTAGAAAGGTACCTAAACATATAAAATGCATATTATTATTATTCTCCTTTACAACTGCACAGCAGGAAATTCTCAGCATTTATTCTGGGCATCTGATTCCTGTTAACAATCTCCATCAAGGAAATGGAGTTACCCATCAGTCAAATTATTATTTGCTCTAATTGGTGCTTCCTACTAACTACTATTCTTTCCTTTCTTTTCTGGTTCTGTTTGAACCCACACCTTAGCAGTGCTTTGGGCAATAAATCATCTATATCTCTGATAAGATCAAAGGATATAAAACAAATCACTTAAGTTCTTACACATGACTCCCTACTGGCCCGCATAAGCTGATCAGCACCACAGGGAACAGGCTTTTGAAAGGTTCAATGTGATACACACACACACACACATCTCTATCTCTATCTACCCATCTATTAACAGGAAATAAAACTAAAATAATTTGATGTAATAAATAAGTTCCATTTCAACAGATTAAATTCATTCAACATCTTTTTAAAGCACCTATTATGTTCTAGGTATTGTGAACACAAAAAATAGAAAGAACACATTCTACTATCAAGCAGCCCAAAATGGAATGAAGGGGAGGACAAATACATAAATATGTGACACAAGGGGTCATGAGATAATTGTGATGAAAAGCTCCAGACAAAGTGATAAAAGAGATATGGGAAGTGAGAGATCATTTTCACATAAATTAGGTCATGGGGAAAGTTAGTACAATAAAAGAAGCTTACTATTTAATGCTTTAAATTGCAAGGTGCTCGATCCATCTAGCCCCATCCTGAAAAACAGTTCTTTCCTTTTAGAATCATATAACTTTGAGGACTTAATTCTTTACCATAACAATGGTGTTTTAAGATAATTTATTTGGATTAAGATATATCATATTTTTGTACTCAGTAAATTAAGTATTGATTGATTGAAGATAAATATCAAGACATGGCTGAGATGTTTAAAGTTCAGAAATACACAGAGTGGGAAAAAAAACCTTTTGTTTGGTTTGGTTTGGTTTTGATTAAAAAAACATTAAATAAGAATGACTAAATGAGTTTGCATTCCTTTCTATCAGGAAATGCTTCACAAGCTTTGCAGTGTAACTGTTTTAACTATTGAATGAATCCAGATCCAGGACAGGTTCAATATTCAATAGAAATTCTTTGTGGAAGTTAAGGTCTTCCAGGTGTTCATGTTTGTAGATGTTATTGTGCTAGTGGCATAAGACTTTGAATCATTTGACAATCTCCAAGAAGACATCTATAAAAACTCAAAAGATGTTGACCTGGATATCTCAAATGAAAAGACCATGTGGGTGAAGACTTGCCCAAATTTTGACATGCAATTGTTTAGTCAACTTATTATGCTTGATCATTAGTATGTACATCTGGGACAAACAGCACTAATGGAGAATTTGGGCAAATAATTAAATAGGAAGAGGAAATTATAATGAATGGCTTTCAGGAAACTGCTAAGTCTCTAGGTTTCTACTAAAAACAAAGACCTAGGATTTTTAATAATAAAATTCTAACATTGCATGTCCATAAGATAGAGAATAAAAATAAGTTTTGAAAAAACTAAAAATAAGTATCGTATGGAGGGAGGTCAATTGAGGAGTGCATGTCTCCAAGCCTAGAACATGTTCTCTCTTTAAAATGAACTGTTAAAGAAACTTTCTCTCTCTAAGATGCTTCTTCTGAATGAAGTCTTTCTTAGTTTCTATCCTCCACCTCCATGTTGGTGCCCCTTAACAAAACTACCTTCTATTTAACATCTCTCTCTCTCTCTCTCTCTTGAGATAGATACATTAAATACAATTTTATACATGTTTACTTGTGTAAAGAGACATGAGCATACTTCTATTAATTTTTATTTATGTTGTATATGTCTATTTGTATGTATATACCTGTGTATATGTATATGTGTATGTATTCATATGTATACATGTATGCATGTATGTGTGTGTGCATCCTCTCCAATTAGAATGTAAGAATGTAAGCTCATTGACAGTAGGGATTACTTCATTCTTTCCATTCCTATCACTAGAATAGTGGCTGGTACATTTTAGCCACTTTATAAGTACTTGTTGACTAAATGCTTGATGGATTGTATGGTAGATTTGAGCTGGCTAAACATATAATCAATGGAGAAATTCAAAGAATAGGACTAAAAGATGCCATTAAGAAATGTATTCCAGGAAAAGGAGATAGGATGGTTAATATAGCTGGCTATAAGTGAACGGGCTGGGAAATTGACTGGTACCCTTGAAATGTCAAGAGAAATAGAAGGTTTCCAGCATATTGATTGCATCCCATCATATTTTTGTGTGACCACATGGAAAGAAGTAACACAGAATGAGAAGATACATATAGATGCTATTAAAATGGCATAACTGGAAGGAATATTCAAATATATGAAATCACAAATCCATTAGAATATTGACTACTATAATATGCTAATTATTACCAAGTGACACTTGAACAATGAAAGAAAAGTCCCAACAATAACTGCTTTTCACATTACACATAACAATGCCAAGTTTTCCAATTTTATTTCTATCTTCATAATTGGTTATTATGAAGGAAAGATAGAATTTTATGGCAATATATTTAATAAGGTAAATACCAAATAGTAACTCAATTGGGTCTTACTTTCTCAGAGCTCCTCACTGGTAGAGGTAGGGTTATTGACTGCATTTTATGCAAAAATTTGGCCTACTGCTTATTAATATCATGTTAAAGTAATTTAAACATCAAAACCAGATATAATATTATTTTACTGTCATTCTTCTCAGTAATCAATTTTCTTATTCCTTTCCATTTTTCACATCTATCTTTCTTTGAGATGAAAATGCATACTCATTGAGAAATGTCACTCTCTCAGTATGCTAAGATCATGTTTCATGCATGTTGCACACACAAAAGGGAATTGAAAAGGAATAAGCAAAAAAATAAATTATGAAAGAAACAATTATATAAATAGCTTATTCTCTGATTTGCTTTGTGATGTGTGTGGGATTTTTTTTTTGCTTATTGAGGAGAAGGATGGGATGTATATTAAAAACAAGAATTTAATAAAATAATCTTCAAAAAATCTTTATTCTATTTTTTGGAAGAGGAATAAATATAGGAGTGTTGAAAATTATGGACAGGAAGAGGGATTTTTTTAAAGTTTTATACAATTGGTTTAATCCAAATGTTAAAATAGCTTAAAGCTTATTTCTTTTTTCATTAATGACTAGTCATTAACAACTGTTCCCAGAAGAGAAAAGTGATGTTTTTTTTCCCTTTCTTCTTTAGAATTTGTAAATGATAATACCAATTAAAAGAGGACCACTAACAATTTACCAAGTATTTTATAAAGCATAAGCATTACCTTTTATAAGACATCCTCCCTTTCCCAGATTAAAATAACACTGAAAAATAGATTGAAACATAGGGCATATCCTGATGCTAACTGGAGGCAATCACCCACCAACAATATACCTAATGAATTTATTACTTTTTCCTTTCATTAGTCCTCTAGAAAGATCAAACTTGTTTCCAGAAAATTTTGAGTAATATTTATGAAAGAACATTATTTTGACTGGTTCTTTGACTACAAACATGATTAAGAAAAGAGAACTGATATGAAACTAGGTAATGATATTAATAAAATTAATAACTATGTAATAATACTTAGGTAATACTTTCAAAATCAACTGACAAAAGTCAGATCAGCAAGATGAACATGATTAAAACTAGAATCTATTTACCTCTAAAATTCAAGGAACCTGATTGTATATCTGTTGCCTATTTAAATCCTAATTAGCCATCCAGTTTAGCAAATTGTACTTTTCAGAGTTTTAAAGAATTTGAATGTCTTGTTAATTGTGGCCCAACATTTCTAAACAACCTAACAACCTTGCTCAAGGAAGTCCTCTCCACTTAAGAATACATAGAAGGGCATTTTTGTAGTATCCTTTTTGTAGTATGTGAAGAAGCTAAGTATAAAATAGCAGATACAGAAAGAATACTTTTTCCTTCAGAAAGAATATTATAATATCTTCACAGAACTGTATATATATATATACATACATGTATATAAATTGGGAAATTTAACTATTAGAAAATATATATTTTTTTTCTAATGCATAAATTTCCCAAGGGGTTTTTTAAAACAGCAACGTAAAAAAGCCATCCTGTGCATGTCTAATTAAATGAAAGTTAAAGGCTTGTTCAGAAAGTACTGCCAACTCATCTTCATTCAGTATGCTGGGAATGGGATTAAAATCAATACAAAGAAGATTTTACATTCTCCCAATGTAATACATCCCATTAACAAAACAGATATTTATTGGGATACAGTAAAAAAATTATACTGCAGTGTTCACTGATCTGAAGAACACGACAAAAAACATTTGACAGTTGTGCCCCATGATTAGAACTTGATAATATTCACTTAGTTTAAGAAAAAATAAAAGAAAATATATGAAGTTTTTATTATCATTTACAGTTCATCATTTTTTCCAATTATCTGACTAAAATTTTCATAATTTCTGACTTGTCCAAATTCAGCATAAAATATTTTAATGGAAATGTATGTCTGTTTTGATTTTCCAAGCCTGACCATCCACCTCAGTTAGCTAGATTTTCCAAGTCTATTTACCTCTGCTCTTTCTCTCTTTGATACACATTTTCTTCTAAGGACTGCTTACACAGAACCCAACAAATTTTGGAATATTGTCTCATCACTATCAAACTACTTAATACTTCCATGATTTGTTCTTTGACCTATTCATTCTTTAGGATTAGATTAATGAGTTTTTAATTAATTTTAATCCATGTTTCATAGCTCTTTGATGTAATTTTATTGCATTACAAGTGTGAAAAGGGTGCATTTGATATTTCTTCATTTGGTTGCCAGGTTATTAAGACTTAACGCATAGCCAATGTGTGTGTGTGTGTGTGTGTGTGTGTGTCTGTGTTTGAAAGTGCCACTTGAGGAAAGGTTTATTTCCTTCTATTTCTATTCATATTTCTCCAAAGGTCAATCATCTATAATTTTTCTTTTTCTTTTTCTAAAAAATATTTTCTTTATTTTCTTGTTTACATCATTCATTTCCACGAGATTTTGAGTTACAAATTTTCTCCCCATCTTTCCCCAACACAAAATCCCAAAACAGCGATCCAACTGTAAGGTCCCTCCCCCAATCTGCTCTCTCCTTTGTCCTCCTCCATCACCCCTTTAAATTTCTGGTAGGGCAGGATGGGTCTCCCTTCCACAGTTCCTGTATATCGTAATTCCCAGTTGCATGTAGTTAATAGTTTTATATATATATATATATATATACATACATATATATGTGTATATATATATACACACACACATATGTATATGTATGTATGTA
>CM053601.1:95377380-95395414 GCA_028646575.1 Pseudocheirus occidentalis | reverse complement strand
TTGTCCTCAGCAAATATCAGTTTCATCCAAGGGGAGGCCTTTTTCTTCATTTTGGTGGTCTCTCTGATTCCCTGGATCCTCTTCCCTGGTCCCAGCTCCTTCCAGAATCTGCCAGACAATAACCTAGATTCAGGAGCTGAAAGCTGCCATGCTCTTGTCCAGTCCTCAGAGATGAACAGCTCCCAGGTCCTTGTCCAGTCCTCAGGGAAAACCCTGGCACACACTGAAGTTCACAAGGTTCAGCACACCTCAAACTCTTCAGGACTTCTCTTGCCTGGAACTCAAGGATCAGCCAGGCCACAAACAAACAAGGAACCATCCTGTTCATGTCTTCAGTCAGTTTCACTGAGGAGCCCAATCCAAAATCTGTCTTGTCTCTCTAAAATTCTTCCTTATATACATCACTGGCCCCTGTCTCAGCCAATAGCCTTCTCCCAAGTGAACAGGGGAATTCACATCTTCTCACCAATGGAGGAGTTCTATCCTTAGCCCTAAGTTACTAGGTGCTACTTAGCCCTAAGTATCTGATCTACTTAGTCCTAAATATCTAATAAATTGATTACTATTACATGGTGCTAAGAACTGTAGATTTTTTTTAAAAGGGAGCAAGAGTTCCTGCCCTCACTGAATTTATAATCTAATTGGGGAGACAATACTCAAACAAATATATGAACACAAGTTTTATGTAGAATAAAGAGGAAATAAAGAGTGGAAGGAAGGTACTAAAATTAAAAGGAGTTGGAAAAAGTTTCCCCCCCAACCAAATGTTTTATATTTTATTTAGAAAGCTTAAACTTGTTTATGATGAAAAAGGGAAGCAGTGAGGGGAAGACTTTCCATTAATTAGTGTCTGTACTAGAATGGTTCAGTTGAATGAATGCTAGATTTGGCATCAGAGGACCTGGGTTTGAATCTTGGCTCTTCCATTTATTACATCTATGACAGTAGGCGAGTCATCAACATCTTTCAGCTTTAGCTTCCTCACTGAAGATGTGCTTGGTATATATAACCTCTAAATAGCCTTTCAGCTCTAAATCTATTGTACCAATATATTTGTCACTTTGATAGAAGTTTTAAAAAAAAACATCATTCTTATCTAACACTTTTTAAAATGTGGTGGTACAGGGGTGGGGAAGTATTTTCCTAACTTTGTTTTGTTTTGGTTTTAACCACTATTTTCATAACTGCTCAGTGAGGGGAAATTCTCTGTACCAATACTTATGAGCTCCTGTTTTATAACTTGGAGTGTCATAGAGTTGCCTGGGATACTGCAAAATTAAGTCACTTGTCTAAGTGCACAGAAAATAATATCAGAAACGTTTTTTGACCTTCTTGAATTTTCAAGTCTTCCAAGCTCCTCAGAGAAGTTCTTTACTATGTGATACTGTTTAACTTTATTTATATGTAGGGAAATCTTTAGAAGTTCTGATGCTCATCTGTGTAGGAGTGGGAAAAATGTTATTTTCTGACCCTGTAAGAAGAGAAAAATCTGCTTTGCCTGTGTAATCTTAATGGAATGTAAACATTTCCCATGGCCCTTTTTTATTGGCAAGTAAGTACCTTGTTTCAAGTTAACATCTTGTTGAAGCTATTTAATTAACACAGAAGTAGTAAGCACCTTGGGAGGAAGTTCCTGATGTAACAGGAAAGGGCAGAACAGGGAGGAGTAGGTAATATGTATATAAGGAAGAGCATAAGCTGGACAGACAGAATTTCCTGGGAGTAATCATCATGGAGGCAGAACAGCTGCTGCTGGGGTGGGGGTGGGGAGAGAGAGAGAGAGAGAGAGAGAGAGAGAGAGAGAGAGAGAGAGAGAGAGAGAGAGAGAGAGAGAGAGAGTATACGGAGGCTGGAGCTTCTTCTGAGACCTTTCTTCTGGTGAGACCTTTCATCTGAGAATTTCTGCTGAGAACTTCCAAACTTCCAAGAACCAGGTTCAGGAGCTACCATGAGTGACAGAGGAGGTTCCCTGCTTGAGGGAACCTGTTTTGTTGTGAAGGCTTGAGAATGTGTGTGTTCACTGCATTGACCATGTGAACCATCTTTATGGTTATTGAAATGAATTTGACTTTCTGGTTCTGGCACTCAGTGTTCTGATATTTGAATAAAGGTTTCAGTTCTATCCTCTATGTGAGGAGCTTGTTACATTTTGTGATTCACAAATATACCAGCAGAGTCATAACCACTGTGGGTTATATTGCATTATTGTTGCATTATTGTTGCAACCTGTGATACACAGATCAATAACTTTAATAAATTAAATTTATGAGTAGCTTCACCACATTCCTGGGTTGAATCAGTCTGATAGCAGAACATGTTAAGTCTCATGACTGAGACTGTGTCCTTTAGGTAATTATAAGTGAAGTTCTCACTAAAACGTGGGAATATACAAAAGTGTCCTGTTAGATGTGAACATAATTCCAATAAAAAATGTAGAGAAATTAATCAGAGAGCCAGGTAAACTCAAAATTCCAAATTCTTTCTTCCTACTTTTTTTGGGGGGGGATGGAATAGCCATTTCTTACTCTTATTCCTGTAATTGCAAATTTCATGCAGTCAGCTCATATTAGGTATGACTTTAACCTCTTTAGGCAGATGATCAGTCTCTATAAATTCGGAAACATTCTAACTTGATACAGAGTATTTATGTTTCAATTAATCGACCTCCATTCCCTGCTTTTATCCCCTTCCCTTCTATTTTCCTGTGGGGCAAGATTTACTGTAGAATTTTTAAGGAAATTAAATTTAACAAAAGATGAGAGTACTATGTGTGTGTACATATATATGTATGATATGTGTAGTGTGAATATCTACATCCAATAAATACTGAATTTTGAGATGATTAAAAGTATTCTAGTGAGGTCCGCTTTGAAAGTAATTGTTGCAACCTTAGAAAGGACCTTACCAGATATAATAAGAATCAGGCAAGGTGATGAAAATAATATTATACCTTGTCTATTCTCTTTCCTTTGTTCTGTGTCTATTTTAAGTAGAAAAATGACTATGGGTTGTTTATAAGTAAATTCATTGCAGACTGAAGTTGATAGTCAACTGATTAGAAAAAAAGCAAAAAGATGTACAAGTGAAGTATAGGGAGAACAATTAGCACTTGCAATGCAGACATAACCATTGAAAATATTTGGTAAAGGCAGAATTTTTTATGATCTTAAAAAATTCCATTTTCATTCATCTACTACAGTATGACTCTAAAAAAGTTAATTTGCCTATATTTGTCTTAGTTTTCTTAACTGTAAAATGGGGATCATTATGACTCTGACCTTATGGGTAGTTTTCCAGATCAAATGATATATTTCTAAAAAGTGTGTAGCATAGTTCCTTATACAGGGAATGTGCTATATAAATGCCCGTTCCCTTGTCCTTCCCTTTCCCCTTCATGCATTCCAGCATTCTGCTAAGTGTATTCTCCATGATTCAGAAATTTCTTAATAACTTTTATATAAACATTTTTAAGGTTTAAAAAGTATTTTACATACATTTTATCATTTGGTCATCACTTCTTCATATTATTTTCCTGTCCTATGATATCATTGCCCTGGTCTATAGATGTGGACTAGTTGATTGCAGCTAAATATTCTTTCACTGTTTATACTTCTACATAAGTTTCTCAGTTTTGCTCTTTCTATTCTGAAGCTAATTTCTCTTAGTAGTGAAGACAGAAAATTATAGGATATGAATAACTATGGCTTTTTAAAAATCTCTCAACATTATACCTTCATCTAAAAACACCACAGAGATGCCTAATTTCTAGCTCTAAATAAATGTAAGACAACTTTCAAGTTGTGCATTATATAAGCTCATCTTAGTACTTTGTCATTTGGGCTCTATTATTACAATTCTATTCAATTAGTTTGTATTTATCCTTTGTTTTATCTCCTTCCTCAATCTTTTGTATATGCCCTTTTTATACTGTAGTACATTAGAAAACTATCCGTGCAGCTGCATTTAGTTCTTTAGCTGGTTCTTTCTTCCTACCTCTCTCACCGGGGTTGTTTGTAACTTTGTTGTCAAATTTCAGTCTAGAAACTTGATTTTATTTTCCTTGAGCCTTCTTTCATTTTAGAATTTCTCTTGATAGAATAATACCTTTTATTTTCCTGGAACTTTCAACATTTTCTTTCTCTACTTTGAATATATGTTTGACTGTGTGACACTAGGTATGCTGTTCTTCAAATTACATTACAGATGATATGATTTCTAAATTTGCCTTCACCTATAAAAATCCAAACCTACCATATGACAATATATATTTCTTTATTGATTACGATTGGTGTTTATCAAGAACCATGATATCAATTTGTAGCCAATATCCCCTCAGAAGTCCATTTTGAGACTAGAGGAAATGAAGACAGAATGAGTATAGCAGGACAAATAATGAGGCCAAAATGAGCTTAAGATACATACCCTTTATGTAAACTATGAGACAAAGTTATATGACAAGGGTAAAAGAAAGCATTGAGTTTAGGCTATAGAAGGGCTGGAAATGACTGCAACCGTTACAAAAAAGAATCTATCATTCAAAAGTTCAAATATACATGGTTTATGACTATATGTACTCCCTCTATCACACACATGGCAACTCTACAACTTGGAAGACAGTCTTTGGGGATTGCTCTAGTTTAAAAAACTGAATCCCACTATAAATATAGTAGTGAATCTCTCTGAAGATATCAGGGTTTTTATATTAAGAAAAGACAATGGTTGATGTCTTTATAGCTTGGTAGTACCTTCTAGATCTTGTACTTCATCGGCATAGCCTCCAAAGAATTTCAGAGTCAGGTACTTTCAAAAGCATGGAAACACCTTCACAATCCAAGGCATATAACAAGGTACAAATTATATTAGAACTGAAAGTTTCTGGCTTCTATTCCAGTGTTCCATTTATTATGCCACACAATGTCTTAAAATCTCCCGAGTCAGATTTTACTATCAGATATTGTGCCGAAATGGGTTTCCACATAGAAACACTTAGAGATAGTATGTTTCCCAGCATTCTCATTTTCACAAGCAAGTATGCATGCTCACTCGATGCTCTCAGGATCACAATGCCTCCTCCCTTCCTGGGGCCAAATCAAAGAAGAGGAATGGCAGGTCAGCTTTGGGTCATTGCTATTCAGTTTGCTTTTCCAAGCTGAAAACCCAGCCCTTTAAATATGAAAATCCACTCATTGTCTCATCCTTGATTGTATCCTGTCTTTCAGATCAGCTGCTCCATAGTCATAGCAACCCTAATAGGCGGATGTGCATTGGACTACATCATTTGCAGGTTGTCTCTAACTAAGAAAAGTTTTGTTGGAAATATGTGTGATTAATTCCTCGAACTATTATCTGTAATTGAACAGACATGAAAGGCGGCCACTTTGTCAGCCCAGATAAGCCTATTCCACAGCTATTAATGGCATATTCAGCCCTTAGTGAATAAATCTATTATTGCCTCTTGTCTTCAGTAACCATAACATGTTACTGAGGCCTGTGCAAAATATGAGGGCCTGGTGGAAATATAACTCCAGTAATCCTCTATACTCTGATGTAGGAGAAGAGGAAGGGCTGTTTAGCACATAATTGAATGTGCCCTGGCATTTGCATTAGTGCTAAGCATAAGTACTTTATTTTAATGTGTTTATATCAGCATGATGTATCACCTTAACATCCATCAGCTACTCAGCAGGATTCACTAACTTCCTCTGCCTATAAAATTATCAAATTAGAGGAGCAATGGCGGCTCAAGCTAATTTTCACATTGAAGGCTCATGGGTAACATTTCCCAACCCCAAACCATAGGGCTTATCAGAAACATACAGCTGACATTATGTCAACATAAAGGTGTCATTTGTGCAGAATTTGGCTTATGGACAGGGCAGATAATAAGAAATAAGACACTATCTCTAGTCTTGACCTGAATTAATTTTAGCAGAGAATGTTTAACTATCCTGTGGCTGTTTGGGAGAACTTGGATTACAGCCATGGACACTCAGAATAATCATATGTGAAGTCAAAGGAAATGGCTAATGTGTTCTGTGAACTTCATGAGGAAACGAAAAGCTATATAATATTGAAGGGATAAAAGAAAAATCTTTGTAATTGAGTTTATGGACATCAGGTTATTATATTAATATATTTTAAATGTCTATGGTACATGCATTTTGTAGTTGGCCTATTCAATATGTGATACACATCAAATTAATTTGAACAACAACCATTAAAATTTGTGATAATTCAACCTGGGATATCAAGATTTTTGTGAATCAATAAATGTCTCACTACACAAATGAAATATGAGGACAAGACCATTTTACATGCTATAATTACCAAAAGTTTACTTTTTTAAAAGGTCTTGATGACATTGAATGTCAAACATTGTATACTAAGTTTATGAAATAGTCATTTTATAGTGCCACTAAAGCAAATAAGCAAACTATACTTTAAAGACTTAAAAGGAAACTAGTATTTTGTTTCTTAATAATATATTTGTTCTCCTAAAAATGTATTCCAATGTCAAAGGTCTTAGATTCTTAAAGATTACGTACCTTATGGTCAAAAGCAAAACTCTTTTGAGGAGGGAAAGAGAGAAGAGAGAAATACAATAGAATGGAGAGAAAGACACAGTAATCATAATTGTGAATGTGAATGGGTTGGACTCTTCCATAATATGGAGGCAGATAGTGGAATAGATTAAAAAAAAACATAATCCTACAATACAGGCCTTACAAGAAACACATTTGAAACTAGGGGATATATATATGGTAAACGTGAAAGGTTGGAATAGAATATGTTATGTTTCAGTTTAATTTAAAAAACAGCAGAGGTAGCAATCCTAATCTCACACAAAACAAAAAATTAAATAGATCTAATTAATTGATAAGGAAAGAAACTATACCCTGCTAAAAGGCACCATAGACAATGAAATAATGATATTACTAACACATATGCACCAAGTGATAGAGCATTTAGATTCTTAGAGGAGAAGTTAAGGGAATTATAGGAAGAAATAGACAGCAAAACTGTACTAGAGGGAGACCCCAAACTTCCCAATCTGAACTTGATAAATGTACCCTCAAAATAAAGAAGAAAAAAAGTCAAGGAAGTGAATAGAATTTTAAGGAAAGTAGATATGGACATCTCTGGAGAAAACTGAATGGGGATGAAAAGCAATATAACTTCTCAGTGGTATGTGGCACATACACAAAAAACTGAACATATATTAGGGCATAGAAACCTCATAATTCAGGGCAGAAAGGCAGAAATATTAAACGCATCTTTTTCACATTAGGATGTGACAACAATTATATGTAATGAAGTATGGAATATGGAAAGACAGACTAAAAACTAATTGCAAATTAAATAATCTAATCCTAAAAATGAGTACCTCAAACAACAAATCATAGAAACAATAACTTCATTCAAGAGAATGACAATAATGAGAAAATATGCCAAAACTTATGGGATACAGAAAAAGTGGTTCTTAGGGGATGTTTTATATCTCTGAATGCTTACATGAATAAAAGGGATAAAAAATAAGATAAATCAATTGGGCATGCAATTTAAAAAGGTAGAAAATGGACAAATTGAAAATGACCAATTAAATACCAATTTCGAAATAGTGAAAACCAAAGGGGAGATTAATAAAATTAAAATTAAGAAAACAATTGAACTAATACAACTAAGATCCAGTTTGATGGAAATAAAAAGAATAAAATTGAAAAACCTTTGATCAATTTATTTAAAACAAAGAAAAAAGAAAACCAAATTCCTTGTATCAAAAATAAAAATGGTGAATTTACCTCCAATAAAGAAGAAATAAAAAATATATTAGGAATTATTTTGCCCAGTTGCATGCCCATAAATTTGACAATATTGGTGAAATTGATGAATATTTACAAAAAATATATAAATTGCCCAGATTAACTGAAGAGGTAGTAAAATACTTAACCCATGTCAGAAAATGAAATTGAACAAGCCATCAATGAACTCACTAGGAAAAAATCTCCAGGCCTACATGGATTTAGAAGTGAATTCTATTAACATTTAAGAACAGTTAATTCTAATATGTTATAGCGTATTTGAGAAAATTGGTGAACGGGGGGGTGGAGCCAAGATGGCAGTGTAGAAGCAGCTAAGTTTCACAGCTCCTACACAAACACTTTAAATACCCATAAAATAAGTCGCTAAACAAATTTTAAGGCTTCAAAACCCACAAAAATACAGAAAACACATCTTTTGCTGTAGGCAGCTCAGCAGGAGGGGCTCATTTCAACAGGCTGGGAGTTGAGGTCCAGCCCAGGCCAAAACCATGGCCTGGCCCCAGGGAGGTTGAGAGAAGCCACAGCTGGAGTCTATAGGAGAGTAGATCAGTGGCACCTGGGGCAATCTCCACATTTACCAAGCCAGGAGAAATAAGGCTAAGAGAAAGGTCAGTGGAATTCAAGCTAAATTGGGGCGGGGAGAGGTTTGGACTAACTGCCACCAGGGCAAGGAAACAGCCAAACCTGGCTGCGTCAGAGCTCCTGGCCTGTGGACCACAGGGGGGCCAAATCAACTGATCAAAGGCCAAGGGCTCTTTTGTTGAGCAGACTGGATCCAGATCATGGTCTTGGGTGGTGGTCCTGCACTACACTTTCAGCAAGCCAAAGCTTGTGGGGGCTGTAGCACCCCCCTAATAGCTGTGAAAACTCCAGAGATTTTGGACAGAGCTTTACCCCCTGGAAGCAGAGTTCCACAGAGCTAAAAATCAAGCAATTAATTGACTGGCCAACATGAGGAGAAGGAAACAAAGTAAGAACAGTAATCAAACCCTAGAATCCTTTTTTGGGGGATAAAAAGGATCAAAGTACAGAGTGGGAGGAAGACAACACAGTCAGAACTCCCATATCAAATGCTTTCAAGGAACATGAAGATATCCTACAAGCCATAGATGCACTTAAAAAGGACTTTGAAAACAAAATAAGAGAAGTGGATGAAAAATAGGAATGAGAAATGAGAATGATGCAAGAAAGAGTCAAAGACCTGACTGAAGAGAATAATACCTTAAAAAAACAGATTAACTGAAATGGCAAAAGAGGCCCTAAAAGCCAATGAAGAGAAGAATGCCTGTAAAAGTCAAACTTGCCACATGGAAAAGGAATCTCAAAAGTATTCTGAGGAGAATAATTCCTTCAAAATTAGAGTGGAGAAAATGGAAGCAAATGATTTTATGAGAAATCAAGATGCTATTAAACACATATAAACAAATGAAAAAATAGAAGGTAATGTGAAATATCTCCTTGAAAAAACCACTGATCTGGAAAATAGGTGCATGAGATACAATTTAAAAATTATTGGTCTATATGAAAGCCATGACTAAAAAAAAAAACTTAGAAAGCATCCTTCAAGAAATTCTCAAGGAAAATTGCCATGATATTTTAAAATCAGAGGGCAAAATAGAACTTGGGAGAATTCACCAATTACCTCTTGAAAATGATCCCCAAAAGAAAACTCCTTTAAATGTTATCTCCAGGTTCCAGAACCCGCAGTTAAAGGAGAAAATATTACAGGCTGCCAAGAGGAAACAATTTGAATACTGTGGAAACACAATTAGGATAACCCAGGATCTGGCAGTTTCTACATTGCTGTATCAAAGGGCCTGGAATATGATATTCTGGAGATAAGGGAGCTAGGATTAAAACCAAGAATCACCTACCCAGCAAAATTGAGTATAATGTTCCAGGGGAAAATATGGTCATTCAGTGAGGTGGAGGACTTTCAGGCATTCTTGCTGAAAAAAACAGAAATGAACAAAAAATTTGACACTCAAATACAAGACAAATGAGAATGTATACATGGGAAAGAAATCATATTGAACTTATCAAAGTTGAACTATTTACATGCCAATATGGAAAATCAATAATAAATTCTGAAACTTTTCTTAGTATGAAGATAGGAGAAGGGAATACAAATGTATATATATATATATATATATATATATATATATATATGTATATATGTATGTATGTATATGTATATGTATGTGTGTATGTATACCTAAAAATATGTCTATATAGGAGGGTATATATGCATATGAATACATATATGAGTATGTGTGTATATGTGTACATTGAGGGTACGGGATCAATTGAATAGGAAGGGAGGATACTTTAAAAGGTGAAATTCTGAGGTGGCAGATGAATAGAATGAGAAGAGACAGGGAGAGACAAAATGGGGTTAGTCATCCCATGTAAGGGATAACTGTTACAAATTTATTTTCATTTACTCTAATTGAATTTGGCTTGGGGAAGGAATGACATAAACTCTGAACTGGGTATCATGCCACACTGGAGAGTAGTGGGTCAGGAATGAGAGGTAGGTTGATGGAGAGTAGGGCAGGGTCTGGGGTAGGATTGTTGGAAGCACTCACTTCAGTAAAGAGACAGGGACAGGGTAGAGAATGGAACAAGGGGGGGGAATAGGAAGGAGGAACATGTAATCAGCCTCTCACAATATGTCCACTGTGGAGATATCCTGTGTAATTACACATGTATAGCCTGTATTGAATTTCTTGTCCTTCCAATGGGGGAGGGTGAATAGGCAGGAACCAAGGGAATCTAGAATTTAAAGCTCTACAATCAAATGTTAAGAAAAATAATGTATATATAAATAATAAATGTATGTATGTATAAATATATAAATATGTGTGTGTGTGTATATATGTATACACATATATAAAATTATTATTATCATTAACTACATATTACCATTACAACTGAGAATTAAGATATACAGGTACTGGGATAGGGAGACACTCCATGCCCTACCAGAAAGTAAGAGGGGCATTGGGGAAGGACATAGAAGAGAGCGGATTGGGGGACGGGCTTTACAGTAGGATCCTTGTTTTGGGGATGGGGTTAGGGTAAAGATGAGGAGAAAATTCTGCAACTCAAAATCTGGTAGAAATGAATGATTCAAACAAAAAATTAATAAAATAATTATTTTTTTAAAGAAGAGGATTGCAAGAGATAGCGAACCTGAAGAAGAGCCTTTCCTGGCACTACCCCCATCAACAGACCATCTCCAATCCAGAGGTATGCAAACCCAGCTCACGTCCTGTCTCACCTGAAACTTATATATGCTTTGTTATTTTGTTTCTTCAGAGAATCTCCACCTCTGTGGGTCAGGTTTCCCTTGGTGGAAAACTCAATAAACCCTCTTGCTTCCAAAAAAAATTGGTGAAGAAGGAGTCTTACCATTTTTTTTTATGATATAAACATGGCGCTGATACCTAAACCAGCAAGAGTCAAAACAAATAAATCTATAGACCAATTTCCATCAAGAGTATAGCAGCAAAAATTTTAAATAAGATGTTAACAAAAAATTATGGCAACTTATCAGGAGAATAATACACTTTGATTAGGTAGGAGTAATTCCAGGAATGCAAGTCTGGTTCAATATTAGGAAAATTATCAGCATAGTTGACCACATCAACAAGAAAGCAAATAGAAACCATATGAGCATCTCAGTAGAAGCAGAAATTTTTTTTGACAAAATATAAGACCAATTCCTAATAAAAACAATAGAAAGTGTAGGAATAAATGGAGTCTTAAAATGACAAGAAGTATCAACCTAACAGCATGAGCAAGTATTATATGTAATCGGGATAAGCTAGAAGCATTTCCAATAAGATTGGGGGTGAAACAAGGATGTTCACTAACACTCCTGTTATTCTATTTGGTACTATGAATGTTAGCTATAGCAATAAAAGAAGAAAAATAAGTTGAAGGAATTAGAATAGGCAAAGAAGAAATGAAGTCATCACTCTTTGCAGATGATATGTTGATATACTTAAAGAATAAGTGAGAATGAAGTAAAAAGACATTTAAATAATAATTTTAGCAAAGTTGCAGCATATAAAATAAGCCCACATATGTTCTTGGAATTCCTATGTATTTATTTTTTTTAATTACTATTAGATTATTTTATTGATTTGTGTGTTTACTTTTAGTTTACAAGATTCAGTTCAACAATCCCATGAGTTTCAAATTTTCTTGCCTCACTCCCCGCAGTCCCCCATCACAGTATGCAAGCAAGTATAAGATCTGCAAATACTTTCACATTGGACATTAGTCTGGTTGTATAGAAGGGTTGTAACCAATGGAGTGAAAAATGGGAAAAAAGAAAGAAAATCAAAGATGAAAAAGAATGACAGCATGTAGATGGCTTCAGTCTCTATTTCAACTCTGTTCTTTCTAGATGTTTCTCTGAATGTAGATACCTCTTTCCATCCTAAGACTTATATAGTTGTTTTATAACTGTGTGTTGTTTAGAAGAGTTCAGTTTATCAAAGCTGGTTATCAAAATATGATGTATCTGTGATTATGTACAATTTTTTTTCCTGGTTCTGCTCTTCTCACTTAGCGTCAGTTTGTATAAGCCTCTCCAGGTGAATATGATGACCGTCTGCTCCCCATTTTTTATAGCACAATAGTATTCCATTACGTTCATATACCACAACTTGTTTAGCCATTCCACAATTGATGGGCATCCTCCTAATTTCCAGTTTTTTGGAAAGGGTGCTGTAATCAGTATTTTTGTACGTATGGGTCTTCAACCTACTTTGATGATGTCTTTGGGATACAATGCCAGAAGTGGTATTACTGGGTCAAACGTAGGCAATTACATATAGCCCTTTGGACAAAGTTCCAGATTGTTCTCCAGAATGGTTGTATCAGTTCACACCTCCACCAACAATGCATTAGTGTTACAATTTTTCCACATCCTCTCCAGTATTTGTCATTTTCCTCTTTTGTCATCTTAGCCCATCTGACTGTTGAGATGTGGTACCTCAGAGTTATTTTGATTTGCATTTCTCTAATAAATAGTGATTTAGAACATTTTAAAAATATGATTATTGATATCTTTAATTTCTGCCTCTGAAAATTGCCTGTTTATATCCTTTGATCATTTATCAATTGGAGAATGACTTGTTTTCTTATAGATTTGGCTCAATTCCCTATATACTTTAGAAATAAGCCCTTTATCAGAGACACTGGTTGTAAAAATTCTTTCCCAATTCCCGACTTCACTCTTAATCTTGGATACATTGGCTTTGTTTGTACAGAAACTTTTCAATTTAATGTACTCAAGATTATTCATTTTGCATTTTATAATGCTCTCTAACTCTTTTTTGGCCATAAAGTCTTCCTTTCTCTATAAATTTGAGTGCTAAACTATTCCTTGCTTCCCCTGATTGCTTACAGTATCAGCCTTTATACCTAGGTTTTGTACCCATTTAGACTTGATTTTGGTATACGTAGTTAGATGATGGACTATGCACAATTTCTGCCATGTTATATTCCAGTTTTTTCAGCAGTTTTTGTCAGATAGTGAGGTCTTATTCCCAAAGCTGGGGTCTTCGGGTTTATCAAAAAGTACATTACTATAGTCATTGACTGTTGTGTCTTGTGTGCCTAATCTATTCCACTGATCCACTACAGTATCCCTCAGCCAGTACCAAGTAGTTCTGATGACTACTCCTTTATAATACAGATGAAAATATGGCATAGCTAGGCCACCTTCCCTAGCACTTCTTTTCAATAACTGCCTTGATATTCTGGACCTTTTGTTCTTCCAAATAAATTTCATTCCTATATATTTCTTATGAACCCCATAGCAAGAAATATAAAGAAAGATTCCATTTAAAGGTACTGTAGAAATTATAAAATATTTGGGATTCTACTTGCCAAAACAAACCCAGGAACAATATGAACATAATTACAAAACACTTTTATACAAATAAAGGCAGATCTAAATAATTGAAAAAATCAGTTGCTCATGGTTAAGCTAAGCAAATACGATAAAAATGACTATTTAACCTAAATTAATTTAGCTATTTAGTGCCATACCAATCAAAGAACCAAAAATTATTTTATAGAGCTAGAAAAAAAACCATCAAAATACATCTGGAAGTAAAAAATGTCCAGAATATGAAGGGAATTAATGAAAAGAAATGCTAGGGTAATTGGCCTAGCTTTAGCAGATTTTAAACTGTATTGTAAAGCAGCAGTCATTAAAACTACTTGGTGCTAAGAAAAAGAGTGATGGATCAGTGGAATAGATTAGATATACAAGATACAGTAGTCAAAGTCAATAGTAACCTATGGTTTGTTAAACCAAAGACTGCAGCCTCTGGTATAATAATTCACTATTTCACAAAAACTGCTGGGAGAATTAGAAAACAACATGGCAGAAACTGGGCATAGACAAATATCTTACAGTGTATACCAAAATAAATTCAAAATGGGTTGATGATTTAGATATAAAGACAGACACTACAAGCAGTCTGGGAGAACAATGAATAGTTTACTATCAGATTTGTGGAGAAGGCAAGAATTTATGATCAAACAAGAGATAGAGAAAATTACAAAATGCAAAACTGAAAATTTTGATTACATTGAATTGAAAAGTTTTTTGTACAAACAAAGGCAATACAATGAAGATTACGAGGGAAGTAGAAAAGTTGGGGCAAAATTTCGCAATCACTGTCTCTGATAAATGAATATTTCACACAATTACAGACACATTGTATCTGTGATGACTTAACTGATAGACTGCCTTCTTCTCAGCAACACAACCTTATTAGACTTGTGATGGAAAAGGCTATCTATATCTAGAGTACAAATTACAGAATTTGAATGCAGATGGAAGCAAACAACTTGCTTTGTTTATTGTTTTGTTTCTTACTTCTTGTGGTTCATTCAATTGGTTATAATTCTTCTTTACAATCTCAATAAGATTTAATCAAAAGATTTATGTAGAACCTACATTGACACTTTGGGGAGTGGAAGAGGAGAAAATAAGGAACACAAAATCTTGTGGAACTGAATGTTGTAAACTAAAACAAGAAATGTACAAGAAAAAAGTTGTTTAAGTTGATAAAACTGCAAAAGATTGTAATTAAAAAAAACTAACTACCCTATGAGATTTCAGGCTCTGGAATGTTTATCCTCAGGAAAGACTTCAAGTATGGAACTTATAACAGAACCTGTAGTGGTCATCTTAGGACCAACCTACTTAAATTCAGACACACTTATAAGTTTGGTCTTGGAAAATCATTTTTTCATCCACAAACACTCAAAAAAGTGATCTATCAAGTTGTAGGGGGATGTTGATCTGTTCTAGAGAGTGGAAATGCACACAGCCTTATAATCCTTAACTGTTAAAGCACACATTTGATAGCGGCAGATACCATTCTCTGTTAAAGAGCAAATAGGCTCCCCACTCCCCTCTTTTAATTGCTTAAATATTTTCTTTTTCTGTTGAAACTCATTCATTGAAACAACAGTTGTCTTATTTCCCTAAGATTAATATATTACAGGAGTAAAAGTAGACAAGCTCTGAGCATCAAATGCTGTAGTAGATCAAAAGGAAAGAATGCTGAATTTTCATCAATGCAAGTATGAAATGTTTTAGTCTCTTCTTTCCTAATGTTTAATTTTAATTTCTTTTTTCTCACCTTATTGCTATAGCTGATATTTTTAGAACTTTGTCAAATTACATAAGTTAGAGTGAACAGTCTTGCTTGACAGCTATCCAAAAATGGACAGTTTTTACATTAAACATAAAGTGGTTCCTAAATAAGTAGAAAAAGTATTTTTCAGGTAATTAAAAATGTCTGACATTGCATTAGGTTCTAAGGATATAAATAGAGAAAAGGTAAAATTAATCCCAGCCCTCTAGGAACTTACATTATAGAGGGAAAGATATTGTACACAAAGATGGCTAGAGGACTATGTAGTCATAGAAGTTACAGTAATAGTAAGCTGATCCAAGTGCACACATATTCCTTCTCCAAGAACAATGCTATTATTGATTTGGTTACTATGTGTAGAGCAAGATAAAAAAGATTAATTATGGTGGTGTGTGGCAGGGTAGATGGAAAAATGATCCAGATCAATGGCTGAATAGCTGAGTAGGATATGAAGTGCTCACTAGTTAGTAGGCTAAGGAAACTTGCACTTAGTTTCTAATATAGACAATTCTGTTTTATCATATTCTTGTTCTTTTCACTTATTTAGATAGGAGACTATTGCCTTTTGAGGTCATCTGGTTGCTTTCCTTCTTTTCCCTTTTTTTTAAATTCTCCAGGTTATGGCATGCAGTTTACTAGACAGCATGTAGAATTTTTACCTAAATATGTACAGGCAATACAAATGGACAAATTAGAGTTGGGGTTGCTCAGGTGGAGGTAAATTGTATAGATTATTTTCAATAAATTGCTAAGATCTTTTCAAGACACAAACTTCTTCCTTTGAAGACATACTGGTCTATTTTTATAATACTGACATTACAGTAACACAGAAGTCAAGAGAACTGCATGGTAAGTGTGAGTAAGAAATAACCTAGAATAAGGGAGAATATTAATAGATTGTATGTAAAAGATGTCATCAGGGAATTGTACTATACGCAGGGGAAATGGGATAATTGCACATGAAGGAAGGAGAAAGAGGGACAAAGGAATCAGTATTTGTTAAATATCTACTATACACCTAATGCTAAGCTAAATGCATTATAATTATTACCTAATTTGATCCTTTGGAGAAAGTAATTATATGACTTGTCACAGGACACATCACTTGTTAGTATTTTTTTTATTTATTTTCTTGTTTACATCATTCATTTTCATGACATTTTTGAATTACAAATTTTTTCCCCGTCTTTCCCCCGCCCCAACCCTAAAACAGCAATCCAACTGTAAAGCCCCTCCCCTGATTTGCTCTCTTACTTTCTGGTACGGCAGGGAGGGTCTCCCTATCCCACACCCTACAGGAGGTAGGTTGCAGGTATTGCAGAACTTTAAATTATAGATCCTAAATTCTAGGTTCTTTTAATCCCTCTCTTGTCCCCCACCCCCACTGGAAGGACAATCAATTCAATACAGTTTGTCGATGTCTGATTATACAGGAGATCTTCATAGTGAACATATTGTGACAGTGATCATCTGCCTCTCCTTCCTATCCCTCCCCGCCTTGTTCCATTCTCTACCCTGTCCCTGTCCCTTTACTGAAGTGTGTGCTTCCAGCATCCTTCCCCCAGACCCTGCCCTCCCCTCCTTCATCTGCCCTCTCATCCCCATGCCCCCTACTCTCCTGTGTGGCATGATGCCGAGTTTAGAATTTATGCCATTTCTTCCCTAAGCCAAATTCAATGACAGTAATTGAAAGTAAAGTTGCAACAGTTATCCCTTGCTTCTTCTACATGTGATGATTACCCCATTTTGTCTCTCCCTGTCTCCTCTCAATCTAGTCCTCTCCCACCTCAGAATTTTGCCTTTTAAAGTATCATCCCTCCATATACAATTCATCCTATACCCTCTATCTACACATAAACACACATGCTCAGATATGTATTCATACCCATATATAGCTTCCTATATGGACATATGTGTAAGTGTACATACATATACATATATAAATATATATACATATATATGTATATAGATAAGTGTATATATATACATACACATATACATATACATACACACACATTTGTATTCCCTTCACCTATCCTCATGCTAAGAAAAGTTTCATAAGTTCCTATTTTCATTTTTCCATATTAGTATGCAGATAATTCAAATTTAACTAGTTTCTTATGATTTCTTTCCCATGTTTACCTTCTAATGCTTCTTGTGTTTGATTGTCAAATCTTCTGTTCAGTTCTGGTTTTTTCAGCAATAATACTTGAAAGTCCTCCACCTCATTGAATGACTATATTTTCCCCTGGAATAATATGCTCAATTTTGCTGGGTAGTTGATTCTTGGTTTTAATCCGAGCTCTCTTAATCTTCAGAATATCATATTCTAGGTCCTCCAATCCCTCAGTGTAGTACCTGCCAGATCCTGGGTTATCCTGGTAGTGCTTCTGCAGTATTCAAATGGTTTTCTCTTGGAAGCCTGTAATATTTTCTCCTTTAACTGGGGATTCTGGAATCTGCCAATAACATTTCTAGAAGTTTTCTTTTTTTGCCCTCTGATTCGAAAACATCAGGACA
>CM053601.1:95335594-95376880 GCA_028646575.1 Pseudocheirus occidentalis | reverse complement strand
GGAGCTGTGAACTGATACAACCATTCTGGAGGGCAATCTGGCACTCTGACCAAAGAGCTATAAATAATAGCATACCCTTTGATGCAGTAATACCACTTTTGGGATTGTATCCCAAAGAGATCACAGAAGTGGGAAAGGGTCCCATATGTACAAAAGTATTTATTGCAGCTCTCTTTGTGGTGGCAAAAAAGTGGAAATTTAAGGGATGCCCATCAATTGGGGAATGGCTGAACAAGTTATGGTATATGAATGTGATGGAATATTATTGTGCTATAAGAAATGGGAAGGAGATTGACTTCATAATTACCTGGAGAGGCTTATATGAATTGATGCTGAGTGAGAAGAACAGAACCAGGAAAAATTTGTACACAGTCAGAGATACATATGTGTCACAACCAATTTTGAAAAACTGGTCACTTCTCAGCATCACATAGTTAAAAGGCAACTCTACAAGTCTCAGGATGGAAGGCGATGCCTACATTCAGAGGAAGACCCAGAAATATCAGAGTTTAAAAGGAGACTAAAGTGATGCAAGCTATCATTCTTTTCTATGTTTGTTTCTCTTTTCTCACTGTTCACTCCATTGGCTATAACAGCTATACAACCAGACTATTGTACAATGTGAAGGAGTTTGCAGATCTTATACATGATTGTATGCCACCATGGCGAGGGTAGGGGGAGGGGAGGAAGGGGAGAAAAATCTGAAACTCAAGTGACTCTAGAACTGAATCTTGTAACCTAAAAGTAAACAAACAAGTCAATAAAATAAAATTAAAAAAAAAAAGAATCAAGGGGTTGCCTTTGTATACCAGTCATTTACCCTTGATCAGGCCTGTTTTGATTTGGGCAAGGCCTGGAACAGTGTGCACTAAATTAAATCCACTTCCAAAATTTGTACTTGGGGTCCTACTTGTGTCTTTAGGTACAACATTTTGGAGGCCCTAGTGAGACTAAGCGGTGTTTCATGTCACTGTGGAGACCCCAAAAATGTGTGCAGCTCTCAGCCTCAGAGGTGGGCATCTACTCACCCCCAACTTTTACAGGAGCTGGCACCTGAGGAAGTCTCAGGCCCCAAGACTCAAGAGGAGTGAGACCTATGCCGCCCCCAACTCTGATGTAGTCCCCATTTGAAACTATGTGGATATCTGGTTTCTGGACTCCTGTGGAGGTAAGTACCATCAGTTTCCTCATTCTGTCTGGTTCCATTGGGAACTGAGGCCAGCAGTGTCTGCTGCAGCAGTTCCCTAGGGAGGCCTCAGGCCTGTCTGTGTCCATCTTTGCTTGTGCCTTCTATTCCTTTCATTTTGCTGTATGTTTGTGTGTCTGTCTTGGGAAAGGGGAGGTTCTGATTCTGTGTCTGTCAGTTTGCAAATTGTCTGTGTCTTATGTGTGTCAGCATTGCCTTACGAGATTTTGTAAGGGGGGGTCATCCCCTGAGTTTGCCCCCCTCCACACTAGGGAACAGGTGGTGAAGAGTTGGAAGGGGAGAGAAGTAAAAATCCAGCATCCTTTCAAACAGCCATGGTTTTAAAGGAGCACTCAGGCCAGGTAGGTAGGGCTGAGGTGGCTAGCTAGTGAGTTCTGATAGAAAGAGGAATTTGTAAGTAAAATGCTGAAGGGAAGGGGGAAGATTAGTAGTTACTTATTCAGTCCTCTGAAGGAGTTTTACTGAGAAATCAGTCACTCTCTTAAAGTCTGTTAAGAATGTATTTATAGTAATTGGGTTTTAGTACAAATTTTGAGCTTAGAATGTGTATTTGTTACATATATGGGTCATGGTAAACGTTTGTGGTGTATTGCAATTCAGTGGAAAGTTACACATAATGCAAAGACACCAGGATAAATTCCTAAATGTTGTTAAAATTTGGAAATATATTGTCATAAGAATAGAAGAAGAAAAATGGGACACTCTGACCTGAATATTGTAATATTTTTTGAAATATTGTAATGTGGGAAATCTATAAAAATTCATTTCCTTATAGTTCCTGGTCTGGCCAGCCTGGAATTATAATGAAAGTTAAATATACCTAAAACATCTGAGTAGATTCTGTTAAAGCCTTGGAGTTTTTCTATTAACTCCTCTCATCCCAGATCAGATAAGGAAAAGAGAGTTTCACCCTTTCCCCATACCTGCAAACTCACCTTCCTAGCAAAAGGAAGGAGGGGGAAGAGATATTAGCTAGTATAAGGGCCCTAATAGTAATGGCCCTGAGCCCCTGCCAACAAAAGCCTGGAAGTGCCTCCCATGAGGTAAGAAGCCAGCAGTAGGTAAGAGAGTTCATCTTTCTAGCAATCATATTACATGATCTGGGAACACAAAATGCCATCTGAAGCTTCTTGTTTCTGCCGTAGCTAAAACAACTTGGCTATCGCTTATGAAAATTATAAGATGACTGGTTATGTTTTAATGCTAAAACCAAAAGTTGGTGATTGATTACTCGGTGTGTGTGCTGCATGGAAAGGAGGATTCTTCTGCTCATTCAGAAGAAGTCCTCAGGGCTAACCCAAAGCACCACCCATAGCAGCTCTATCCTGTGGGGTGGAAAAGGCAACCCCTTCTCAGGGGTCCCTCTCCATCCTCCCTAACTTTATAAACTTTCCAAAGACCTTTTTTAGGTTATGGAGTTCCTAAACAAGGAACTTAGCATGCTCAAAATTTGCAAATATATATAAATGATCTCTAATGATTGGTTTTTGCAAGAGGACAAGTTTAAATTTTGAAATGTGAGTCCTGGTAAAATTCTTGATTAGTGAAACTTGCGGTCTGAGATAAAAGCTTTTGGGATTCTAATGGATCTTATTTTGAGTTGTCTGATGGATCATAGAAATCCATCAATAGTCAATAGTATGGGGGGCGGCTAGGTGGCGCAGTGAATAGAGTGCTGGCCCTGGAGTCAGGAGTACCTGAGTTCAAATCCGGCCTCAGACACTTAACACAATAAACTAGCCATGTGATCTTTGATCTTGGGCAAGTCACTTAACCCCAACTGCCCTCCAAAAAATAAAATAAAATAAAATAAAATAGTCAATAGTATGTTCTATCTAATCAAGTCCTTGCTTTCCTTTTATGACAAATTTTTGCAATCAAAGCAAGTGGTGGTGAAAGATATGTGAGCACAAGGCACATATGTGAAATTTTGCTGTTTTCACTGTGAATGTGTAGTCATTCCATACCCCCAAACAACTGGATAAATTAGTAAATCCCTGGAATAGAACATTTTTTTCTAAATAATATGAGAATAATTAAACAAAGGGAAAAGAAGTTTGTGAAGCAAAAGTACAAATACAATGATGAATCATTATCCCATAGGGATACATTTGAACCTTTTATATATATTAAAGAACTTGGTAAATGGTATTTGATCTAGTCATCTACCTGTCACTAGATACATATCTATATGGAATGAGATTCTTAGATGTTTCAGAATGATGCTATAATAATTGAGTATTGATATGACTGATTGAAAGACCTAGTTGTTATTCTATTAAATACTGAAAACTAGATCAGAAATTTCTTCTTCATGAAGAAAAGAATTTCTTAAAGGGAGGTAACTTATGGAATACTTTTGTAATAATGGGAAAATCAACTTTATTCAAAGTTTGTTACTTTCGTGGAAATAATACCCATTTATATTATGTTCTGTGGTACAAACATATTTTATTATAAGCAACTTATTGGTATGTACTGTTTTGGAATTAATTACTTATGGATCTTCCCAAGTCTTTTATGACAACTGGAGTAGAAGTCAGTCTCTTTTAAGTAAATTCATTTGTGTAACTATTGAACTCAAGGATAGAAAACTTCTACCTGAAAAACATTGATAGAGTTGAAAGTTTCCACCTGCAAAATGTTGTTACTTATATTTACATGTATAGAGTTGGATCCTCAATAGTATCTGATACTCCTAAAGGAATTGGAATCAGAGTGGTAATGTCTGAGAAAATAACAAGATCAGTTAATCCCATATGTCAAAAGTAAAAAATAATATCATGAAACTCTCAGTTTCTTTCTTTTATTTCCTCTATTCTCTATTTGGGCCCTGAATATTAACTTATCGGTCAGATTTGTGTCTCCTAGACTATCAGCTGTCCACCTGAGATGGTTGTGCAACAAAAATCTATGTTACACATTCTCCTCCTTCCCTGGACACTGATTTAGACTCATTTTACTCCCCTCCCCACCCCCACTCAGGCAGGGAGAGCTCCTTTGTCCCTCTCCTTAAAGCATTTGGGTGGATGGTAAATGATACAGGAGTGCTGAGGCAGATGAAGCAAGCAGGAGGCGGCATTTGAGATGTGAGATAAGATGTCAGGCATGACCAACCAGAAAAGTGATCAAAGGAGCTTGCATTGAAGCCCCTCACTGTGGGGACTTGCTCTGTGGTTTCTATCTATGCAGTATTCTGAGTCCCACCTTGAACTACTTCTGATGCCTGATTCCCACGCTCTGCCTAGAGTTAGGCCTGCTTCCTCAGGACTGAAAGTCAAATGCCTTAATTCAAAAAAAGGCACTCTTCAGGGCAAGGAAGAGTACATGATTGCTGGGTGTGTCACCATCATTCCCAATATACTAGGTTACTCCCCACAGCTCTCCCCTATTCCCTGAAGACTCTGCGTGGAATTTATGCTTTGAGCACTCAAAGGATATTATAGGTAGCCTCTTTCTTGAATTCGAGACCTCCCCTCCAACCTTGTATCTTCCTACTTCCTCCTGGGGATCATGGTTCCTCTCCCTTGTTTCCCCCATTATTCTGACCCATTATTAATCATTTTACACGCTCTCATACTTAGTCCATGCTTATTTAACCTCCTGGTTTGCTTTGTATCTTCTTGCCTGAAGAAATACTACTTTCAGATTTTAGGATACCAAACCCTAGTGTTCCTGAGTGGTTCATCTCTCTTCGCACTGGGCTCAGCTGGCACGACATTCCACCTCCCATGCTGCCTACCCCTCTTCAACCAGTTCTGGGCACCTAAAATGGAATCTTTGCACCAGGAAGCAATTACTGAAGATAGTGGCCTTCATCCTTTTGTCCCTAAAGAATTCTCCTGCCTAGTGGTTGAGTGGGGAAATGATGTGGATACAAAGGTGCCCTAAAGGTTGAGTTGCTCATTTCCTGGTGTTCTAAAGTCTATACACGTCACTCTGCCAGGGACTACCCCACCCAGGCCTGGGGTTCCTTCCAGGCTACTGAAATCCCTTGGAGTATCCCTCTGGCAATAGTACCAGGATATTCAACCTCAAGCCTACATGCTCTTACCCCTGAGGATGGCCTTATTGCTAGCCAGACCGCCCCTAGCTTTTCTGTCATGGGGCTCCTTCAAGCCATTCATGGCATGGTAAATTCATCCTGTTCTGACTTAGCCCCTGAATGCTGCCTTTTCATGAATCCCTGGCCTCCATACTATGTTGGGGAGCCATTAATACTACCATAGGATCCATTAACACTTCTAAGGATTGTGACTGGGACCAGCCAAGGCTCACCTTGGGAGATGTCCAGGGTTATGGGCTTTGCCTGATAACTAAGGACCCTGACCTGTCTGGTTTTCCCTATAGCCACATTTGTGGCTCTACCCTTGAAGTTAAATCCTCTACTTCTAGTTTCCTTCCTGCCTCACCAGGTTCCTGGTGGGCATGCCTTGATGGCCTCACCAGGTGTGTTTCTGGCATGATGTTCATAAAACAGAACCAACCAGGCCGCCCCCTTTGTTTCCTGGTAGCAATAATCCCCCAGGTCTCCCTCCTTTTTGGAAAAGGTAGGGATGGAGCTATTTTGCCCCAAGGGAAGTACAAACTTTCCATTAAAGGCATGAGGCAGCCCTCATCATCCCCATCTTGGTGGGGCTAAGACTAGTGGGGTCGACCCCCATTGGGACGACCACCCTATTGAAGGGGATGCCAATTACTGGGAACTTAGTGCACAGGTGGACATTGATCTCTCCCACCTAGATCACTCCGTCTCCATCCTGGTGAGACAGGTTGATTCCCTTCTGGAGATGGTCCTCCAAAACTGCAGGGGCCCAGATCTGCTATTTCTCTGGCAGGGGGGCCCCTGTACTGCCCTTGGGGAATCCTGCTGCTTCTGTGTGAACACCTTTGGCATGGTGCAGGAAAGTTTGAGTTTGGCCCATACAAATTTGACAGACCAACAGAGGGAAAGGGAAGATACCTAAAACTGGTACCAGTCACTGTTTTGAACATCCCATTTGCTCACTACTTTAGTATCTGCCCTAGCTGGTCTCCTCATTCTTCTTACCATAGCTCTCATTTTAGGTCCATGCCTGATTAATCACATTCTCCAAATTGTCAAATCCTGCAATGACTCTGTCAGGTTATTGCCAAGCATCCCTGCTACTGGCCCTTTGAGGTTGGTCCGCTTGATCACTATGATGATATGGTGCCCACTATATCAAGGGTTTGACACTGCTCATAAAACGTGGTAAATGTACTTTAGCCTCAGTCTGGCTCCCCTGATGCTTTCCCCGCCCCTCCCATCCTGCCCTAGCCAGCCATCTTCTTCCTGTTACTTCATGGAAATAGACTAGTTGGCTAGGGTACCCCAGTGTTTTCCCCTCAGGGCAAAAATTAAAATGTGTGCTAGCCAATCCCTGCTATAAACCCCTGCTTACACAATACCTGATCATTAAGAGTCACAATCCCTGACCATTAAGAGTCAGGGGGTTGCCTTTATATTCCAGTGATTTCCTCCTTGGCAGGCCTGTTTCAATTTGGGTAAGGCCTCCAACAGCATATGCTAAATAAAATCCACTTCCAAAATTTGCCCTTGGAGTCTCACTCACTTCTTTTGGCGCAACATTGTCATATGTCTTCTTCCTGTTCTTAAGTTTGTTGTATTTGTGTCTTTTTTTTCTTTTGGCAGAGATTGTAAGATCCAGAAGAGAGATCTTCCACTAGAGGATAGGACTTGGAAAATTCTTTTAAAACGAAGAAATTTCATTAATAACACCTTTGAGATTCCAATAATATTCTCTAAGAGCATAATTTTGACCATCTTCTTCTTGCTAACTTTGCCCTTATTACTACCTCCGTTTTTCTTCTCCTTATTTCTCTTCATTTCTCCTTCCTTATTTTCAGTTTTATAATGCCAAGAACAGGCTTAAAGTTCTCTGTACAGCATCTTGAATTCTTTGGAGAAACAGGACTTTAGAAATTTAACAAATAAATAAAGCAGCAAATTAATGAGAAGCAGCAGAATAGAATCCTTATGGAATGGCACATAAAAGAATCCTTGGGCTTAAGGAGAATCATTCCTTTCATATTATGCTAGGAAGCGAGCTTATTTGGTCTTTGCCAGAGTCGGAGCATTAGACATTAAAGATTCTATTTATGCTACAGTGATCTCTGTAGTGCCAGACCCTTACTTATGGTGGTAGAAAGGGATGTTCTATTGGTGTGAATTGTCTAAAAATGTCTTCTGATTGTTAACCTTAAAATAATAAATTACTTCCAGAAAGGTTTGAAGAATAAGGTATGATGTCAATATAGAGACTGTGAAACACACAGTAAGAGCAGGAACAGAATTGTAGCTAATAGCTAGGTGAAAGGTTAAGAGCCTACTGGTCACTGCTATTAAGTATATATTTGTCAACTTAGATCCTCCAATGAGCTAAAAACGGGGAGACTTCTCTGGAGGATAGAAATTTTGAATTAAAACAGCGTTGATATCATTAATCTAGACTATATGACCTTTGGGGAATATTTTGATAACCTATGGGTGCTTTTTAAATAACAAGTACTTGGTTTTTTCTTAATTTGTACCTCCCACTAAACATCCCCATAGGACAAATTAAAAAAGGAAATAAATAGAAACAAGCAAGCCCCTACCCCCAAATCTGTCACTATATAGCTACATAGTCCAGCAAAATAATTTCCCACATTAGCTATGTCCACACTTTTTTTTTTCTCTCTTAATTTTAAGTTCATCACCTGTCTTTCAGGAGGTGAATAGAATGTTTCATCTTCATTCTTTCGATCTTCAAGTTGATCATTGCATTGATCAAAGTCCTGAATTCCTTCAAAACTGGCTTCCCTCTATAATGTTATTAACACTATATGAATTATTCACCAGACTCTGCTAACTTTGCTATACATTATTTCAGAAAAGCCTCCCCAATTTCCTTTGAAATTGTCTACATCATTACTTATGGCCCAATACAAGGTAAGGGAAGGATGGAAAGGAACAAGTATTTATTAAGTAACTTCTTTGTGCCATGCACTGTGCTAAGCACTTTACAAATTTATCACTTGACAATATTTGTATATTTGTAATATTCTATTAATTTCATATATGATACTTTGTTTACCCATTTGCCAGCAGGAGTATTCCACCTTATTTTCTGCTTTTGGAATATCATGAAAATTTGCTATTATAAAACATTTTAGAATATATAGTTAATTTCTTCCTTCTCTGATTTCTTAGAGGTATTGGCCTACTAGTGATACAGCTGGGTCAAAGGGAAAACAGAATTTAGTAACTTTCTGGGCTTAGTTCCAAATTGTTTTCCAGAATGGCTAGAATGATTCACAGCTTAAACAGTGCATAAATGCTCCTGTTTTACACTCCCTCCAGGGCAAGTGGTTCAAGAGGTAAGAGCACCATAAAGGGTGGAACCAGTCAGTGAATTCTGGCTGAGGGATTTGCTCTGGCCAGACTAACGGAAAATAGAGACAAGATATTGTACTTAGAAGCAATTATAGGGGAAAGGAAAGAACAGGGGTTCTGAACTAGAAATGAGCTGGGAATGCTCTATTCATATCTAATCTGAGAAGGAAAAGTATTCAGAGGAGGTCAAAATCATTGTCTGTTCTGGCTATTCATTGTTGAATTGTTTTAATTTGGGGGGGGCATCAGAGACTCCAGAATTGGCAGAAGACAAGCCTCTTTTTTTTACCTCAATCCTAAAAAGGAGAGCATATACCTAGTAATATTATACAGAGTAAGAAAAAAAAACTAACTCAAGCAACTCATGCCCTTTTTTAGCACTTAATTCAAAATTAAAAAAAAATAATCAAAAGAAGTAAGCACGGTAGTTTGTCTTCCTCCTCCCATATTTATAGGTAGGGAAACGAAGTCATGAAATCATAGGGCCATGTGTGTGATGATGTTTAAAATAGGATGTGTTTCCATTTTTCTCAGACCAGCAGCCTGACATTTTAAAAGATAAGAAGTACTGCTCAGCTTGAATGAACTCAGAAATATCTCTATGAATGTATTTGAACTCATCTTTTCAAATGTCAGTTTGGGACTGGGTGATATGAGTAACTCTTTGTGAAACCAAAAAAAAAAAGTGTAAAAACTCTCAAACAAAAAATTCCAAACATATGTTTCTAGCATTAATAAGTCTTTGCCTAACATGCAGAATATTTTGCAAGTAGATCTAGAGAGTCAAAAGTCATGAAAATATAAGAAGTCAAAGAGCAAATGAGATAATGTACTTAAAAGCATTTTGCAAACCTCCCAGTTCTATATAAATGTCAGCTGTTATTTTCATTAGACTATTTAATACCCATCATTTGATAAAAAATTTCTTTTCTCTTCAAATATGTATGAAGCCTCTCTTACTCTACTGACACTTAGTCTATAACAATTGACCATTGCGGAATTCATAAATTAGACAGTGGACTGAATATGCATTATCTAAGGAATCCCCCTGCAAAAATTTTCAGAATAATCAAAGATGTGTTTCAAGAAATGTGGGTTCCTTCCATGATATCATTGATTATTATGTGAACTTCAGTAGCCATGGAATTTTTTTTGCCATAGTGAACTTTTTATTTAAAGTTTTAATCCCAAAGTGTAGAAGAATTCAATTTACATGTCAGATCATTTTTTTTTTCCCTATCATGGTAAAAAGCATTTTCAAGAGGCAGGATACTAGGGCAAAAAAAAAATGAAGAAGGTGAAGGTTTTTTTTGTAGTAGTCAAGGGTTTCCGTTTTCTGAAGACCCCCTTTGTCATCTCTTGACCACCAAGTTCCCTGAAACAAATCTTCAGTGGCCCAAAAGGACTTCATTCTCCTGACTTTTCTTCAATCTCAGTGTCCCTGCTTTATGTATCTTTTTTTTTCAAGGCCTTTCTCCCAGCAAGGTGATAAACTAATCCATATTGATATGCTAATGGTCCTAATGGATTACTGCATTTTCCAGATAACATATTTGCATTTTAACTGAGGCTTGCAAAAGATAATACCTTAACCCAAATGAGACCCTAATGTTGAAAATGTCAGATTCCATAATAGTCTGGTAGAAATTCAAAATTTCTATCCTCCAGAGAAGTCTCCCCGTTTTTAGCTCATTGGAGGATCTAAGTTGACAAATATATACTTAATAGCAGTGACCAGTAGGCTCTTAACCTTTCACCTAGCTATTAGCTACAATTCTGTTCCTGCTCTTACTGTGTGTTTCACAGTCTCTATATTGGACTATACCAGGTGGATTGATGACTGCCTATTGATAACAGAGGTAGTCCTTATCAGAGAAACTATTTTTTGTGGCTGTGAGTTCATTTGCCTTTTTTTTCCCCTCTGTAATCACCAATTTTAGATTCATGAGTGAAGAAGCAAATTTCAAATCAAACCTCTGGCTCATGGTTCAATGAAATTTGATGAGTCAGATACTTTCTAGGAAACCATCAATAGTGATATGTGAAACCATTTCAAAATGTGAACTAAAAGGCATATCAGTGTCTTTGACTGTAATCAAGTTTAGTGAAAACCATCAACACTCCATCTATAGCTTACCCATCTCCTCTTACTACTTGAAAGAAGACTAATGCTATTTTTTTCCTAGCTTTTTATTTTTATATTAGTTTCCTTGTGTATATTTACAATAAATCAATTTTTTTTAAAAAATTGCTAATTAGGCAAAGCTCTTTAAGCCCTTCAAGGAGATAACAGTAATAACTTCAGTTATCCTTATAGGGAATAACAATTTGCAAATTTTCTGCCACAAATGTTCAGATACTGACTGATTTCCCTGCATAATCCTGGGCGTTTGGGGACCACCTCTATCTATCATAATATAATGGGATGTAAACTAATTTTAGAATTAGGAAAGGCATAATATTCATTATATGTTTCAGCTCACATGGCATAGGTCGAGGATAAAATTAGTATATCAAGGTTTGAACCAATTCAGAGTCTGGTATGCAGAATTTGTTTTAGTAGAAAATTCAGAGCAAGGGATGAGAAAATGAGACATCAGAAAAAAGTAATTTGGGGAACCCAAAGATGGAAAGGCCTCTTTTCCTTTGGCACTTTCAGGGGAGAAGAATTGTATTCTCTGGGCTATGCCCAGTGAATCAGAGGGCCATCCTATAGGGACAGTGGAAAGGAAGCCCTTGCCTAGGCTAAATTGCCACAAATAGCTCTGTTTCGCCGATTCTTGGATATGGAACTAGAAATTAATTATCAAGTTCAGGCTTAAAATTTTAAAAGAAGCAGCAGCAGAAGAAAGTTGAGAATAACAATTGTCTTGTAGCAAGGAGAAATCCAACCGATGTAGTAAAAAAACATTTTTTTTTTGCAGATTTGAAACTCTAATTTTGTGTTTAGTTATTACTGTATCTTCCTTCTCAGCCCTGCCTCCGTTCCTTGCAATGAATGTATACATGTTTTTCAGTCTTGCTTTATAGTATATCACCTTTGATTATCCTGAGATAGGTGCATTAGAGAAGAAAGCAGAATAAAAGAAACAATTTGTTTTTTGTGTTTCCTGTTAGAGGTCCTGGTTTGGGGAAAACTTAGGCATTAGTCTGAAATAACTGAACAAGGAATAAAATGTGCATTAGTCTAGTGACAACAACTTAAAACCTGAAGGAGGCAACTGTTATCAAATTTGGGATTTGGCTAGTTGGAAAAAAAACAAACCAGTGAAAATACAGAGGTATGGGTCATCCCTTACATGCTCTGACAACTACTGATAATAAAATCATAGATATTGAAGTTGGAGGAAACTTTAAAGGTCATCTAGTCAAACCTACTTATTTGGATGATGATGGAAAAGTACACACCCACACACATTTTTCCTTTTGAACATGTTTTTGGATATGTCCTCATTGCATGTGTGTGTATGTGTTTGTTGTGTGAATAGGAAATCATTTCCAGGTTAAAAAAAATCATTATATAGATAGATATAGATATAGATATAGATATGGATATAGATAGATACAGATGTGTATACACACATACCCACACACAAATGTAAATGTGTGTATGTTTCCTTTCTGGACATTACTTTCATCATTAGCAAAATGAGGAAGTTTAACTAGATGACCTTTAAAAGTTACTTCCAACTCTAAAAACCTGTGATTTTATAACCTGTCGTTGTCACTGATATCTCAGTAATTGCACAGTTTTTTTTCTGGTAAAGTCCACTTTTGACTCACAGCTGCTTCCTTCATGTTAAAATGATAATATCCACTAATTCATATATGTAATGTATGTTATACATACTCACACATGCACTCGCACATATACACACTTATAAAAATAATGTATGTGGATACAATAATACATCTATTCTTTTTAACATGTATGCATATGAAATTTTTGTTTAAATAAAGTTCCAAAATTAAAATGGAATGTATATCAATCTTTTAATAGTTGTTGCAATTAAAAGATGATATTGGTGAATTTGCTTGGGAAATGATTTATTAACTCATCCAGAAGTTACACTTATAACAATGTAATTCATACTAACAAAATTCTCAAAGTGTTGATTTAGAAATCTGAATGGTGAAGTACTAATTTATAACTGAAAACATACCTGGCAAGATAATTGGCACTGAATATCCATACAGGTCACAGAGAGGACACTTCCTCTTCATCGTCTATCTAGAAGACCCAACCCCATAAATATAAATAGTTTGCTTTTAATTCTTTCAATTAAAAATTCAATGAAAAAAGTTTCATGAACATACAGCAAAAACTGTTTATATGTAAGTTCTACTTTCATGAAATTTGAGTAACTTGAATTTCCCTCCTCTACCCTGTCAATATTTTGATAAAGAGTTAGCTCCAGAACCAGGACTATAGACTGCAAAGATTGTGCTCCTAGTTTATCTTGGTGTATCAAGAATGGTATGGAACTTAAACTTGTAATCAGTCCTATACTATAATGTGTCGTATAATTCATTAGGACAAAGAATCATATTTTTTGAGAAAAATAATTTTAGTAACCACCAAATTGGGGCAGCTAGGTGGCGCAATGAATAGAGCACAGGCTCTGGAGTCAGGAGTGCCTGAGTTCAAATCCGGCCTCAGACACTTAACACAAAAAACTAGCCGTGTGACCTTGGGCAAGTCACTTAACCCCAACTGCCCTCCAAAAACAAACAAACAAACAAAAAAATAACCACCAAATTAAAATAAGTGTTTTCTTCCAGGATCAGATCTAGGCCAAAACTGACAAGAATTTACATTGTTATTTTCTCTTTTGAAATCTGTCTTATCAGTTACCACTTTCCAAAATAAAATTATTCATATATCATTAATATTTTAAACTTATGCTTTCCCTTTGGGTGTGTAAAGGAAGAGACACTCTAAACAGTTTTCTGGGAATGACAATGAGCACCACTCTTCTCAGCATTACATATACAGTTCATATCTTGGAATGGGCACAAATGTGCAAATGCTTAGTCTTTTCCATTTCATATGGGTTTTTATTAACTTCAATTTTAGAAATGAACTTTTCAATTCAATAACTATTTATTAAACACCAAACTACACACAAACTACTCAGTTATTCAGTAGGCAAGATACAAAGAATCCATAAAACCTTTTCCCTTCTTAGTGGAGCTTGTAGTTTAGTGAACTAAACTGAAATCACAGTCCCTCTCCCCCCCATTCAAATTGAAAATAGAATTTATTGTCTTGTTAAAAAAATTACCATAGAAGAAGTAATAATAATAATGTCATTAAGAAAGTGACATCTAAATTTATTCACTTACTGCTAATTACATGATAATACAAGGATTGTATAAAATAAGTAACAAAATGTATAAAACATGATTTTGCTTTTTGTGCATTTCAGTATTCAAAAAGCAAGTACATTTTAACATTATTTATCTTAGACATCTTACTATTTTGATTTGCTTTGAAATCAGAACCAATATCCCCTTATTATTATCATCAACTCTATAGCCAAACAATGAGATGGTATAGTGATTAGAGCACTGGGGGAGGAGTCAGGAAAACCTAATCTCATATGCAGCCTGAGACACACACTGGTTGTGTGACCTTGGTTAAGTCGTTTAACTTCTCTTTGCCTCCGTTTCCACCTTGGTAAAATAGGTTAATAGTAGCACTTAACCTCCAAAATTTCCTGCTAAGAATAAATGAGAAAAGATATGTAAAATGCTTTGCACAGTGCCTGGTACATAGGAGGCATCATATAAATATTAGCTATTATTATCTCCTTGGTAAGAAATATGTTCTGTTTTATATTCTGAACAAATTTTATCTGTCATAAGTGAATACATGAAACTTCATTGCATTTCTTGAAAAACTTTGGCCATATAAGGAGAAGGCAGGACTCATTGGAAAAGACCATGATATCGGGAAACATTGAAGGCAAAAGAAAAAGGGAATGGCAGAGAATGAGATGCATAGTGCCATGGCATCAGTGAACTTAAACTTGGACAGACCTTGAGAGATAGTGTAGGATAGAATGGTCTGCCATGGTCTTATTCATAGCGTCACAAAGAGTCTGTCATGACTGAACAACAATATGTACAAATCAATGTGCTAAATGCAGGGCCTACAAACATACACAAAAGGCCCTGTGCTAAAGGAGCTTACATTCTTCTGTAAGGAAAGAATCTACATGTATATACACAGAGGTAAATATAATTTCAAGGAGGAAAATTTTAATAATTAGCCTACAGAAAAGCTTTGTATAGGAGTTGGCATGGAAAAAACATCTCTAAAACATTAATAATCAGGCTACATGCAGATTAAAACAGTTCTAATGTTCAAACCCATCAGAGTGGCAAAGCTGAAAAGACAATGACAAATGTTAGAAGGGCTGCAGGAAAATAGGTACATTGGCACATCCTTACTGGAATTCTAAATTAGTTCAAGTATTATGGAAATTAACTTAGAATTATTCTCTCAAAGCTACCTTTTCAAAGGTACCTGTGTATGCCCTTTGATTTAGCAAAATCATTATATATACCACAGAAATTTTTTTAAAGGGAAAATCTCTATATGTTTTGGAGCTGAATCTTTAAGGCATTTTACGAGGGAAAGGGAAAAGGGAGAACATCTCCGACATAGGGGAAAGTCACAATGGAGGTAGAAGATTGTATAACAGGCAATTTATTATAGTGTTACAGAAAGGAATAATGGATATTATAACAGATGAAAAAAGTAAAAGACACACATTTCAAAGGTTCTTATATTTTATCATGATCATTAACTGCAACTGTCAAACTTTCAGCCTCCTCACCTTAGAGAATTTGTGAATTTCATATACCTAATCTTGGCCTTCATATTAATTGAGTTCTGGTTCTATTTTTATACATTTGACTGGCCAGGGCTCCCATTCTTCATTCTCTGACAGAGCCATTGATACTTGGATCCTCTGAAAGCAAATCCTGAAATCTACACATGATTGCAAATATGATAAAAAAAATCTCCAATACAGAACATTCTCAACATAATATAATCTCTCTGGCAACTGAGCAAGATCACTTCAGAACACTAGGCAGTAGGTAATTATCAAAGGTTTTTTTTTTTAATAGGGAGAAATGTAGATAAATTAGTAGAAATTTAGAGAAAGGAGAAAAACTCTGGAGATTGATTAGTTTGACTCCTTTATTTTACAAATGAGGAAACTGAGTTAAATTACTTTCTCATGATGACATGGTGAAAATTTATGTGAGTTACATTATTTTAAGGATCTCCATTTATGTATTTTTAATTTAGGGTTGAGGAACCTGTTGCTTTGAGGCCACATGTAGCCAGTGGTCTTCTAGGTCCTTGGGTGCAGCCATTTGACTGAGCCCAAGATTTACAGAGAAAATACTTTTATTAAGGGAATTTTTTCTGTGAAATTTAGATTCAGTAAAAGGACCACACTTAAGAACCTAGAAAGCCACTTGGGACCTCAAAGCCCCAGGTTCCCCACCCTTGGTTCCAGTTCAGTTTCTGATTTAAGAGAACTGAATCTGGATTTAGAGAAGCTAGCTCTAAAACTTAGACTCTGTCCTCTCTGACCTTCCTTTACTCAGCAGGCAGATGGATATAAATAATGTTTGCATTATATGGTTTTCAGTCGTGTTGGTGAAGCTATCTTTAACTACCTTATATGTATATATCCATACATTTAGTTTCTCAAGATCTTTCCTCATAACTTCTGATAATTTAGAGTTCCTTAAGACTCACAGAATTTAAATGACTTGTTTCTAGTCATGTAGCTTATAAGTTTCAGAGATAATATTTCAAACTAAATCTTCCTGCCTCCAGGTCCAGAAGTCTATCTCCTGTTTCATGATGTCAATAAGAAGCGAAACTTTTAGTCTTCCATCTTGTTCAGGAAGAACCGGTTCACTGATGTTCCTTTCAATTTGCTCCATTTGTGGTACATCCTAATAGAAAGAAGCAAAGAAGCTGCTTCTGGGCCTTAGGACTGTCAAAACTTTTTTTTTTTAAATGAGTTCACATCTCTTTTCAAAATGACATTGCTACTTTTTTGTCTTTTGCCTTCATTGCTAAATAAAAGGCAATTGTCATTTGATAAATAGATGAGTATAGCAAATTTGTCTAGAAAAAAGGGAAGCTAGTAGTGACAAGTAGGTGGGAATATGTACCTTTATTAGTGACAAATGAAATCCCAACCGTCACTGTAGTTATGATACATCAAATTTAAATGTGATTTCTTTTATTCTAAAATCACATCTGCCTCATCTGTCACCCTTTTTCATTGCTATTCTACTAAAATTACCCTTCAGAGGTGGTTCTTTGTGACTGTAAATGAGGCAAGAGAAAAGCGGATAAAGGAGAGGAAGGCTATATAAGGCATGTGAAGGATGAGGAGAAAGTAGCTTTAAATTGTCTTTTTATAATTTTAAACCCCTCACTGTGGACTAGAATACAGACAAGTGAAAATCCTGAAATATAAACATTTCCAGTTATTGGCTCAAATTTATCTCAGCAAAATGCATTACTTATAGCTTTAGTTTAATATAACAATGCTTAAAATGCATTATCAAAAAAAAATAAACAAAACTAACCATTACATCCTAACACATCCCCATATCTCTGACTCCAAACCGAAATAAAAAAACATCTATTCTTTTCCAGGAAATTCAAGCGCAGACACCACCTGTCTATTTTAATATTCTACATTTTGCTTTTCAAAGTAATTTCATATAATCATTCCATCCCAGACGCTGAAATAATGGGGTAATAGAAAGGATCAGATTCAGCTAGAAATATGTGAAGTCAGAAACTAGCCACTGACTCTCTACCAGTGCATGTGATCGTGTGGATTACAAGGTTTTTCCTTGCAGGGAGACAGCGATGGGCAACCGGCAGTACGCCAGATCAATGAGCCCTGCGTCTCTAGGGCTAGGTGTATGGCGAAAGCAGAATTCCCGGTTGCCTCAGGGGAGCCCAGGTCTTAGCTGGCACTGCCAGGAGGTTTCTTCCCCCGGGGATCAGGGGAAGGGAAAGGGCTTCTCGGAGTCAGCTAGGCAACACTCCTATCTGCAGCCTCTGGATTACTCCCATCCGTGCATGCATGGCGTGTGTGTGTGTGTGTGTGTGTGTGTGTGTGTGTGTGTGTGTGTGTGTGTGACTTCGTAGACTACTTACACGTACAGTAGAGACTCACAGGAGAGCGAAAGCAGGAGAGGGCGGGAGAGCTGGGAAGAGGAGGGGGAAAGAGAGAGAGAGGGAAGGAAGAAGGCAGAAGAGATCGACATCCAGATCCAGCAGTAGCTAGCTGTGCAAGGCAGAACAGACTCGGGCTCCCTTCTCAGGCAGCACATAGACTGACTTACTGCCTCCTTCTCCTCCGCTAAGACGCAGAAACCTCAACTAGAACAGGGGCAGCAGCCGCCGGTGGCAACTCCAACCTCTTTCCCTGTCAGTTCCTCCCCCTCTTCAGCTCCCAGCCCACAGCTATTTCCTTCTTCCAACCTCCTTAAGATCTCTAGCTCCTTTTCAGTTCTCACCTCTCTCCTATCTCCCCTCCCACCCCCATCTCACCTTTTCTTGCCTTTCCTTCCACCACCACCACTCCCCCCGCCCCCCCGCACCTTTTTCTTCTTTTTTTTTTTTCTGCTTTCGTCCTGTTTCGAGATAAGTGCTATCTTTCCTAATCCTTTGGCATTTCAGCCCTAAAAAAACGAAAAACGAGTTTCTGTTTTCCCTAGGGACATTATTATTGTTGTTATCTTTTTTAATTACAAAAGTGCAGAGAACCTGGGATCTGATCGGCAGCCTTAAGTGCAAGTCCAGTACAATAATAGAAACTGTTATTGTTCTTTTTTATTACTTATTTCCTCTAAGAGGGAGGGAGGATCAAGAAAACTTCAGCTATCTCCTCTGGTCAGTGATTACCGTTGCTTTAGAGGAAGTGAAAGCCCCAAGGAGAAGGGGACAGAGAAAGAAGAGGAGAAAGAGGAGCTACGTTTTCCTTCCTCTCGGCAGCAGCAGCGGTAAAAGGACAAACTAAGCAGCGCGCGGGAGCAGCTGCGGAGATTGGGGAGATGATGCGGGGCTCTGAGTCCCGGGCTGCCGGGCGGCGGCGGCGGGGTCTTCCCAGCTGCTGCGGTGCGCTTGGCCATGGCAGAGGGAGTTGCGACTCCTCTTCGGCCACTGTATCTTTGGCCGGGTGTTGCTCTGCTCCACGACGAGCTCCACTTTGGACCTGTCTCTTACTCTGCGCGGCACTCCGGACCCTTCTAGCCAGTCCAAGCAATGAAGGTAGGCAGGTAGAGGTGGAGATGGACGGCTGGAGGCGATAGGGGTGGGGGGAGGGGAGCAGCAGTACTGAGGATGTACTTGAGCTTGGGTAGGAGGTGGAGGGGACCATGGTGGGAGGTGCACTGTCCTCAGTTGTCCCAATTCCCTCTCTCTTCCTTGTCTTGCTCATGACCTCCCTCCCATTAGTCCACAGAGTCCTCTCTTCTATCTTCTTTAGGTTTATTATTTGTCATTCCTCGGGTTGAGAAGGGGGTGCGTGTGGAGGTCAAGGTGTTGGTCCATTCAGTGAATCCGCTAAGTTGCTGGGGGTGGTTGAACAAGGAAAGGGTTTATTTAAAGGGCCCAGAGCCGTGATGTCTGGGGCTAGTCTAGTTCGATTTTAGGGAAAATGAGCGAGGAGATGATTGTGGGGGATAGGGGAAGGAGAGCTGCTCGAGGGCTATAGTATTTTAATTCTGGGAGCTAGAAACCGTTATGGTGTGTGTGTGTGTGTGTGTGTGTGTATGTGTGTGTGTGTATGTGGGAACCTTTACTTGGGGCAAAAGTGGGTACCAAGGGCTGGTATTTAGGGTGGCACCAGCTGCTATTTCGGGGTTGGTGGCGGGAGCTGTTGGGGGGGAGGTGCACAAGTGTTGGAGGAAAGGCTCTCAACACTGTTGATGCCCATCTGTTTATGACTATAATAATTACACCAAGGCGGCAGTGCAGTAGGAGGCGGGGGAGGGGGAAGGGAAAACATGGAGAATGGGGGAGACTCAGGGGGATGGGGGAAGAAGGGGGCTATCTCTGCCAGGAAGTTGCTGCTGGAGCTTGTGAATGAATGTCTCTCCGGGTTTTTCAGTGCCTCTGGGGAGTGGGAAAAGCTTATCTATGTATACTGGAAGTCTTCGGATTTCAGTCCCACATTCAAAACGCTTTACCTGATTTCTGGAGGCGGAGGTTCATTTGGACTGTTTGCTTTTCTCTGTGATGGGCTGGGGGCGCGGGAAAAGCACCTGTACCTTCTCTTTTGCTGCGGGGCCCTGGTGCACTGTGCCTAGTCTTCTGTGCTGCTTCCCTTCAACCAGTTTCCCCGAGTCCCTTTCCAGGCTCTGAGTATTTCCCTTTATGCACACTCTGAGCTTCATGGGGACATACCAGGCTTTAGCTCAGGATCCGCCTACGGTCAGGGAGGGGGAAAGTCGTTTTACTCTGATTTATCTCCACCAAGAACTAGCTTTCACCTAGCATACTCTATGTGGGGCTCAGGAAGGGGATGAGAATTCGAGCCTTTCCTGGGAGGCGGTCAAACGGCTCATAAGATACTGCAGTCAGCCATCTCCTAGTGTGCATGCATAGACTCTTCATTCTTGGGGAAGGCGCTAAACTGTTTTCATATAGATTCAGCCTTCCAAGATTCGGTGCCAAAATTAAAACTGTTCCCTTCCCTCTCCCATTCCCCTAAATCAACTTTCTCCCCCTTTCTTCCCTAACATTCGTGGTCCCAATTCCAAAATGTCTTGACTAGGGGGAGTACCCTAGTTGCCCTAGTTACCCTATTTAAAATACCCCGTTGCCAAGGACAGACTAAGTAGACATGAGAAGGGTTTTATTCCTTTTTACAATGACGATAAACTAGGGAAGGGCTTTACTTATCACAACTGCCTTACGTTAATTCCCCCCCGTCCCTTCCCCCTAAAAAGTTCCATCTCCGCTGTTAAAAGTCAGGAGAAATCTACTTAGAGGTACTTTGTCTTAATTCTAGATGGTCATAGTTCTACTAAAGGAGGTCCTGATTTTGATGTAAACCATTCTAATAAATACCACCTACCCAGGAGAGTTTGCTTGTTTAACGTCCATTTCTCCACGTTTTAGTGGTAGCCTTGAAGAGAAGTAGGAGGGCACTGAGAAGAATAGGTCTCCTGTGTGTGTGTGTGTGTGTGTGTGTGTGTGTGTGTGTTGTGTAAGTCAATGTAAAGGGGGTGGTATGTGCCTATGTGTGTGGGCAATATATGTAACTGAATCTGAAAATGCGTAGTTACTTCAGGAAGGAAAACGAGGAAAAAAGAAAATTAACAGGGTACGGAAATATGTAATAGGGAAACACCACTTATTCCCCCAAGAACTTCATATAACTGATCATACTGAACACAGCAGACAACCAGTCTGTTAACATAGATTAGTCCTAAATTATTTTGTAATAATCCATCACCTTTCAGAGCTGAGGAAGACATGAGGTTCAAGAACGTACATTTTAGACAATAAAAAGGGGTGGTGGGGAGCATCATGCCTTTCTAGAAATAGCTAACCTGTGTTCCTAAGGTCCTAATAGTCCACAATTCAACACTTGTATTTAGAGCCCAAAGTAAATAGAAAGAAACTTGAATAAAAATAGAAATGAAGTCATTAATATTGTTGATTTAATCTTTGACTCTTTTACTAATCTCATCTCCATTCTGTACTTTTTCATTTTTTCTGACTTTCCTCATACTATCCCAGACCTTTATTTGAGTACTTCTTTTAAATTTTGTAATCTTGTTCTCACTTCACCCAGTCATTGCTTTTAATTTTGAAGAAATAGGAAATTATATACTGAATCTGTTCTGACACTACTTTCCCCTCCTCCCCTCCCCCAGTGTCTTTATGTAGGCTCAGCAGTTTGAGGGGTTGAGAAGCAGGTGGAATTCTTTGGGAAGGACAGCCATGTGCAATGTAAGAAATGTAGAAATATAAGACCTTAGGGTTAATTCTATTTTTCCATCTCCCCTCTCCCTTATGTGGTATATGTCTTTTTTTTTTAATCCTTAGGTATCTTAATCTATTTGTATGTATGTGGTATATTGTCCTGATTAAATAAGAAACTAAGTAACAATCTGAGTAGAAAACAGTTTAAAAGTTTGTAGTCAAAAGATCTCTTCTTCATGATTTGGTTGTTGTACTTCCATAAGGAAAGGCAAAGAAAATGAAATAGGTAATTCTAGACATAACTGGAATCTGTGGATCAGTATAAACTGAATTTTCCAATATTATGGCTTTTTGAAAATATTACAGAAGAGATCCATACAAAAGAGGCCCTTTTTGCCCACACTGATAAGGAACATTATTAGCCAGATAGCAGTCCCTTTAAATGAAGAGGCCGTGTTCTTTGGCTCAGTTGTCCTGTTTTAATAAAGCTGGTATTGTTACTATACAGAAGATCTTTGAACTACCTGACAGGTTATAATAAATTTAAGAGAAACAATAAATTAATTCACTTGACAAAGTGAGTCCTCTGCTATTGATAAGTAGAGCAGTGCAAAGGACAGATTTCACTACCTCTTTCAACCACAATTGGTGCATATTTTAGTACTTGTAATAAACAAGAAAGCAATATCAGTAAGGTATGGATTCAGGTTGTGGGCAAAAACATAATCAATAACTGGCCCTTTAAATTATTACTATTACTATTATTATTAAATTATTGTCTGGGCATTTATTTGTAAACAAGGAATATTTGGCAAGTACTTTTCACAGCAGGGATTCTTGGCCAATTACTGCTGAACAGCTCTGCCTTTCATTATTAGTGAATCAGGCTTAATTCGTTGAAACCACAGTCAGTAAAGTTCTTCTGTGTTTCTTACTGACAGTTATCAGCAATATGTTTTTGAAAAGTCCAGTTTCTTTTCTCTAAATGGTTCCTACATTTGGGGAAAAAAAAACCTTGTGAACAGGAGTAGGGGGAAGCTCTTGGAAATGAGAATAAATGCTTGTGGGGAAATAATGAATCTTTTCTTCAGAAAGAAGGGGAGAAAAAAGTTTGTGACTGTGGGTTTTTTTCTTTTGCTTTTCCCCATGTTTCTAAAACCAGTAGATCCCAAAAGTGACAAGTGTATTTAACTATAATAATGTGTCATGTGGGAGTTATTATAATTACACAATACTTTGCTTTAAGTAGTTCTTTCATATTGGAGAAGCAAACAGTAATAGGATCATAACTGTACTCTAGGATCATAAGGGGAAAGAAATATTCCTGGCTTCTCCTATTGTTTCTAAATTTTTAAAAGTGAATTATAAAATGATTTTTAAAACTTTCTTTTCCTGGAGTAGTAACAACCAAATATCAGTGTTGTTGTTTAATAAGCATTGAGAGGAAAACTGCTTTCAAAGTGTTTATTTTATAAATTAGTTCATGTTTAACCTAATTATACAGGAAAATAAAAGTTTAAGATTTTTTTAAATGAAGATTTTTTTCTTTGGAAGACACTTTCTCAGTGTTACTATAATCATCTGTGACACATATTTAAGATGCGATAGAGACAAATCATTATATTATGACACAAGGATTGTTTACATTATAGGCATAGGAATTCTTATTTACAAAAAAAATACTTGTTAGAATTAAGGTATTAGTAGCTATTTTTCCTGCTTTCTGTGCATACCTTATTAAAATCCATATAGAGTATAATGGGAAGTAATTCAGATCATAGGTTAGTATACCCAAACTATTTAGTTTAGAATAGTATATACCACATTTAAGGGACTGACTTTTCCTTAATTTATTCTGCTGATTAATTATTTTGAAATTTATTGACATACACATATTGATAGTTGTGTTGATTACCTGTTTGGCATGATTTTTTCCCCCTTTAGTCACTCTAGTATAATCTCCTATTTGGATAAAATTTATTCTTTTATCTTTGAGTTTTTAAGCAACATGAAAATATAAATGATCATTTAAAATGATTATAAAGGCTGTAACTTTTTGGTAGATGGGTTACAAAGTTTATCATAGTAAAAGAAACATATAACAGATAAGGAACTAGTATAGGATTATTACTGATTTCTTATACATTACCATAAACTTCATCCTTAAGTTCAAGTTACTGAATCCCATTTTATCAACCCAAAGTGTATCCTAATTAGAAAAGCAATCTAATCACATTAAATCAGTGTCGGTAGAGATGTCTTTAAAATTTTAAATTGTATACCTGACAATTTTACCCTGAATTTACAAATTATGAAAAACTATGTGTTGAATCTTAATTGAAGTTAAAAACACCAACTTTTTTTCCCTAATGATTCACTAGTTAGAGATTGACTTATTATTCATCTTTCCCATTTCATTAAAGAGTGAGTGGGTAGATATAGAGGGTAAGAAGAAAGTTACAAATTATAAACTGTTACCTCAGAGACTGGAATGGTTCTTTCTGTTCTAATATTTCTGATGAGAATGCATTTATCTAATAAACTGGAATGTCTCCTACTGTTCTGCTCTACTGGCTAAATACATATTTAGCTATTTTATTAGCATGTATATGATTAGTTAGGTATTACTTCTAAGGAGTTATAATAGTGTATTATGAATATCCTTAGTGATCATGTATAAAGATTTTGAAAAATAACTCTAATCCGTAACTATCTGAAACCGCTCCAGTTGAACTGGATAACCTTTAGATTATTTTTATGTATTATACTATATTCTGCTAAATATATTTGGTTACAAATAATTATATTTATAAATATTTGAGAAATTGTGTGTCCATTTAGTAAGGTACATTACAAAGCAGGAAATTAGACCAATACCTTTGAGTCATTCTCACTTCTCACTTATTTTTCCATATGCTTTTAAAGGACATGAACATTTTTCTTTTCATTTGAACATTTGTCAATGCCATCCATTTAACATACTGGATAGGGAAATTTTCCCTTATAGCCCCTACATTCCAACTTGAAAGTGATTGTTTTTGTTTTGTTATTTAGCTTGAAATATCCAAAACTAATAAATTTTAACTTTCTTAATATGTATTTTACATTACAATTTTGTTGCTGTTTTTTGTTTGTCTTATGCCCATACAAATCTGTTGCTTAAACCTTTTTTATTCCCCCAAATAGGAAGAATATGTAAGAGAATGAAAATATGACTCCTCTGTTAGAAATTTAATACCATATTTCAAATGAAATACATATTTTGTGACAAATCACGGACATGTAACATAGAAACAGAGATGAAGTCCCTACAATTGTACTATGTCTGCTACCTCCAGAATTTAGATTGTACAATTGCTTTTTGCCAGTCAAGTCACAGTTAAACTGACATGTATTGCTGTGAGAAAAGGCATGTTTAGCATTTATGTGTTTTCCTGATCTGACTCTAATTAACTGCCTCTGCTAAAATGGGCAAATCATTTAATGTCTGTTTCTTATTTTCCTAATTTGTAAAATTAGGGTTTGAACTAGAAGGGGCTTCTATGATCTCTTCCAACTTCATTACATATAGTATGATTCCTCCTGTGTTTTAGACTATAAGGAAGTTTTCATTTGAGTCATTTTAGTTCCAACAAATCATTTAGTTGGTGTAAATACAAACTTTAGATGGTAAAATTGTAGAAGTAGGTATCTACAGGTGCTGTGGGCTAAAGAAACTCTTGCTAAAGAATAAGGGAATGGTTTTCTCTAGGGATTTTGCAATCTTATTCAAATTATTTCTTTGAATTTAGATTAAATACAATAGACAATACTTGTTTCAGATAACTAATGGTAGACCATTAAGCAAAGGTCTTCTATTTCATAATTTGAAATTGTATTGGCTTGCTTAACTTTTATTTGGATTGGGAAGAGGTACTTTGGAAGTAACTGTTATGTAAAAAGAAAATGCCTCATCAATTAAATATATTTTTTAAAATAAAATGTCTCTACTGTATTTAAAACAAATAAGACCTGGCATTTAGATAGCACTTTAAGGTTGTTAACGCTCTTTAAAAAAATCTCATTTTATTCTCAAAACAACTCTGGGAATTAAAAGCTTTTATTTTTCCACTTTTATGTTTGAGAAAACAGGGGCTGAGAGAAGTTGAAAGTTTTGTCCAGGTTAACACAACTAGTAAATGACTGGAGTTAGGATTTGAGCTCAGATTTTCTTGCCTCCAGATTCATCACTCTATCAACTTCAGTTCTTAACTCTTTATATTGCTTAGCTGAGAGAGTTCATTAATATTGAAAAAGAAGAAAAAAAACCTTATTTTTGTGGTATATGTGGATTCGAATTATTAAATACCTGTTGCCAAGAGAAATTCATGGTAATTTAGATGCTGCCATTTTCTTAGGTGCTACACTATCAAAAACATCTTAGAAAGTAAATGTTTTAGAACTTCTTTTGAGGGCTTTTTATTCTTTCATTGTTTAGTGTACTGATATTTACCAAATAGTAAATACTTTGGTATGGATTACAAATCACTGGACTTGGAGTCAGAAGGTTTGGGTTTATTTACTTGAATATCAATTAGTCCTTGGAAAGTTGATTTAATTTTCTATAGGGTATATAGGTGAAGCTATCACTTTTCTCATCTATAGACTGAAGATAATTATACTTTTGCTGCTTCACAAGGTTACTGTGACGAAAATCCTTACCTGACAATAATAAAAAAATAGCTAACATTTATATAGTAATTCAAACTTTGCAAAGCATTTACAAATATTTTTCCTCACAGCAATTCTAGGTGTTACATGCTATTATTATAATCCTATTTTTAAAACAAATTATGAAATTAAGACAGATTAACATACATTTTGTTGTTGTTTTTCTGTCGTGTCAGACTCTCAGTGACTTGATGGACCATAGCATGCCAGACCCTTCTGTCCTACACTATCTCAAAGATTGTACAAATTCATGTTCATAATTTCCATGACACCATCCATCTCATTCTCTGCCATCACCTTTTCTTTTTGCCTTCAATCTTTCCCAGCAGCAGTCTCTTTTCCAGTGAGTCCTGTCTTGTTATTATGTGACTGAAGTAATTTATGCTTCAGCTTTAGTATTTGAACTTCTAGTGAATAGCTTGAATTCATTCCTTTAAGTATGGACTGATTTGATCTCCTTGCTGTCCAAGGGACTCTCAAGTTTTCTCTAGTACTACAGTTCAAAATGATTGATTGTGAGTGCTCACCTTTTCTCATAGTCGAACTTTCACAGCTATACATTGCTACTGGAAAAACTGTAGCTTTGATTATATGGATGTTTATTGGTGAGGTGATGTCTCTTCTTTTTAGTATGCTGTATAGTTTTGTCATAGCTTTCTTTCCAAGGGGTGTCATTTCATTTCATGGCTGCAGTCACCATTTGCAGTGATCTTTGAATTCAAAGAAATATATTTACACAGGTCTAAGCTGTTCCTCCTAACCTAACTTCATAACTATTTGACTCCTTGGTTGCTCTGTTTGTTACCAAGTGTCTGATGCTGGATTTGAACCAGTAGGTCTCACTTATTCCAGTTCCAGCCCTGTATCCAATATATCATCCAGCTGCCTTAAAGCATTATTTAAATATGAATTGTTTACAAGAAAGAGTCAAAAATAGCAGTTTTTTTTCTTTGCCATTGCAAACACCACACAGTACACTGTAGGAGGCATGGGGAAAGAAATTATAGATACTGACCAAAGAACAACCTTTAAGTAGTTTGCTATTTAAGTTGAATGTTGTACCTTGTCATCATAAAGAGATAGTTGTTTCTGTACTTTTGAAATCCTAAAAGGCTGTTTTATAAAAGGTGAGTGTAGAATGGTAAGCTTTGGTCTATGTTAACATTCCTGTATCTCTAAAGCATTCACTTCTTCACAGTCACCCCTTCCCCATCTGTATACACTGGTGCCATCATTCATTAAATGCAACACTGAGGCAAAGGGAAAATGAAGGGTCTTGCTTCAAACCAGACAGTCAGCAATCTATATTATTTTATATCTAGAATTCAAAGGCTGGGTTCTCTGATTCCAAAGCCAACTATTTTTCTTTTTCATTTGACCATATTGCCTCACCATTTATCGTCTAATTGCAATCAATCTTCTCTGGCAAAACTGGTTATGAGTTACAAAATGCACCATCTTTTTCTTTTATTTTTCTGTGTGCATTTATTGTTGTTGTTGTTCATTTATGTCCAACTCTTTCTGAGCCCATTTTGGATTTACTTGGAAAAGATTCTAAAATGGTTTGCTCTTTCCTTCTCCAGCTCATTTACAGATGAAGAAATTGGGGCAAATAGGGTCAAATTACTGATAAGTGTCTAAGGTCACATTTGAACTCAGGACTTTAGGCCAGGCACTCTTTCTACTGTGCCACCTTTGTATATACAGATATTTTAGCTCCAGAGAGGTGGAGGAAAAGAACTTTTGTGTAAGCAACGCAACTTGAGATGAAACAGTTTCTCAAATAATGTATTTGGGTGAAATATAGATTGTCACACAGCTAGTAAGTATCTGTGGATGTATTTGAGTCATGTCCTCCCCAGAACTTTTTCCAATGTACCCATTAGCTGAATGAATTTAGGGAATATTATCATGGAATGATTTACCTTTCTTTTCTAGGAATTTTTCTGCCTTTGCATTGATTCTCATATTTTCAGAGAGATCTTCTTACTCAAACCCCAGGCCCTTGGGAAATTTTGAGATGCAAGAGAAAGGGGAAAGGAAACTTCAGGAGAAAGAAAAAAAATCTGGGATCAGGGAAGAAGTGATACGAGGGTCTTGAGTGACTAGTACCAGAGGTGTCTCCTTCTCCCTGCCTTTTCCATCTGGAATTTCTCTCTTCAAGCTAATTGATGGAGAAGAGAAAGAGGCTTAGAGGACGAGAGAATTTTTTTTTCATTTCTGTCCTCCAAGCTTCCCTCACTCCCCGCATCACTGGGATGTGCTTTATAGCAATTCAGTGGTTGACTGATATCTACATCGAGATTGATCTGCTTTCTAAGTGAGGGCTAGGCCAAACTCTTCACTACTAGAATAGAATTTGGGTTCCCCCAGCCGTGGCTTTAGACAGAAGAACTCCAGAAAATTATCAACATGCTATCAAAGCTGGACTTTCTTCCTTCCTTCCTCATGATTTCCTAAATAGATTTTGACAGGTGATATTGTCATCCTCATCTCATCATGATGACATCATGGTCAAAATCCACATTTGCTGTGTTTGAAGAATAAATATTATGGCATACCAAGAGGCTGTTAAATTTCTCATGTTTAGGCAAATTTCCTTTTCTCAACCAAATCTCTTTCCTGGGACAAAACTCTTGTTATTCCACCCCGGTTCTATGACACATTGATCAATTACTTGACTTTTAAAAATGAAGTTCATATGGATATGCTGATATGGAAACTGATGTTGTATTGCATAGCTTGTATAGCTTACAACCCGTCTTAAAAAAAAACAAAACTAATGCCTAATACAGCAAAATTTTAAAGAAAATCTACTTTTTTCTTATTTTTAAGATTCATAGTAGTAAGGTTACTTTGAGAGTACCTACAACTTTTAGTGCCTGATCAAGTATTTCATTCATGTTCAAATATTTTACCATGGTTTACATTTTTTAAATATTAAAAGAAAAAACCTCCTTCAAATAAAAGTAGAAAATAACAGGGCACCTATTTTTCTCCATATATCTTGCCTCTTACTAGCTTGGGAACAGGGGAATATATCTTTGTGGGTTTAATATAATTCTGAAAAAAGGCTCATTGTTGATAGTTGTATTTCTTTCCCTCATTCTTTTAAAATGGCTTAGGATAATTATTCATTTCATGTTTTCCATTTTGTTGATATGACCAGCTGAAGATTTGGATGCTAGGCTATAGAGAAAAGAAAACATTTGGCTCAGCCATAGATTTCTCAAGTGGTTGTTCTGGCAGACTTCATTATTTGTCTCCAGTAGTTTATTTCTCTGGGAAGCATGTTTCTTTTCAGTATTCCTCTGCCTGGTTTTAGCCTGTCTTTGTCTAATTATTTATTTTGAGCAATTGATTTTAAGTACCAGAAGGACTAGACCATAATCAAACAATTGATTGGTATGAGCCAGAATTTAGTGGTCCTGCAGCTTAAGTAAATACTTCTAAATGTTCTCAGATTATTCTGGTACCATCGTTGTTTTTAAAAATTTCTTGTCATCTCCATCCCCAGACCACAGTCAGAGGTAGCTAGGTGGATGATACTAGCTGGAGTGCCAGATTTGGAGGCAGAAGGACCTTAATTTTTGTGTTTCTTTAGATACTACCTTTGCAGTGTTAGAAAGGTTACTTAACTTCTCCGCCTGTTTCTTCATCTGTGAGATGTAGAAAACAGTAGTGTCTCTTTGATAGGATGCTATGTACATCTGATGAAATAATGTGTGTGTAAAGCGCTTTCCAAAGCTAAAGTGTTATATAAGTTATTATTATTATTATTTATATACCTATGTGTAGAAAGAGAAAGTGACTTTCTCTAGGCAGAGAAGCCAATTGGATTAGGTGGGATGATTTTAAATAAATAAATACGTGTGTATGTATAGATAAATAGAATCTTACATAGAACTTAGAAATCAGCTAGAGCAGCTCTTCATTTAAGAAATTAGGAAAATTGTAATTCAGAAATTTGAAGTGGCTTAGTCCAAATAGCAAAAAAAAAAAAAAAAGCAAGTGGAGGCAGGACTCCAACGTAGATTTCTCATTACAAACCCAGAGTTCTTTTTAATCAATGTTGTGCAACCTTTCCAGCATGGGTTTGATGATTTCTGCTCAGAATCAAGGTTTCTAGTTACTGAGGTTAAAAAGGACATTGGGGGGGGGGGTAAAAGTAAGCAGAAGTCTTTTTTTTTTGGTGAATCAATTGCAAGCATTGGAATTGAGCTTGTTGAAATTTTTTTTTCAAAGAAAGATGTTTTATTTACTTTGCAATGACTCACTGTCTTTCCTCATTCCAGGATGCAGTTTCATGTATGCTGAGTGGAAAGACAAACTTTACAGGTATATCCGGGCTGGCACCAACACAACAAAGTCAGTCCTATAGGGAAGGCCCTATTGGAGCCAAGTGCTTGCTTTCAACAGTCTTTCTTGAGTATTTGCAGAAGTATCCCGACATACATCTAAGTCACATAGAGGATGATAATGAATAGTCTTAGCATGTCATGGTGTTTATTTTCATCATTTTAATAAGATAGCAAAAGGAGACTCCTAAAATCACATGAGATCCTGGAGGTAGGGACAGTTTTGCTTTAATAGGTCTCAGTCTTCCATATAGTATGTGCCTTTTAGTTATTCATGTCTATCCAATTATATTTCTATTGATGTGTTAAGTAATCTATTTATCATCTATTTGAAACTTAATTATCTAAATTTCAGAAACTAAATCTTTAGATCCAACTGGGAGAATAAACAGCAAGAGAGAAAAAGAAACCTGGACAATCCTCTTATATAAACAAAAATAATGCCTAGAAGACTACTTGGCTCTTCTGATTTCCAAACTGGTACAGTTAAAGGCAAACAAAGACAGAAAATCATTCTAAGTTGGAGAATTTTAGTTATAAAAATTGCATGTGGGAATTTCTCACATTGATAGCTAAGATAAAAATCTGTCATATAGCATTGGCCTATTTTTCTGCTGTTCCCTTTTGATGTTTAATAACTAAGAAATGAAAGATTTTTTCTTCCTGATTAATTCATATACTACCAATATGGAGTTGACATGTTTTTAAATCTTGTATTTTTTTAAATGGGAGGCAGGGTATGAACACATGATCTTGTTAACAATCAGAAATACCAAGAGATAATCTGAATATTTTTGGTTCTTGAGTCTTTTTACAGTGTGATGTCTGTTACACTTTTCTATCTCATAATCCAAACTTTGAAAAGTAACACTTACAAAGAACTGCAAAGCTTTCAAATTAAACATTTAAAATACTTGAAAGTTTTCTGAATTGAAGATATCACATATCAATTTAATTCATATAATGTTAATCTGAACTATCATTTCCTTATGAATTTTAGTAGTCAATATATAATATACTGAACTTCTTTCAGCATTTTGTTAAAATATTCAACAGAATAACCTGGATCCACCTATCCACCTTTATATTTTCTATTATGTATATATATATATATATATATATATATATATGTATGTTCACACATATACATACATACATATGTACAATAGAGGATTGTTGGACATTATTCAGGACTATCAAGTATTCATTCCCAACACTGGGAAGAACTTACCTGAGATATCTTCAATTTTGGAAAAATGTCTTTATAATATGTTATACTAAGCAGTTCACATATGTGGGCTAGAGGAGAAGTAACTTTTCTTGGTTTTATGTTGGCTTTTGAGGAGCCTCTGAGGGTGCAGCTGGAGATCAGCCAGGTAACACTAGACATTAATATATTGTTAAGTATGTGCAATTACTTTAATAATTTGTGGTATATGCATGTATGTGTATGTTCCCAGACAGATATATACAGAGCAAAGCACACACTGATATTTTCCATTAGACTTCAACTGTATGGTTCCATGATATAAAGCAAGTAAATCTAGTTTTTTGAGGACTATGCCAGCTAAGAAAAATCCTGCATTTCATATTGTGTACTCAAAACTTGGAAAGAGTATGCAACATGTAAAAGAATTACTGCCCCCTCTCTGAGAACTTTTGCTCATCCTAATATAGTGCAAATAAGCCCATCACCAAGTTATCCACACTATGTTGATTATACTGGACACCGCAACTCAATAGAACCATTTCTTTTATAATAGAGGGATTCTGACCAACATCAGTAGAGGGAGCATAGAGAACAGTGGAATCAGATTCTTATATTACCAAAATATATTAAGAAATACATTCTATACAGTATTGAATTTATGAATGTATTGTACCTGAAAGTTTATCTCTGTGGTAAAAAAGTATGTATATCTTTACCTATAATGATCCATGTATATATATATACACACACACACACATATAAATAAATCTATCTTTTCATAGGGGTAGCTAGGTAATACAGTAGATAGAGCACTGGTCCTGATGTCAGAAAGATTCATCTCCCTGAGTTCAAATCATGCTTCAGACACTTACTAACTATGCAACCCTGGACAAGTCACTTAACCCTGCTTTGTCTCAGTTTTCTCATCTTTAAAGTGAGGTGCAGAAGAAAATGGAAAGCCACTTTAGTATCTTTTCCAAGAAAACCCCAAATAGGTCATGAAGAATTGGACATAGTTGAAATGGAAGGGAATATTATTTTTTCATACTCACGTATAAAGAAGAAAATTACACTATCATGAATGGTATTTAGTTGTTTGTTTTTTTATAGTGTACAAGACATATAATAAAAATAGAACTTTATCAATAATACCTACCTCTTTATAACAATGTATCTTGGAAAGTAATCATTCTCAAGTCGGGAGCTCAGGAATGATCTGTCTTTTTTTAAATTAATTAATTAATTAATTTTTAGTTTTCAACATTCATTTCCACAAGATTTTGAGTTACAATTTTTTCTCCCCATCTTCCCCCTACACCCATCCCAAAATAGCAAAGGCTACTGAATACCCCCCAATCTATTCTCTCTTATATCCTCCCCCATAACCACCTACCTTTCTAGTAGGACAGGATGGATTTCTGTAGCCCAGTGCCTGTATGTCTTATTTCCCAGTTGCATGTAAAAAACAATTTTTTTTAAATATTTGTTTTTAAAATTTTGAATTGCATATTTTTTCTTCTTCTCTCCTCACCCACCCCCAATTATATTGTTATATTTTGAAATATTAACTATATTTCCCTCTATCCTATCCCATCTCCCACTTATTCTATTTTCTCCTTTGACCCTATCCCTTTTGCAGCATCACTGAAGATTCCTGTTTGTATGTGGAGTTCATTAAAAGCAGCATGCTACAGCAGAATGATCATTGGACTTAGAATCAAGAAACATGAGCTGTAACTTCAGTTCTTTAAGTATGTGTCCTTGAGTAATTCAATTCAACTCAATTAAGTTCATTTCAATTCAGTTCAAATGAGTTGTAATTATTGAGTACTTGGTCTGCCTAAGACCTTGTCACAAACATGACATACAATGGTGAAAATCAACAAAGGTCATTTCTAAAAGAGTGGAAGGGAAAAAGGATAAGAAAACTTTAGTATGATACATGGTAGAACATAATAAATCAAAGGAGAGATTCGTGTGTATGTAATAAGAATGAGAGTATACATACATACATACATATATGTATATGTGTGTGTGTATATATATGTATATATATAAATTCTCAAGAATGATAATATATGAGAAGAAACAGACTACCAATATAAGTGGGCAAGGAATCAGGTCAGCCTATTTAATTTTTCTGAATGTCAGTTTTCTCGTATGAGAAATTAGAGTGTTGGGCTACATGATTTTTAAGATTCCTTCTTGCTTTATGATTCTGTTTTGTTGTATCTCATCTCCCTTGGCTAGAAATAAACTACTTCCAGGTCTTCAATACAATGAGACATTCTTTACACATTCCTGCCCCCCCACCCCCTTTAGTAGTCTTCTCTTTGCTGTTAATAATAGAAGAAATGCCTAGTACTTCTGGGACTGAGGCTATTGGGGATTTGACTTTGTATGGGGTTTCCTTTGTATATATTAGTCAAAACAGAGTAGCCAAAGGTCTGTGGAGAAATTCTTGACACTCGCATGAGAGTAAATGACCCAAACAAGTACAGAGAGGGCAGAGAGTTGTTCACCATCTGTCACCTATTATAAGTATGGGACCTGTGTGAATGTCCTGACCTTACCATTAGCTAGTTATGTGACCTTAGGTAATTAATTCTATTTCAATAATCATTTATTGAGTTTTACAAAGGAGAATTACCATCCTTTTTCTAGAAGTCTCTAGTGATGCCCTTTAGCAGAAATAGGAAAGTAAATAATGTCTTCCTGTTCCTGCATTCAGATTTTCTTCCTCTCCATTTTTCTTTTTCTAAAGCACTTTTTGTAAACAATACTGTTCTTGACTAAATCCTTGTTTACATGGAATTCTTTTGTTCCTTCTTATTTGGTCAAGATTGATATAGACTCTAGAAAAATAACTAATAAAAACCAGCTGTTCCAGAATGACTTAGGTTCAATTTGGGGGTTATTCTTTCATTTGTTTTTTATTTCCTGGATTATTTTGGCTGACATATATTTTCAGAAGCACTTTAGATTTAAAACTTTATAAAAATTTCTTATCACAGCAGGAAAAATATTACAGGAAAATAAGTATTAGCATCAATGCTATGAAATAGAAAAAAAGATTTATTAGGAGAGAGATTTTAAAGTTGTGATGATGAAGAGATTTTGTGTAGCATGGTCTCATCAGTGTCTCTTACTGTACATTATTGTGAGGAAGATGAGGGTAGGGAATATTTTTTTTCTTTTTTCACTTTGAACATTATTGATCATATACTTTTCACATGAGTTTCCTCGAAAAAAACATGAACAAAAGGGGATTCTTTTCTTTTGGTTAGTTTTTTTTAGTTAGAGATTAAACATGCTATAGTTTTTTTTTTAATTCAAAGTCATGCAATTGTATGTCTTTCATATCAAAAATTATAAATGAAGAAAAAAAGTGCTTTCAAAAGTATCAAAGTATTATTGTTGTATTTTAGGAGGATTTCATAGTCCTTTTAAATGTTCCCAATCCAGATTGCAAGGGATGAAAAGTGCTTTATAATATATATCTATCCATACATATATTCTGAATTTCTGAAATACTTAGCCATCCTATTGCTGGTTTAATTGGACTAAGGCTTTTGGATCCTCTTTTTAGTAATTCTTTTAGACTCCCTCCATCTTTCATGTGTTTTATCAACTTGTGTTTTTTTGTGTGTGTATAGACTATCATTGTTCATATCTATTAGTGTTCATGTATATATAATACATATATGTGCATATGTATATATGTTTTATGTGTGTATATATTATATATGTATATAAGTCTGTGTATATGCATATATGTGTGTATATGTATATGTGTATTATGATTTTATGCCACCTACTATCAAAAAGTAGTACTTTCTCTTCACATAGTAGTGCAGAATAAAAATATTATAACATTCTAATGATCTCACCAAATCTTCAAATAAAGTCAGGTACCTAAGAATTACAGAATAATTTAAAGAACAGTTTATACATTATTTGGCTATTATTGGCTATATAATGTGAAAGAGAATTATTTTAAAATATTGCAAAGCCACAAGTCAAAATGACATTTATAGCGATGTTGTTTTTAATGTCTATCCTTTCAGCATTCTTGGGACATAAATTGACGTGTAAACATGTAGTTTGTGAATGTGAAGATAAGAGCTTGGATTGGCTGAGGCTGTTATCTCTTAACTTCCTTAGGACTTAAATGGAATCTGGATGTGTGTATTTTTTTTTCTGATCTGAATTCTTGTTCTACACTTGAGATTGTCTACAATTTGAGAGCTGCTACAGAAAACAACTAAACCAAAATATAAAAATACACAGTGTTGTTGGCCACAACAAGGGTCTTCCATTGAGTTGTTTTTAAGTTAGCCAAGCTGCTTCTCACACCTGACCATTGCCAGGCATATCCTTGAACCCTTGCCACTTTGTACTTCACTGTGCATGCCAAAATTTGCATTCCATTGATAGAACTTTCCAGAATTTCATGTCCCAAATAGGCACTGAAGCAGAATTTTAGTGAAGGGAGGATTTTTTCACACTGATCTTTCAGATGAAGGCATTTTGGAACAAGTAGAGATGCTTTTGTGAAGAAACCTGAATTCTTTGTATTCTGATAGGTGAATTTTCAGCATCCTACCTTGTCTTAATCCTCTACATGTTTTAGTAAATGGCAGCATAATTGCTTCAGATGCATTTCTGAATGCCGAATGTTCATCCCAGGAGGAACTAGGAGAAAGATAATGAGTCAAAGGATTTACTGCTCTGAGGGTGACTGAAAGCTTAGTTTAAGCAGTGAATGGTCAGGGAATTGGGGAATTCAACTGTTAAGATATTTCAACTTGTAGGTTCTGTGCAGATTGTTAAGTGCAACCCTTTTTTTTAGCATATAGGATTGTGGAAAATTTTAAAGTTTTTTTTTAATGCACTACATTTAACATGATAATTATGTCAACCCATTGGATTTTGTAGCAAATTAAAAATAATTGTTGTGGAATTTTTGACAGAAAAAATTCTATTTATTTTTATAAAAATGTCATATTTGCTTGGGATCATGAAGTGAAAATTAACTCAAGGTGACTATTAGCTTTTAAAAATTTAAGCGTTAAAATAAAAAATAATAATAATAACCCAGTTGTAAAATGACAAATATTGGAATGACATTCAGTTTACCTGGCTTTCCTGATTTGACTTCAAGGTGCAATCTTTTTTTGTGTGTGTGTTTGGGTCCATGCTTAGAATTATTATTTTCTTATACTTCTAGGGTGATAAAGAATGGACCAGGATAGATATAAAACTTCAAGTTGAGTGAGGCTAGAAAAGAACTATTTTTCTGAATCCTCTAGATTAGAATTCAGCCAGATTAAATCTATTCCTTCAAGCTATGCTCAGTGCTTTAGTGACTTGCTTGGAGATCTCAGTTCGACCCTACTTTATATCCAAAGGTATTTTTATGCTCATGTAGAATCAAACAGATATTTCATGTTACAGATAATTTTCCAAAAATGCTGACAAACCCCCATGAGAAACGTTAAGTTTGTCTTTCTTTGAACATATTGATGAAAATTTGATTGATAATGGAAAAAAATGTGATGCCATGCTATGGAGTGACTTAAAAATTAGCCTAGTCTCTTTGTCTGAATAAGCCACAGAAACAAGTTAGTGTACAGAGATTTTATCAAAATGAAAGCTGGTGATGTTTATTTGATTAGCACAATTCACATTTTCAGTCAAAATTTGAGTGACTACTCATTTTAGACAGTCTATTCCAGGCTCACCCATCTGTTTGTCCATTCCTAATACATTCAGGCCTGTTGAAAATGTTCCATATGAGCATGTGGAAATTTCCCCCTTGTGTGTTATCTTAAAAAAAAGCATTGGTGAAAGTTTAGACTTCATCATCATTTATCTTACCCTGAAGGCTAGAAAGTTAATGATTACATAGATTGTTTTTTCAGTTTTGTATATTTCAATCAAGCATTAGAGATAATTAGGGACTGGGGTAAAACTTCACTGAAAACAGAGAATCAGCTTTGCATACATTTTCCATTTTATTCTAATTGTTTTCATCGGCTTCATTTCACATTTGAGGACAAAATGCGCATGGACAAGTGTATGCCCTGTGGTTTCCTGCCTATCATTTAAAAATGTGCAGAGCTTTGAAGAGCAAAATTTAAAACTATATATGATCCTAAGTTTTATGCTTCTATTTGTACACCAAACAGATCTTTCAATTTCTTAGAAAGTCAGAATTTACTGTTTGAAATTTGATGATTTGTAGTTCATTCAGGAACAACTAAAGCTCTGTATAACTAGATGAATGGCACTGCAGGTAACATAATGCTAGCATTTTAGAGTTTGAAGGTACATCATTGGCTAGCCAATACTCCCCCCTCCCCCCCAAAAAACAGAATGCTGCCTACGTTGTGGTAAATTGTGCTTTAAGATCAACTATCTAGTCCATTACACTTGTGTATAGCTCTACTTGCCAGGATTCACTTCTCTCCCCACCCTTCTACTCCCCTTTCCCGTACCCTCCCCTTTCATCCACTCTGCTCCCCTCCCCTAATGATTGGGAGAATCAAATAAGGTATTTACCACACACTTAATACAGTAGCTGACACAAACTAAGCACTTGTTTTCTTCCTTCTCCATGATAAACTTTCAAATAATATGGGACAACTGTCATGTCTCTCTTGGAGCTATTTTTAAGTTAAACATCCCCATTTTCTTCAACCAATTTGTACAAGACATGGACAGAAAGGACTTCAATATCTTCATAACCCCTGTGTTTTTCCTGTGAAGTTGATTTTTTAAATCTAAAAGTAAGTCTTTACATTTGTTCCTGTGAAGGGTCTTTTTGTTTGTAGGCCTTCAAGTGCTTTATGAACCCTGACTCTGCTGTGTACCATGTTCTCTTTGTGACATCTGCAACCTCATTTATACCTCCTTTTGATGTCTTGAAATTGAATTTATCTTGTCCCAGTGATTTGAATTAGTCTAGAACAGGTAGTTGCTTTTTTAAAATTTTAAATTAATTTTGAGAAACAACTGTTAACTATTTTTTTCTGTCCTTTCCAGTCCAAATGATTATTCTCCTTTTCAAAAAAAAAGAAAAAAAGAAAAGTTCAGAAATTATCCCTTTTATCATTTCAGTTACTATTGACAAATCCACTTAAATGGTGACTTTAAACCTTTTTTGATCATCCTGTTTTCCCCAATACAGATTTAAACTAACAAAGAAACAGCTTATTTCATCCTTAATTTTCTTGACCATTTCAGTGTATTCTGAGCTTTAATACCTCCATAATTCTTCGATAGGACTATGGCACATATTTTTTATTGATCCTTTGTTACCTGCCTTTTCCCATCTTTATTATTTAAATTGTAAACTTTAAGTTAGTTAATGACTTCATTGTGCAGAAACATGTCTTATTGAACTTCTATTTTTCCTCATCAGTGTTTTTCTCTGTATGTAGGTTTTTTTTTAAATTACAATTATTATTGAGTACTTCCCTTCCAAGCAAACTTCTTTTGAACATTGTAGGGCATTAGATTACACCAATCCTTTTTCAGAACTATTGACATATTTTATCCAAAAATTGATTGCACATGTCAAAAACAGTTACTTTCTTCCCCATTGTTCTGAAAAATTCTATTTTGTTTCCTTCCCACCACTGTCAACAAAGTTCTCATCTTTTCTACTACATCAACGAGTACTTTCTGCTAGTAAAAATCCAATGCAGAACATTTTTATTTCTTTACCTTTTAAAAGATGAAATTATCATTATGTCAAGTCCATAAATTATTATCTGCTATTCTTTTGGCAGAGATAGGCTTCTATCAATGGACTGGGTAATTTATATTACTCATCACTGCTGTGCCATGCCTCAATATTGAGCCTCTGATCTCTTTCTTTAACCCATCATATCTTTCCCCTTTCCTTGTAACTGGTTGGGAGTAAACCCTGAAAATTTTTTTTCTGTTTCTGTTTCTATTTGCCTGCATTCAGTTTATCTCTACTGCAGTTCTCCTGATTTCAAAATTTCTGAATGAGTGTATATCAATATATAATGATAATCCACTTCTCTTTTGAATGTCCCTTTTCCCCTTTATAAAAGGCATATCTTTTGTAACCATAGTCAAATCACAAATTCTTCCTACCAACTCTATAATGTTTATGAAGTCACATTTATCCCTTCATGTTGAGATCTTTACTGCAGTTTGCTTGTTATTCCTAAATTTTTAATTTACACATAGACATTTGAAGACATGAATTTTTTCACTGACTCTTTCTTTGGATTTTGTTGTCTAATTATTTTGTACATCTACAATTTGACTTCTTCCTAGACTGTAAATAATTACAGTAGTACATGACATAGTCTATTAAATAGACATCTGATAGATGATAGGTAGAAAATAAAGTCCATTCTAGCAAAGTATACTCCATTACTGGATATTAGGCCATCTTTACAGTTTTAAAGACATGATTGAAAATCCAAATTCCATTTTCATAAAAATTCTATTAATCAAAACATTTGTATTATATATATGTAGGGACATATACACATACATGTGCATAGACATGCATGCATACACACATATATTCTCTTTGGCGGCCAATGAATTCTTAGGAAGCAATTATTAAAATGCAACATTTTTTTCCTCTCATGGCTACCAGATTCTTGCTCCAAACTTGAATTTCCTTAAGAATTTGCTCTGGTTTTCTACTGGTCATGATACTTGTGACCTGGAAAAACACTAGACATATAAATAGTCATCTGATTTGACCATTCTTGGGATGATCTCTGACATATCCTGAATGTATCACTGCTACTATTGCCACCATTACCAAAACAACATCCATCATGAACAAAACAATCACAATGAATATAATAATCACATTGTAAAAATAGTATGTATTTAATGCTTTAAGATTTAAAAAGCATTTCAGATAGTATCTTATTTGATTCCTAAAGTAAATCTAAATCTGTCTTTGTTATTATCTCCATTTTTATAGATGAAAAAGAATGGGTTAAAATAGGTTAGATGACTTGCTTGGAGTCCCACAATCAGGAAATCCTGAGGTAGAATTTGAACTTCTGTCCTCCTGTCACCAAGTCTAATATTCAATCCAGTAGGCAACCCAGTTGCCTAGAGAAACAAACAAACAAACAAAACTGTATCATTCTTACAAGGTCAAAAAATTTTTATCCAATTTTTCTTTATTAGAATAACAGCCCTCACTCCCTACTTCCTTTTTATGTTGTGTTAACTTTTTCACACCTAAAATACCTAGTAAGATGGTGTGATACAGCAAAAAGAATACTGGATTTAAAGTCAGATGATTTGAGTTTAAAGTAACATCTTTTTTGAGCACTAGTTCTTTCTTTTTTTATTTTTATTTTTTTATTTCTTTTTTTT
>CM053601.1:95288290-95335094 GCA_028646575.1 Pseudocheirus occidentalis | reverse complement strand
TTGCCTCTGTGTAGTCTCTCTGATTCCCTGGATCCTCTTCCCTGGTCCCAGCTCCCTCCTGAGTCTGTCAAACAATCACCTAGAGTCAGGAGCAGAAAGCTGGCAGGTTCTCATCCAGTCCTCAAAGGAAAAACAGCTCCCAGGTCCTTGTCCTCAGCAAACATCAGTTTCATCCAAGGGGAGGCCTTTTCTTCATTTTGACTCTGAGTGGTCTCTCTGATTCCCTGGATCCTCTTCCCTGGTCCCAGCTCCCTCCCAAGTCTGTCAAACAATCAGCTGAAAGCTGCCAGGCTCTTGTCCAGTCCTCAGAGATGAACAGCTCCCAGGTCCTTGTCCAGTCCTCAAGGCAAGCCCCGACACACACTGAAGTTCACCGGGTTCAGCACACATTAAACCCTTCAGGACTTCTCTTGCCTGGAGCTCAAGGATCAGTGAGGTCACCAACAAAGTCCCATCCTGTTCATGTCTTCAGTCAGCTTCAATGAGGAGCCAAATTCAAAATCTGTCTTGACTCTCTAAAATTATTCCTTACAAGCACTGGCCTTCTCCCAAGCCAACAGGGGAGTGTCTCAGCCAATAGCCGTCTCCCAACTCAACAGGGGAGTGTCTCAGCCAATAGCCTTCTCCCAAGTCAACAGGGTAGTTCGCATCTTTTCACCAATGGACAGAGTTCTATACTTAGCCCTAAGTTACTAGGTGCTACTTAGCCCTAAGTATCTGATCTACTTAGCCCTAAGTATCCTATCCACTTAACCCTGAATATCCAACAAATTGATTACCATTACACTGATGCAACAGGAAGGGGCAAAACAGGGAGGCACTAATAACCATATATACGGATAAAACCAAGCTGGGAAAAAGCAGAACTGAGAAGAGAGCACTTGTGGTGGCAGAATTGAGAAGGGGGACTTTCTGGTGACCAGGCACTCTGTGTATCTGTTATGTTTGTGTTGCTTTTTGTTTTTGATACTTTGTACTGAAGCACTGGGACCTTACTGGAAGCCTTGAAAGAGGATTTTCTTGTCTATTTACAGAAGTCCTTGAGGAGGGATTTGGAGGTCCTGGGACTGTACTGAAAATTTGTGTTGAATTCTCCAACCTTGTATGTGAGTCTGTGTTGATTTCTTAGACAGATAGTTAATTGCTGATAGTGCTGTCAATGTGCATGAATGCTATTTTGGCTCTGTTAAGCTTTGTCTTCCCAGAAACAGAAACTATGAAGTACTTGAGGAAACTGGACAAGGAATTGCATGAGGAACTGGATGAGGAGCTGGATGAAGAGCTGAGATGTACTTATCTTTGAATCCAGGTGACAGTTGGGTAGATTCAGGCAGGAGCTGGGACCATGGAAGAGGAGCCATGAAACCTGAGAGCCAGCCTTAAGTCAAGAGGAAAAGACCTCTTCTTGGGTTCTTAATGCTGACTGAGAAGATTATAATTTACTGTGACCTAGGGGTAGAGAACTTTGACCTTTGCACTTTGTAAAGAGGCCTGTTCCTCAAGGACGATTGAATTAAGGGCTTGCTGAATGTTAGCTTTTGTTAAAACTATGTGGCCACTTTAATGATAACTTGTTATGTTGTAACATTGTGAATGCTGTGCTTTGATTTCTCTGAATGTTTGGCTTTAATTTACTGCTGAATAAATTGAGAGCTCTCTATACTATGTAATCAGAAACTTAAAGCTGTTCACAGCAGCAGGCCTCTGGAAAGCTGTTTGTGCTTGCCTTTATACCACCCTACCCCAAACTCACTGCTGCCACAGATGCAAACAGATTACAACTTCGAGTTTTTCTTTTTTGCCTCAGGTAAGTCTTAGGAGGTGAACCATTCCACCATTGTCTGGGTATTGTTGAATACCAACAGTCTTTTATTGTGGTGAATTTCTTTCTCAGGTTCAATTCTATCTGATGATATCTTAATATCTTTTTTATATCTTTGAGTCATTCTTTTTTAAGGCATGTCAATTTCTTATAAGGAAGGTCTCATATAGAAATTAACACAGAACCCTGCAAATATTTAATAACAGGATGCTAGTTTCATCTAAAAATCAAAGGGAGAACTGCATAATGATCTCTAAATAAGTCATAATTAGAGAAGGAAGCCGGTAGCATGGCTGCAGAACTGACTTCTGAATCAAAAATATCTGAGTACATTTTTTTTTCTTTTAAAGACTTCTAACTATGACCTTAAATAAGTCACTCTTATTGCTCCAAAAATTCTCTAAAACTTCACATTGTGAAATGGTTGGACTAATAATGCCATTTTGCTTTAACAAAAGGAATTTTATCACTGAGAGAATACCAATGAAATCACTTCTTGACAAAAACAACAACAAAACTTCCAAAAGACATGGAAAGAACAATTTTTATAGAAGTTCATAGAACAACTCACAGGAAGCAGAAAAGGAACAAATATTTATTTATTGAGCATCTACATGTGCCAAGCATTATGCTAAGGACTTTGACATTATTATCTTATTTGATCCTTACAATAACACAGTCTTACCCCATTTTATTGTTAAGGAAACTGAGTCAGACAGAGGTTAAGTGTCTTGCCCAGCATCATGCAGCTAAGAAGTATCTGAGATAGTATTTTTAACTCAGATACCAGTACTCTACCCACTGTACCACTTAGCCATGTCTAAGTAACTACTCAGAATAATAAAATTTATGACTTCCATCTCTTTGGATATTTTTTTGTTTCAATATATCTTTGATATATTCTTTAACTTTTCCCAAGAGAAAGATGTAAAGTCAGTGAGCAAGCACTATTCAACATTTGTCCAGAGGGTACTCCTCAGTAATTGTAGACTTCCTTTTCTTGGACTGAAGTTCTGGTTTAAACCTGGAAGCACAATAGGCTACAAAATGGTCCAAGCATTAAGAAGGGAGAAAAATGTAATGAAAATGCATTCAGTGATACTTTTAAATAAAGAGGTCATTAATTTTACCTCTATGCTTCTGAATAGGAATTATAAATAAAATATTCCAGATATTTCTGATCCATTTCAAAAATTAGACGGTGATATTTATGCCAAAACTTTTCATCATACTCTATTCTGTCATTTTCCCTTAACAGAAAGTAAAATCAAATGTAAGCTTTTTTCTAGCTAGAGAACATATTGTTGTTTTGCTTTGTTTTGTTTTGTTTTGTTTTAATTTTCCAGAATTGAGCAGATTAGATGCTTCATACTACAACTGAAGAGGATTTCCTCAGATTCTTCCTTCTTCCTCACCCATAATCTTCTCAATCATTAGTGTTGCTAATGCATTTTAGCTAGTACACCTCACAAGAAAGATCATCATCATCATCACAGTGAAATTCCAATGAGGAATCAGGAAAGGACAAATATTGTCTCCTTCCTCCTTCCTTTTCTACTCAATATCTAGGGTTCGTGTGGGGTAACAGGAAAGTATAGTTTGGGGATATATAAGCCAGAACTAATGAATATGGAACTTGTCATTGATACAGTAAAATTTCAAATATTAAAAGCTCCTATTAAGTTATATCAATACTCTTCTCTGATTTAAAAAAAAATTAACCTCTTCTCATGATTGTAGTTGTTAGTTTAATTTTTAAAATGTTATTCACAAAATTAACAAAATTCCCAAATTTCCTTCATCTTCCCTTTAGCAGTCATAAACATGGATAGCTCCCAAAGTTATATTTGTAGATACTTCTTATCCTTTCCTTTTAGGGGAATATAATCTCACAATGATGCTTAAGTCCTTGAAAAGCAATATAGTATCGAAATGGAAACAGATGGAGTGTTTTAGGCTGAAACTTTGTTCAGCTACAAGAAGAATCAATTAAGCCAACTTGCTTGCAAACACAGTATAAATCAAAGCCATAGTCAGAGAAATAAATTTAGAGAATATTGAAGTCAGAAAAGTACAAGAATATGTATATATATATATATATATATATATATATATATATATATTTAAGAGATTTTAAATGAGCTGGATTCTCCAAAGGATTGATTAGAGAATTGATTTATAAAGAACTATAACAGGATTTCCTCTAAGACTTTACAAAAACCTTACATTATATGTGTGTGTGTATACACACACACACAATTGGTGTTGGACTTCATGTCATTGTGTTGCTCTGTACATCCCAACTTATTTATCAATAAGGGAAGAACGGGGGAGAACACAATGACCAAAAATCAAACAAATAAACAAAATGTATTGTAGATCATCTGTTCCCACAACTAAAAATTCTCCCAGTCAATTATGCAGTCCCTTTTGTATGCCATATTGAAAATAATGCAACAAAGTAAGCTGGACAGCCTTGAGACTTGAGGCCAGAGTGCTAATTGGACCCTGAAATTAGTGAAATCTTCTGTGTGGTCTCCTTCACCTGCCCCTGTGTGATAAGATAAGATAGAGATTTCTAAAGGGAAGGCAGTTTGCTTTTGGGCTCCTCTCTGTCCCGCATGCAGTACCACCCCACTCCTGCATTCTAGTAAAAAGGGGAGGGAGGCTTTACAGAGTAGTCTTTCCCCCCCAGCCAAATACACACAGTGGTTTTATTTTAACTGCTTTCAACTATCATATTGTAAGAATTTGTTACTATATAAACTCTGCCTAAACCAAGGCTTGGGGCAGATCCAGTCACTCATTCCTGGGCTGCCTGCTGGCCAGCAATAAATTGATACCTCCTGAATAGACTATTGGTCTCGGTCTCTAATTATTGCTCGGTATCTATCTCAAAAGTAGCCATTAACCTCTGACCGGAGAAAGAATGACTTTCTCTTTGAACTGTTTTTTAATCTTGTTGGTGGAGAAACTATTATCATGGCATTAAAGACTTTTTTTTTCTTTTCCACCTTCCTTCACAGAGAACACCATTATGTTATCTGATCCTTGTAGTCTCGCAATTTATATATTTTAAGAATTCAAAACGGAGAGGAATCTGGGAAGATGGCAGAGTAGGTGAGAAAATTCCAAGTTCTCAAGATTTTCCCTCACAAAAGAGATGAAGTAGCACCTTTTGGGCAAAGTGTGGGCAAAAATGAATGAGAATATAGGCATAACAGGGGTCTTCTTGGGATGATTTGAGAAGAACAGAAGAAAAATCATAGAACAGTATATTCTTCCACTGAAGAATAAATACTTCCAGTCTAGATTCACTGTAAAAACAAGTAACAGGCTGCTTATATATCAATGGGGAAGCCCTGAGGTTAGTTGGTTTGGGTAGCTGCCTCAACCCTGTTACAGGAACTTTTGCCCCCAGGACAGTGAAAGAAGTTGGGCATCAGAGCTGAGGAAGATCAAGGGAACCTCTGCTCACAAGGACCACCAGACCCAGCTGTGCTGTTAAGAGTAGCAAGGAGTGAGAAAGAACCAGCATATACCTGATGAGTGCAGAAGCAGCTGGATAGGACTCAACTGGCAGTACAGCACTTACAGGAGGCTGAAGGTCTTGGGTTGGGTTCAAGGTCAGAGGGGAGAATTGAAGAACCACCTCCCATGGAAAAAAATGCACAGGCAAAGGAGAAAGGATAGAAAACATACAAAGTCATAATAGGAATAGAGAAGACCAGGTTCATCTTCAGAGTAGGATACTGAAGTAAAGGAATTCTGAAAGAGTAATGTCAAATGGTTGCCTGACCAAAAATAATTTATAGAAGAGCTTAAAAAAGACTTGAAAAATCAAATGACAGAGAAAGAGGAAAAAGTTTTTAAAGATTAATAATACAAGAAAAACAATAATATTATGAAAAGAAAATCAAACAATTAGAAAAGAAGATCCAGAATCTAAATGAAGAAAATGACACTTTGAAAATTAGAATTGGGCAAGGCAAAGCCATTTGAATTATAAGAGATCAAGAAATAATTAAGCAAAATATGAATAATGAAAAACAGAAGAGAAAGTTTAATATAAGAAAAGCAACAGATTTGGAGAATAGAAAAAGAAGATAAAGCATAAAAATAATGAGACTAAATTACAGTTATGATAAATAAAAGTATCTTCATACAATAATAAAAGAACCAATTAAAGAAAATTGTCCTGAAGCATTAGAAGACTGGGGGAAAGTGGAAATAGAAAAAAAAAATCCACTGATCAGCCACCACTTAAAAGAGATACTATGAGGAATACTCATAAGAATATCATAGTCAAATTCCAAAACCCCAAGTTCAAGGATGAAATATTAAAATAATCAAGCAAAATTAATTTAAATATGATGGTGTCACAATTAGACTCACAGAAGACCTAGCAGTGGAGACATTAAAGCACTACAGGTTTTGGAACACTATATACTGAAGAGCAAAAGAAATGAGCCTCTGGACAAAAATATCATACTCTGCAAAGTTAAGCATACTCCTGAATTTTAAAAAAATGGATGTTTGATCAGCTCTCAGACTTTGAAGCCTTTGTTAAAAAAAAACAAATAAACCTGAACTTCATAGAAGAGCCAAGACAAATACAAGGTTATGATTATAGATACATAGATATAAAGAACGGTTATAAGGTATTCATAAGGACTGACTTTATATATATATATATATATATGCATATATCTATAACATATATATGCATATATATACATATATAAACACACACACACTGTATGTCTAAGATTCTTATTAATAATATGGTACTCATAAGTAAGATTAGAGCAAATCTGAGTATGATATGAATTTAAAAAGTAGAACCATTTAGGAACAGATAAAAAGAATACTGTATGCAAATGAGGTACAAGAGGAAGAATCAATACAGAGGAATTAGATGGGGGATGAGAGTTGGTAGTTCTAATAATCTAGTTTCATCAGGAAGAGGGAACAATACATACATATTTAGAAGAGTATAAATTTTCTAAATTCTGAAGAAATAAAATAGGGGCATAAAAAAGGAGAAGAGCACAAGAGTGGGATCTTTGGATGGGAGGATGATGGAATAGGTTAAAGGGGAGGTATAGGAATGTGTTTAGATTTACATGAAGGGGAGGGTAGGGGAGTGTTCACTGGAGGGGGCTAGGCAAGTAATAAGAGGGCAAGACAGTCAGTAGAAGTAAAGTAGAGGAGGTAGGAGGAATAGGAAACAAGATATATGCACAAATACAAACAAATATCAGGAATAGAATTTGTTTGGGAAAGTAAATGTCTGTATATGTATGTATATATCTATAGCTATAGAGAAATACATACAAACGTAATTGTAGCCTTCGTGGGTAGGGGGAGGGTGAACAAAGTAGAGAAGTACACAGCAATGAACAAAAGAAAATTTACAAGGAAACAAAGAAAAGTTAGACAGTTCTAAAGAAAATATGCATTATTTATCATATAAGCTTCCTTGAAATGAAAATTAATTGTTACTTAATTTGAATATTCTTACGTTCTTCTATGCACACAACATGTTTTTCTTTCTTTGGATTTAAGTTCCAATATTTAAGTTTTGATATGTTTTTTATTGTTTTTTCTATTCTGTATTTGTGTTCTGGCTTTGAGTATGAAATAAAACTTTAAAAAAGAATCCCTAAGGTCAAGTTTACTAGAGTGTGAAAGCAAACTAACTCCTAAAAGAAAGGAATCAGAAGAGAAAGTCTTTTTGTGTGGCCACCTACTCACTTCCATCATCCAAAATGAATTTTCTACAATGTGCTAGGCACTGGGAAAACAAATGAAATTAAATAATAAACAGAATCCTTAGTGCTGTGCTTTTGAATTTAATTGATCCTACAAGTGACAACTTCTACACCATGTGCAAACATACTCATTAAATTAAGCTAAAAGTGGGTTTTAAATGATAGAAGTTATTATCTCATTTTATAGATCTTGATTTAGTCAATGTCATATATCTAATAAGAAGAAGATTTACAGGTTGACACAGATGAGAAAGTGCTACATTTGGAGTCAGATAACATGAGTTCAAGCCTTAGAATTGCAGTCATTGCCTGTGTTACTTTAGCCAAGTCATTTACTCTCTCCAAGGACAGGTTGTTCATCTGTAAAATCAGTAAACTGGGTAATTTTTTTCCTAAATCTAAAACATCTATAATTCTATATAGAATTATACAGCAAATCCCAAAAATTTCTGTGAAGTTTAAAGCTTTCACTTAACCTTTCTATCAAGTACTATAGACAGTAGTCTATAGTACTTTTTTATATATATTTTATATCTATAGTCAATTTTAAGCCTTAGCTTAAAATTACATGAAGATCTTGGTGGCCCCATTTTTATAATCAAAGAACATTACAGGTTATGAAGCAAAGGAATGTGGAAGTGGCCTTATACCGGTATTAGAGAAGGAAAGTTAGAAGTAGTAAGTAGTATGGGGAAAGTATGTACTTGACAATAGATCTGTCCTTTGCATGAGTTGTTTTTTTCTGTCCACCTTTCAGTCAGCATTTCAAGTTGGGTATTTGTGTATTTTAGAATGAGGTTCCAAAGAGGACTGGAGCAGAAGAAATAGTCTCCAAAATCAAGGCTCAAAGTTACAGGCTGGTACCTTGTCTTATGCTAGAAGATTTGTTTAGTTGGTGCTTTACTGTGGCCTAAGTACTTAAGCTAAATCCCAAATGAGGGTCTCAAGGTTAAAAGTATTCAGTCAGGCCTAACTTGCTTTCAGGCATTCTTCATAATGTTCTTACATTATCTTTCTCTGTTCAGCTTATTTTTCTTCTCACAAGATGACTTTGGTTTTTCAAGATTCAGCTAAAATAGAATCTGGTTTGCTTTTGTACAAACCTCAAGGGTAAAAAGAGGATATTATCATTAACAAGATGTTTATAAACTAACCAACCTATGACTTTTATAACAAAGGCACACAGATATAAAGACACAGACAAGCACATATGAATATATACATATATGCATTTACATATTATATATGTTTATAAGAAACGTTTCTCAAAAAAAATAAATGTCTATAAATATGTCCACTATAATTATTGGAGAAAAAGAAACTGAAGCTGGGGTGAACACATTGACTTGCCCATGGTCATACACCTTGTAAGTATCAGAGCCAACATTTGAATACTGGTTCCTTACTTCAAATTGACTTTTCTGTCAGCTACACCAAGCAACTAATGTACCAATTAATCCAACTCTATGGAAACAGTACTGATGTACCTCTTCCTCTTTGAGTTCAGAATATTATAGATTTAAAGCTGGATGGTCAGTCAAACAGATGAGGAAATTGAAACCCACAAAGTTCAAATGACTTCCCTCAGATCACATAGTTATTAAGTGGAAGAAATGTGATGGAAACTTGGGTCCTCTCATTCCAAATCAAAGGTCTTTAATCACTGTATCACACAACATCTTTTGATTTGTTCTTCAACAAATCTAGACGATTTTTCCAGTATGGTTCCAAGAGAGACAAAGTATACACTGGTAAAATGGGATAGGCCTAGGGATTAGGAGATTTGAGTTCTAACATCCACTCTGATAATAATTCAGAAGTTTCAATTCAAGGAAGTTATTTGCCCTCTGGGCTTCTTTTCTGAGTGAAACGTGAAGGGTTTGCAAATAGATGATCTATCTCCAAGGTCACTTCCAGGTCTATGATTCCATAATAATACCTTTGGGAGTCCTTCTTTCTATGGATCCATAGTCTCCAAGATGAATTGAGACTTCATTAGTTCCTGATCAAGTGACTATGGCAAGTACAGATGGAAAATTTTTGATCTTCAAGGTTATTGACATGCTATATATTGATAAACTATGAAAGATGCCACAGAGATTCAGCAGTACAAAGGGACTATTAATGTATTTTATCATTTCAATGATGAAATTATATTATATATAGACACATTCTGTATAATGTCTTTGTCACTACTAAGCAACTTAATATATGTGAATCCAATTTGTAATTATGTGGTTATTTAAAATTTTCATGCATGCATACACATACATGTGTGTGTATATGTGTATGTGGAGACAGAAAGACACAGAGAGAGTGAGAGAGAACATTCATAAGAAATTAAGGGACTAAAGTATTATACTTAATTATAGAGTACCTCAAAGGTCATATAATTCAATCTATTCTTTATAAAAGTCCCATCTAAACATTCCCAACAACAGATTATCCAGCTTACAATGGAAGAGAATACACTGTCTACTGAAATAGCCGATTTCAGTAGAAATATACAACGCAGTCTGTGCTGAAGTGGTAAAAGAAAACTTCATGAAAGAGAAGCTTGAACTGGGCTCTGAAGCATGGGTAGGTTTTATATAGAGAAGAAAGAAGAGATCTTTTGAGAAAATGAAAAAGCATAATTGAATTCATTGAGGTAAGAAATAAAAATGATGTTTCTAGAACAGTAAAAAAAGGTGACTAGAGGGATAACATTGGGAAACAATATGGAGTAGGTGGCACAAAACTAGCTTATAAAAAGGTTTTGTGAGGGAATAAATCACAAATAATTTATTATTATAGCATGCTTATCTAGGTTTTGGTGAAAGGTACTTTAGCTTATGCAATCATATCTAAAAATACAAAACTTAATTTTATCTTCTTGGATCTGGATGCCCAAAGGATGCATCAAGTTTTTAAAATATTTATTTATAACTTTATTTCAATATACTTAATTTTTTATAATATTATACATTTTATTTTATTCCTTTAAAAACATCAACTTGAGTAGAGGTACATTGACAACTAGTCTTTCAAAGGTGTCCATGACACAAAGTAAGGTAAGAAACCCTGTCTCTTTGAAAAAAAAAACAACAACATCATACCATATTGGAGTTTGAAGGGATTTTAGCAGATAGCCATTAGTCAGACACAAACACAGAAAAATATTATGCAAAATAAATGCTTAGAAATGTGATACAAAATTGAATAGGTCAGCTGCTAACTTAAAAAATTACCTTTAAGATCACTTCTATGATATCACCAACAATTGCTCATCTATCCTATGCTTGAATAATTCCAGTGATGGCAAATCTTATTATATAATACTGTGGTCCATTCCATCTTGGAATAGATTTTTTAGGATCTTCTTCCCTTCAATGAACCAAAATCTGACCTTTTAATGGAAATAAATTTTCCAAAGTCATTACTAAAATATTGTCATTGGACCTAATGGGTTTTTGTGTCCATGTATACACAAATTTAATCATAAATGTGTGCAAAAATGTAATGACTTTAAAAAAATGAAAAGCCATTTCCTGTCCCTAGTACCTCTGTTTTGAAACTGTTTGAAAACATTTTATGATGGAGAACTCAGTTGCTTTTTAGTCATGCCTGACTCTTCATAACCCCATTTGGGGTCTTCTTGGTAAAGATACTGCATTGGCTTGTCATTTCCTTCTCCAACTCATTTTATGGAAGAGGAAACTTAGGCAAATGGGGTCAAGTCACTTGTCCAGGATCACACAGCTAGTAAGTGTTTGAAGCCAGATTCAACCTCAAGAAGATTAGTGTCTCCAAATCGAGGCCTGTCATTTTATCCTCTATACCACCTAGTTACCCTAGATCAGTGGTTCTCAACCTTCCTCATGCCACGACCCTTTAATACTTGTATGTGGGTGTATCTGTATGTGGGCAGACTTGCCTAGAGACTGATAGAGGGTCAGTGTCTCTGTTCCTAAAACCATCAGAAATATGTGTTTTCCAACGATCTTAGGAGACCCTTGTGAAAAAGGTCATTCTAACCCCTAAAGGGGGTGTGACCCACAGGTTGAGAATCACTGCCCTAGATGAAGAACTTAATGCCTCTCAAGGTAGCCACTTGTGCAGCTATATTTGTTAGTAAGTCTTTCCTTAAAACAAGATGGAAGTTGAAATCTGTATCTTTGCAACACTTGCTCACTGGGAGCAATCTGTACAATGCTTATTCATCTTAAACATGATTCAGTGTATCTGTGATGTAGGATCTCTCCCCAGTGATGCAGATCAGAATCTAGTCATGTCTATCATACATCTTCTGTTCTTGTCCATGTTCTTTCATAAATTAACCATGGGGTCAGGTCAACGGAGAATTCAGGAAATATTTTTGCTAGAACTTGATCTTCTGTGAAATTCAGCAGAGCACATGAGTTTTCCTTTGGCTCTGCCTCAGTCTGTCTAATTGACCTATGTTGGCTTTATGATAACATATTTCTTTCATGATACTCATGCCATTTCTTCTGTATAATTCCTTGTATTTATTGAAATTCATTCAGCTCATGCCCACAATGTACCTCTCCACTGAGCATTAGTTAATACTCCACTTATTTGGAGACTTCTATATCCCATGATTTCCACAAATGATTGTCTTTTTATGCTTGAAATCATGTAACATGCCCCAATGAGTCATATCATTCTTCACATAGATCATCCCTAATTATTCGACTGAATCTTCAATAGCATGATTGAGTCATTTTAGCATTCCAAATGTCCTTCCACAGTACGTACTGCAGATTATTAGAGATCTTCTTAAAATAAGGTACCCAAAAACAAATAGGTGGCATCTGATCAGAATGTAGTGGATCTTTTATTTTCCTTCTTTTTCTCATTATAATTTTTAGTCTACAATTTCACAATGTTGATTCATTTAGTTTGTCATACACTAAAATCTCCAAGACGTTTTTAACAAAAAAATTTGTCTGATATCTCCCATCCTATAACTGTACAGTTGGGGTTTTTTGTGTGTTTTTTGTTTTTGTTTTTGCTGTTCAGTTTACTCTTTATTCTCAGACTTTCAGAAGTCCTCCTTATGGTCTGCCAGGTGGGAGATTCTTAGGGCATGAGTGATTGGAGCAATATTACCCTGCACGAGGATGAAACCAAGATCCAAATCAAGTCTCAGGCCACATGTCTTCTTCTCCTATCATTGTCTGAATGGCTTCTGCTACAGTGTGGTCTTCTGGTAAGTCTACTGTTTCTATAAGATCTTCTGTAGTTGTAATCAAAAGAATGACTCCTAGATCTCCTCCTTTCTTAACTTCGGCTTCTGGGTCACCTATATCTGTCATAGTCATCATAGCAAGAAGAGCTGTATACATATTTCCTTTCCTTGGCTTTCATTTGATTTGGTGTTTTGCCATCCCATTGTGCAAACTGGATTTCGATCTGACATCCACAAATCCATTTTCAGTCCAATTTAGGCAGGGCATCTTCAGCATCACTAACATCTTCAAATTGAACATAAGCGAATCCTCTTGTACGATGAGTGTAGAAATCAAGTGACACATACATGTCAACTATGGGACCATAGCGACCAAATTCCCGGTGCAAGTCTTCAGACCTGGTGTCGTTGGCCACATTCCTCATGAACAGGGACATGTTGGGCAGGCGCAGATAGCGGGACATGGTGGTGGCAAGCAGGGCACAAAGCACAGAAGGGCACGAGGCTGTGGTGGAGGTGGTGTCAGCAACGGGGTAGGAATCTGTACAGTTGGTTTTAAAACTCAATTTTAGAATTTGATGTTTATCTCTATTAAATTTCATATTATATGACTTGGTCTATCAGGTGAGCATATCATTATATTTTTGAACCCTGAATGGCAGCTATCATTTTGCTCTAATTCCTCTCATGTTTTGTGTCCTATTCAAATTTTACAATAATACTGTCTACTTCTTTATACAAGTCATAGATGAAAAGAAATGTTTAATAGCACCAAGAATGAATTTCTGGTGTACTTCACTAGACAACAGTGTCACTCCACCCTGGCAAGGTGAAATTGAATCCCACAATGCCTACTGTAGGTATAGCCATTCAACAAATCCTAATCCACCAAACTATGGTTGCCTAACTAAACTGTTTGATCTTTTTCAAACATATGAGTTACTTCATCAAATTCATTGTCAAAATCGAGATAAATCTTTTTTTTCAAGTATAATAATATTCTAGCATGACTTGTTCTTGATGAAGGAATATTGGTTCTTTTTGACGCTTTTCTTCCCCAGTTGCTCATTAAACAATCTATAAGACATTCAGCTTTTAAAATCAAACTTTGGCTTACTGAACTATAATTTCAGACTCAATTATCTTTCCATTTTTTTAAATTTCAAAATATTCACCCTCTTTTAATCATGCAGTACCTCTCTTGTTATCTTTCAAAGATCATTGTCAGCACCTCTACAATTGTTTCTGTGAGTACTTTCAGAATCCTGGAAAGTAGGCAATCTTGGTGAAATGAGCTCATAATAGACTGTTAGCTTTTTATCTTACTATGTCTCCACCCCCTTTTAGTTTTCACTTTCCTTTTTAATTTGTCCTTTCAAATCTCCTTGCTTAGGGAAAAAAGTCTAAATATATTGAAATGCTCTGCCCTCTCTCTACTACCAGTTCTCATGTACACACAAGTGGTACTTTCTTTTATCTCTCCCCTCATTCCCTTGCTGTTCAGTATAACACTACCACCATCACCATGTGAGAGTTTACTTGTCCCTAGTTTTTACTGTCATCTTCTTAACTTTAATGCCCTTGAAAAATTTTACCCCACTGCCATACATATGTATTATTTCCCCTTCTCCCCCAGTTATATTTTTCTTTCTAATTCAATGTCACATACATTTATTAAATACCTAATATGTGCCATGTAAGAGCTTCAGATACAGACACATGCAAAACAGACCCTGCAACAGTCAAGAAGTTCACATTTTACTTCATTAAATATCCCAAGTTTGTCAGTGCGTTCACTATGCATTCTCCCTTGTCTCTTTAGAGCCCCCCCCACACCATTTTTCCCTTTACTTTACTTCTCTTTGAGTCTTCACAAAAGGAATACACAAAATATATTTTCCCCAATATCCAGGCTAAAATAATTTAGAAAATTTTAATCCTATTCATACTTTTACTAAATAATTTGTCATATGCTCCCTCAAAATCTATGGATTACAAAAGATAATGCCTTTTTACATCAAAAATTGAAAATAAACTGAATTAACTCCCCACAGCACCACAATTTTTCTATAACTACTGCTTACTACCTTTTCAATATTCGAACACATTATTCTCCATCAGAAACTCCAAGATTTAATGACACTGGCATCTTTGCAGTATTATATCTTAAACAATAGTCCCAACTCCCATTTCCTCTGCCTATCTCTCTTCCTGAAATTCTTCCCTCCTCATCTCTGAGTCTGGGATTCCTTAACTTCCTTCAAATCCCAACTACAACCCTATGAGAAGTCTTTTCCAACATCTCTTATTTCTTATACTTCGACTATTTATTATCTCTAATTTATAATTCATATATCTTGTTTGTAAATAACTATTTCCATTTTGTTTCCTTGAGGTTTAAGTTCCTTGAAAATAGGGATTATTGCCTTTGTATCACAAAATAAAGATCAATTTGATGGTCATGGTGATCAAAGGTCATGGATAGCATTTAATATATGGTTGTTGTCTGACTGTTAACTGACATCTGTCCTATCAACCAAATTCCTCTTTAGTAAAAATCTGGCCCAAAATAGCTTTTCCCTTCATTGGTTCTACCACATTTCAAATTATGAAATTATCTTGATGATAGCTTCAGGAATGATTATCTTCTCTGCTTGTATTAGAAAATTAGGCCTATAAGATAATATAATAATTGATGTTCCTTTAATAATAATCATATCAATGTGACAGGTGTTTGATCTCTTTCTCAAATGCCTCATCCATTTCCATTTTCTGGGCAAGTTGTCTATAATATACTAGAATAAAATGCTTGATTTTTTACATATTCTCTTCCTCAACCCCTCCCCTTTTTCATGCCCTGACATTTATATCTTAACACATATGACTTTGCTATAATACCTTTTTACATTTCTTGTTCCTTTTGAATAAGGCATATAGTTAAAAAAGTATATTCCAGTCATAGCTTCTATCACATTGAATCTTAGTGATGCCCAGGATGTCAAATTTATCTCACTGTTTGTGAATCACTAGTTTGCCCTTTAGAATGTGGGTTCCTTGATGGCCTGGGTAATTTTTGTCTTTCTTTTTTTATCTGCAACACTTAGCATAGTGCCTAGAAAAGCATAAGCAATTCATAAATGCTTATGACCTATCTAAAACACTGCTTAGTAATCTTTATCTTCTGAATTTATACATAGACCCCTGAGACCATTATTTTTATTTCTGTCCCCCTTCTTGGATTCCATCTTCTGAAAATTTCCAAGTATCTCTACTGATATTCTTTCATTCACATTGTAGGTCCTTGCTATTATAACTAAATTGAAGTATATAAGGCAGTTTTTTCTCTCCACTCTCCATTTAGTTTAATTATGTCACACACATATACATACATACATACATATACACATATATATATATATGATATTTGATTTTTCAAGATCCCAAATCCAGTAGAATATTGCCACCATGCTTTAAGTATATTCCATCCTTGCCCAGGAGCCAGATAATTGATAGTTAAGGGCATAAACAACAAATATTTATTTTCTTGAATTCAAAGTTATACAAGTTCTTCAAATGATTTTACATTTTAAACACCATTGTTTCCCTGATTTGAAAAGCTTACAATTATGATTCAGTTAAAAATAACTGGCAGAAATTCTGACTCTGATGATCCCTCACAGGATGAAAGTGGTTCTGGGTTCTAGTTAAGCTCAAACTTTTGTACTAGAAAGACTTCATGCAATGACTAAACTATAGAATATATATGCTTTCCAGATGTTAACCTGTCATCAATAAGTAGATCACTAAGAACTGAATTCTTTGAACATAGCTCAATAAATAAAGAAAAATTAAAACTGGATCTCTCATATATAGTCCAACTTTTTCCGATGTTTTTTGAATCTTATCTTTTTATCATGATTATCTTAAAACACAAACATTTTACTATACAGAAAAGAACATGAGACTAATATATAATTTACTTTTTACAAAGTACATATTTATGTTATGCTGTGTGTATGTGTGTGTTTGCATATTAAACGTCAGTAACAAAACTGTTCTTGGTTCCCTTTTGGGAAATGTTTTTGTAGGTTCTATTTCTTTTATTTGCATTGAAAATAAATGCATGCATGTGTGTGCATTTATTCATTTATTGTTTATGTATACCCCAAGAAAGACCCTTTCCTTAATACAAACATGTATAATCTGGCAAAATCAATCAACACTTTGGCCATGTCTGATAATGCATATTTCACATCTACTACATCTCTGTCAACAGATGAGATGGGTTTCAGTCTTTTGAAGCCATAATTGTTCACTACTCTGTTCAAATTTCTGGGGGGTTTTTTCACTAGTTTTTTTTTTATTTTTGTAGTCATGTAAATCTTTTTCATTCTGCTCATTTTATTTTTAATTGGTGCAGAAACTCTTCCTGAGTTTCTAGGAATTCATCACATCTTCTCTTATCTCATGATTAAAATTATAATACATCTGTAAAACCACAACATGCATTGATGGGCACCTGCCTATTTGTTTTTACTTCTTTTGTATACATATGGGTTTCTTGCTCTATCCTTGACCTCCTTGAATAATAGTATCACTTGAATGAAGGAAATGTATACTTTAGTGACTTTTGGAGTATAGTTCAAAAACATTTTCCAGAATTGTTAAAGAAGTGCAGAGTTTCACCAAAGCAACACTTGTTTAGATTTTTTTTACATTACAAAATCTAGTTTCTCTTCCTCTCACCTTACTCTCCTTGGAAAGAAATAAAAAAAATTCATAGCAAACTTTCTAAACTAAGTTAAATAAATCCCTGTACATCAAGTACTTCAACTTACTCTGTAATGGTAGTATACTGGGTTAGAGGGAAGAGAGAAGGTAAGAGAGTGTACAGCAAATCAAAGATTTTTACCATAAATTAATACTTAGTTGCTATCACTTTGTGACAGTGTTATATAATGAAAAAAGGAACACAATAGTTGAGGAACTGAAGTATATTAATATTAAAATTTTAGTTATAAATAAAACCCAAAGGGGAAAAAAAGGAAGTGAAAGCTAAAAAGATTGCCTTCCTTGAAAGGAAAAAGGAAGGAACTGATAAAAGTTAGCTTTACAAATGTATAAAAAAGAAAAAAAATACCATTTTACTGGACCATTTGCCACTTTATAGGTCACACTTGAGTTAAGCATTTATATACGGATAACTTTAAAATTATGTTGCTGTCCAGTCATTTTTCAGTCATATCTGACTCTTTGTGACTCCATTTGGTGTTTTCTTGAAAAACATACCAGAGAAGTTTGTCATTGCTATTTTCAGATCATTTTATACTTGAGGAAACTGAGGCAAATGGGGTCAGGTGACTTGCCCAGGTTTACATAGCTAGTAAGTGTCTGAAGTCAGATTTGAATTTGAGTCTTTCTGACTAAAGTACTGAGGCTCTACATAGTTGCTTATGTCAATCATAGCCCATGCAGAAGCATTGAAAACTAGAAGGAATCCATAAGGCCATCAAATACAAACTGTTATACAGAAGAGAAAATTGAAACCCAAGGAGCTTAAATGACTTAGAAAAGCTGACACAAGGACTAAGTGTCAGAAGTAGGATGTAGTCTGAAATGCTAGTGCAGAATCACTGTTATTTTTGTTTTACTATTCCATAATGCTTTCTTCTGTTACAGTATATAAGAAGGCAAAAAACAAACAAAAAACAAAGATGAATAAAACCATCCAACTAAATAACCCTATGAAGTAAGCGTCTGTAACTTCTTGAAAAATATAGCTCAGTTTTGAAAAATACTGGAAAACATAGCAGAAGAGTTAGAAATAAGAAAGTACATGGGCTTTCAGGTTATGAGTACATTCTTCAAGAAAAAAAAGTTGCTGAAGATGGAGAACAAATATCATGAAATGAAATGGATTATATTGTTACTAGTTATCCATGTCAAAATTATTTTCATATTAGCTATTACAATGAGACCCTTGATTATTTAGAGCAAAAAACAAAATCAATATCAAATTAGAAGAATATATGGAATAGAAATAAGGAAATGCATGTCTTACTCATTTAAATAAGTTATTGATGAAAAAAGATTAAGAATGTCTAAAAAGAACATGTATCACCACAAATTTTCACCGTTTCTTAAGGAAGATTAGTAGACACTCACTAGTCATCACAATGAAAATGCCAAAAGAAGATAGAAAGCAACTCAGGGAAAAAGAAAGAAGAAAGAAAAAAAAATGACCTTCTTGTCTGGCAGAGAAATGAGATATCACAGATATTCAAGTCTATTAAAGAAGGTGGTCCTTTCATGTAGAAAGAACAAAGGAAACACGTTTAAATAGGCCCAGTGGGAGTACTAGTATGAATGCAATGTCAAGAGACCTAGAGCACAATAGTTGCCACCCTCCCCCCACACCACAGGAACACCCATCCATTCACAGAGGATGAGAAAGCATGGATGGGCTGCAAACAGTACCTTATGAGGAACTGCATTGTGCATTTAAGCATTATTTTATAGTAAACTCCCATTTATTAAAAACAGTTGACAAATGGAGTATATTGTTAAACAAGGTTATTCTGGTTACCAATTTATAAATAGATTACAATATACTGAGTACTAAAATTTTACTGAACATAATTTGATCTTTCTTTGAAGATTCAGTCTACCTTTGAAGTTATGCTAAAGCTCTATTTTTTTTGGTAGCTGTACTAGCTGCACCCATAAGGGAAATTATTTTCTCCTTGAAATAAGTGCATTTGAGAGGGAAGTGTCTGGGAAGTGGCCAGAAGGAGCACTGTATCCCACCACCTCCTGCAAAAGTCAGGATTTAATCTAAAATATAAAAATAATCAAACAAAGTAGTACTATTGTTCTTAATAAAATGTGATCAAATCACTATATGGAAATGTTTTTTAAACCTTTTCAAAGATTTTTATGAAGTCTGGATTAGGGTTGCTATTATTTCTTTTGTGACTATAAAATAACAATGCTAACACATACACACAAACACACATAAAAAGTTAAAGGATGTTAAAAAAATAAGTATAAATGTCAGAATACATGAGGCTAACACCTTACTTTGCTGGTTACAAGCAATTTGAATGTGGGCAAGTTATTTTGCATTCTGAATCCCATCTACCAAATCAGTGGAAAAAGAGTATCTGTTAGTCTTACACTCTGAAGACTTGGCATTTTGTTACTGAATAGCTATGACTTGTGGGTCGGTTTCCTCAATTACAAGACAAGAATAATGATACTTTCATTACCCACCTCAAAGGATCACTATAGGAATAACATAATATATGTCAACAGTTTTGTAAATGAAAATCCGATCAATCTAAACTATTAACACTGAGATCAAACCCAATGTAATAGAAAGAGGCAGAAGGCTAGGGCTGTAGTCCAGCTTCTATCACTTACTCTTTACACCTATGTCAAGTTGGGGAAGTCACATAAGGTTTCTGAACATTAGATTCTTCCTCTGTAAAATGGGAATAATAATACTTGCTATTCCTGGCACACATAATTGCTTTAGAGTCAAACATGATCAAACACATATGATGTCACTTTGTAAAGCGTAAAGCACTGTACAAATGTCAGGTGATATTACTAAAAGGCCAGGTTAGAGAATTCAGAGGCAAGTCCTGGCCTGCCACCTAACTTTTCTGAACTTCAGCTTTTCCATCTTTAATATGGACCGAATATCTGTCTGATTCACATCAGAAATTCAAAGACAAAATGAAACCGTCTTTGATTTCAGAAGCTTACTTTCTCCTTGGGGCAAACAACATGTACAAAGATACATTAACATAATATTTATATAAAGTTAATATAAAGCAATTTTGGGCACTCTGTATAACACTTAAGTACTTTAGGAAGTTTCCCAAAGGAGGGAGCATTTGGAATCATTTGTTTTGAAGTAAATCTTCTCCCAGGTCCCCTAGTTCAAGTCTCTCATATTGCACATGGAAAAAACAATGGTCAAAGAGGTTAAGTGACTTGTCCAAGGTCATACAGAAAATGAGGATTTAACAACTACGTGGTCTGACTCCAAGTCATCATTCTTTCTACTATAAACTTTATCTATTTATCTATGCATCTATGTATGTATCTATCCATCTACTCATTTATTTCTGTTCATTTTTATATTCATATGTGCATTTATTTATAATCTCTTAGCAGAATATTTCAATAAAAAGAAATGGATTTTTAACTTGAAACTTTTTCTTTATAATTCATTTGCCATTTAAGCTAATAAAAAAACAAAAATTATAATCATAGTAATTATTAAGCATTTATTATGTGGTGGGCAGTACTATGAGCCCTACAGCTACAAATATAAAAGCAAGACACTAGCCTCATCATAAAGCAATTTTTCTTCTCTGGGACTATGTAAGGATAACATGTTCATAGATAAATAAGAATAGTATATACACACATATATATGCGAAAATTATTCCAGGAAAGGGGAAAATTTAACAACTTCTTGGGAGCTTATCCAATTGAATCAGTGGGAAAAGTTGCTTACCCATTTTATTTATAATTCAACCTGACTACTATAAGGGTCAAATAAGTAAGAGATCTATGCTAATTCACATGACTTCATGACAAATTTAGTGTTGCACCATATTATGTGTGTGACTCAAAGGCAAATTGCTTAAGCCTTAATTTCTCTTAACCACAGTTTCTTCATCTGTAAAATGGGAACTATATTGTTGGTGAACTCACAGTGTCATTGTGAGGATTGAGTGATGTAACATAAAATTTGGACCTCAGAACTCAAGTTCCTTGAGAGCAGGGACTTCTAATTTTTGCCTTTATATCCCAAACTTTGTTTAACATTGAAGTCTTTGAAATATAAGAGATTGGGACAATGAGAAAAAAGCATTCTAGATATGAGGAACAGGTAAACTGTGCAAAAACTTGGAGGTGAGAGCTAGAATGTCATGTACATTGAACAGAAAATCAGCCAGTTTGCCTGCATTAGAAAAAGTGATCAGAAATTGAAAGTAAGAAATAGATTGGTGGAAGCTGGGAAAAAATTTTGAATGTTTAATAGAGAACAATGCATTTTTTAAGGGATGAAATTATTTTGTGTACTAATCATAAAAAGAAAAGTATTTTTTCTTAATCTTCTCCCTTATTTCAAATAGCATAGAATAGTAGAGCAAAAAGTTAACCAGCTACAAAAAAGTACTGTAAATATTAAGTGAAGGTGATAATGCAAAGTTAATCTATGGATTCATTTTTGGAGAGAATATATAGAAGGAGAATATGGGAATTTTGATGACTCCAAAGGAATAAAAATATTCTCCTTTAAAAAAGAAAATAAGTGAAACAGTGTTTTGCCAAAAATAGAGCATTTGCCTGAGCTCATCTGCTATATCCCATATGTGTGTGTATGAATGTATGTGTATATATACATATATATATGTATATATATTGGCTAGATGATCCTAAGTAAGTTATTATCAGTTGTTATCAAAGCATATATATATGTATGTATGTATGTATGTATATATATATATATATATATATATATATATAGGCTAGATGACACTAAGTAAGCTATAACCTCTCAGTTCCTATCAAAGCAACAACTTGAGAATATAAATTGAAAATGAGATACTGATTTTCACTAGCATAATGAGTTTTCTCACTGAGTTCCCTACACACCCAAAAAACTCTGTCCAAAAAGGTAGCAGAACAATAGTTTATGAAAAGCAATATCACTTATCACTTTTATCAATTCATGTATTACAGTTCTGTGTTACTGATGTTAGAGGGCTTTGTACCATTTTTTTGTATTAAAATTGATTCATGTATTCTTAAAAGCAAAGATACTTGAGGACATGAAAAACTCCAAGCCTCTATTTTAAGAGATCTTCAGCTATTCCAAAGAACCACTTATTTGCAGAAGTCCCACCTTTGCTAATGTTACAGTCCCCAGGGAAGGAAAAGTTCTGTTAAGGTTCTACCAAATACGCAGGAAAGCCATAGGGACAGCTTGATTTGCCACTGTTCACATCCCCACCCCTTGAGATAATGCTTCCCTGTCACTGTTCTAAGCATATCTTACCTCAGACAGATATACCATCATAGAGTTAGAAGGAAAATTGGCTTTAGAAGCTACTAGTCCCACCCTGTATTTTACAGATGTAGTAATTGATGTCCAAGGTCAGAGGAGAAATATCTTTCCTAGTGTCATATACTTCTGTGGGCACCAAAAATCCACTCTCTGAAGTCTCTTAAGACAGCAACTTAAGATGGAGTTCTAAGAATTTGAACGAGCAGATCACATTTTAGAAAAAACCCCACCCCACAAATATTCACCCACATGAGGAAGAAAGACTTCCAAGTACTCTTCTATGATTATTAGAAGCAAGAGCTCACAAATTTTGTATTTGTTGGCATATCAAATCTAAGACTACTCTCCAGACTTTCTTACATAAGGATTTCCTTTGCAGAACTGACAGTGTTGAATTCAAATTGTAATAAAGAGACTCAAATCCTAGGTCACCGAACACTACCTGATTTGTGGCCCACCATTAATCCCTCCTTATATTTCTGTCTTTGTCCCTATCCTATATCCTGTCATAGCTTGAAACTGCTTAAGGCATGTCTAGGCATCATTGTTCAAGTCTAGGCTAAATTGCTCAAGGTGTAGTCCCCTGCCCCCTTCTTCCCTAATTAGCATTTTATATACTCTTTTTGAATTATTATAGTGTATAAGGTTCATTATGATGCAAGGATATTATCTAGGGACCACCCTGTCCTGTCCATCTGACCAAGCAGTGCCCCCCACCCTCTTTGCCCAGAACATGACCCTAGCCTGTTCTGGGGAATTCCAGCCCCCTTTACCCCCATGACCCTCCATCCTGCTCTGGAAAGTGCTGACTATGGTGGTCCACCCTGTGTCCTCCATCCTGTTCTAGGAGGGACTTCCATGACATAAGAAGGTTGCACCCTTGCACCATATTCCCAAATTAGCCCTGAGCTATAGATCTGACCAATGGCTGGTTTTTGCTTCTGTGCGTCATGCTTCTGCTAGCTCCCCTCCCTGATTATGGTTTTTGTGGTTTGGGCCTATATAATCAAGTCTGTAAATGCCAAAGATCACTTCCTGATTTGAGTTTACACTCCAGGTAGTCTCGTGCTTGATCAATAAATCCACACCTAAATTAATCTTGAACCCAGGTCTCAGCTCACTCTTATTCTCTGAACAACAAAATCACCTACATCCTTTTGTTTCCTAGCCTCAAAATACTATGTGCATGATTTCAGGTTGATGCATTTACCAAGTGACAATATGTGATCATACTCTTTCCTTATGCTGTATTCTTCCTTGCTTCCATTAACTTATATTGAAAATACTAGCAAAATACTACAGCAGTTAATGATAGGATAATAATTGAACCTGTGCTTTCATGTGTACAAGAATTTCCAAAAGATGAAACACTTTCTACCAATGTATATTGGCACCTTCTACTCAAGACTTCACAAGAAGAATTTAAGTGCCTACTACATGCCAGGCATTGGTGCTAGAACTAAGTGCTAATGTTAAGTAACATGCCCACAGTCACACTAATGTCAATGGCAGGACTCACACCCAGGTACTTCTGATTACAGAGTCAACTATCTCTTCTCTCATCCGTACTGTTTTTCTATTAGGGAAGCTACATCATATAGGAGATGGAGTATCAGGCCTGGATGCAGGAAGACCTGAGCTCAAATTTGACTTCAGACATTTGCTATCCATTCAATCCTGAGCAAGTCACTTAACCTCTATCTGCCTTAGTTTCCTCACTGGAAAAAAATGAGATAGTAATAGAACCTACTTAGCAGGTTAGGCCCAAAAAGATAATAATTGTAAAGTGCTTAATACAGTACCTGACTTATAGAAAACACATCATAAATGTTGGCTATTGCTATTAAAATTAATAGTAACATAAAATTAAGTGACCTATTTAATAGAACACGTCATAAGTCTAGATAAGTCTTTAGTGAGAGGTCATAAATCCAAGTGCCATATCTCTAAGCTAGGAAAAATACTGAACTTAGAAGTCACGATCCAAAAGAATGAGAGACAATCAGGAATCCCAGTTGTTATGAAAATAACAAAACATACATGATTCTAGGGAAATAAACTTGGGTTAAGGAAGGTTTCTGAAAACAGTGGAAAGGTAGAAAATGAGGGGGTTGTTGAGGAGGAGTTGTGGCCAGAAGGGTGGGGAAAGAGAGGCATTGTTGTAGGGGAAAGAATACTCATTCTGGAGTCAGAATATGTGTTGTAATCCTAGCTCTGACAATTCCTAGTTGTGGGATCCTAGATGAGCCACTTAGACTGTCAGAGTTCCAAGTCCCTCATTTATAATATGGAAGTAATAATTTGTGTACTAGTTATCTGACTGTGAGTTTATAAGGACAGGACTATGAAAAGCTCTAAGGGTTTTATAAATGTGGGATTTCTTTTCCAAGTGTGAAAATTCAGATTCTAGTAATTTAAACAATGCAAAAAGAGACAAAGAAGAAAAAATGTACTCTGGAACTTCTAGGAATTTTGGTTACTTTGTGCTTGAACCTTGTACTACATTGGGATTTACCTGTCATTCATCAAAACCTTACTCACTGTTGATTTAGAATTTCACTATAGAAGTTTTATCATGATGCATTGATGGATTGCCAATTTGCTGAATACAGACAAGGGCAAGAACTCACATTTATTATTATTAAACAGTATATTCCCCTCTGGGAATAATTACAAATCCCACTGTTGTGTTCTCAATCATAACAATTTCCTCATAGTATTTCAGTGCATTAATGGGTCATTTTTAAATGTTGCAAGCTGATGAAAATAATTTATTTTTAATTAAACAAACTTAATAAACAAAACATACATTTAAAAACCTTTACAACTTAGAAAAGACTTATTATGATAAGTGAAATTACCTCTGGAAATTAAATTGTTTAATCAAAACCATTCTTATTAAATAGAACTTCAATGTAATTTAAGATTTAAATAACTTAAAGAATGTTATTCTGATTTTTAAGTTATCTCCTTGTGGTACAATATATAAAGCTCTTTAATAATGGGTGATCTCATCCATAAATCATTGAACACAAAGGTAATTTAAAGCACTAATCTGTGGAGGAAAATCATACTAAATATTACAATAAACTAGATTAGATAAAGTATTTTAAAAGATAACTATGGTGCCTAATTACCACATGCTTTTTTTTAACACTGCTGATTAATTGTCCTTTTTCAATTTATATGTATCTGAATTTTTAGGATCAATTTGTAGGTCTGCATATAGCACTATAGCCCCCATACACAAATGTTTGTGAATTTAAAAGAATGTAGATGAATATATAATGTATGTGTATACAATATGATTACTTTAGCAAAAAAAAGGTCACTCCTCTGTATCATTAAATAATGCCAATTATGATGATATGTTTACACAGTAAGCTATCACCTCCTTTGGAGTTATTTAATTTTTTTTTACTCAATCCTCCTATGAGGATTATAGTCTCAATGCCAGAAAAAACAAAGAATTGACCTATTTACAAGAGCAAGAAGAAAAGTTGGAGCTAGAATTTAAATAAAAATATAGAAGAGTTTGTTGTTGTGAATATATGTATGCTCATAAATCATAGGCTCCCTTGAATTATAGTCAATTCAATGAGGAAAAAATTTAAATCCAACTAAATTACTATTATGAATTTACATATATGTTTGTATACACACAAACATTATATATATATGAAAACCACAGTAAAACAGTAAATATGAAATATACCTTTGAACTGATATTTAACTATCAATTGCATTATTTATTGGTCCAGAACTATATTACATCAAAACGGGAAGCTTTTGTTGTGCAATCTCTTGCCACTGCTACAAATAAACAATTTCTTTGTATCATAAAGACCATAAGAAGTTATGTGCCTTAAATAAACATAGCCAAACAATTATAATGTGAAGAGGACTTGAACTCAGATCTTCCTGAATTTAAAGCTAGATTTCTAGCCCTATTATATTTTGCTTCTCTACAACATTAAAACAAGAATATACAGGAGTCTGTAATCTTTACCTGACAAGTGAAAATTTAAAAAACTAAAGATTACAATCTAATGTTAAGAGATATATGTGTATATATGTAAATGAACTTATATATATGGAAATATATGTATGTAGACATATATACAGATACACATACATGTAGATATATACATGCTTGTATATGCACCTATATTCATATATGTATCTAATTTTTTCATATCTGTCATTAGAATTTTCCAAGAGACTAAGAATTATTTTGGTCATCCTACCTCGGAATCAACATATGCTACTAGGATAGAAATTTGCTATAGCAATGATTTTGAAAATCCTAGAAATACTGAAACATACAAAAGGATATTTGGAAAGGAACTGCCAAACTAGAAAAATATTGTTTTATTCTTTTTTATGAAAATATAAATTTCATAATTCAACATTTTAAAATATTTTAATTGTAATGATGTGATTTTGGCAACTGAAAGCTATGCTGTCAACCAGAACATGTATAATTTGTATTGTTTTATATACTTTTATTTGTATTTGTTTAAATATTTATTGGTATAAATGGATTCAACATAACTTTTTTTGAGTCTGAAAGGCAACTACGACATTTGATATATGAAGTTAAATGTATCTATAGAAAACCTATGGTAATATTACACTGACAAAGAAATAATTAAGATATTAACCTTGGACACATCTGCTTGAGCATCAAGGTGGCACTCTCTTCTATACTATCAACAAAAGGTCTCCAGAGATAATAGGAAATACTCACTATCAGACAACCAGTGAAGCTATATTATTAATTTTTTCTTCGCAGTCACATTGTTAAGAGAAGAAAACTCATCATAGACTCACTCTGAAAAGCAAGAGTTGGCATGTGCACCATTCTGTACCTTCTGTAAGGATTATTACTCCATGTTGTTTAATGTGAAAATTATAAAACTAAATTTTAATTTTATAACTAGAATATAATGATAACCTAATCTAGCTAGCATTTACGAACTCATGTCTTAACAAATGTGAAAACTGAGGACTTTTCTGCAGTCAAACATCTGTGTTATTCATATATCTGGACCTCCAGTCTCATATTCTTTTCACTAAAATATAATTAGATTAATACTCTAATCTTAGAAGTCATTTTGACAAATTAATGCTTCTGGTTCTAGAAAGCATATCAGATTATTTTTCATACTATGAAAGGGGTGGTTGAAATAGTAAATGAAATTATATAAAAAAGCAAAAGGTTGTTTGCCTTTGGTCATCCGTATTTTCTCTTTCTGTACTGATCTTTAATTTCTAGGCACTTCCTATCTGATAAACCCCAGATTCTCAGTGTCCAGAACCTGTACAACTACTCCTGGAAGCCAGGGAAGTCAGGAAGAAGCCAGGTTGCAAAGCATTTGTATGATTTTGGACAAATCATATCAGTTTGCTGGCCTTCAGTTTTCTTACCTATAAAATAAGAGGGTGGAGAGATTAGTTCTCACCTTCTGATCCTAGTTGCATGTCCTTTGATCAACTCTCCATAACTACTTGACCCAGCTGCCAAATTGCTGTTTATAAAGCACCAGTCTGACTATTCCTCCACTAAAGAAGCTCCAATGGCTTCCTTCTAGCTCTAACATAAAATGTAAACTCCTCTATTTGGCATTAAAAGCTATTCACAATCTCAAATCAGTCTACCCTTGCAGATTTACTCTTACTTCTTGCCATACATGAGATTCCATGTCCCATCTTTGTGCCTTTGCATTCCTTCCTCATCTTCATCTCTTAAAATTCCTAACTTCCTTCAAAAGTCCATTCAAGAATCATATCCAACCTGAGGCTGAGGCTTCTCGAACCTCCCTCATGTCTCACATTAAAATTCCCTAGCATTAACTTTGTACATAAATTATAATGTGAAGTTCCATATACACACATATGTATGGATATATATGTGTGTATGTGTATGTGTGCATGTATATGTACATCTACACATATTTGTGCATATGTAATCACATAATATCACACTAAAGGTTAAGTATTTTCCTAATCTAATCATAAGCTTGCCATCTGTTAATGGCCTTATTCCCTCTTGGGTAATCAAAGATTTTCTTGACACCAGTCTTAAAATTATCATTGTTTTCTTTGATTATCACCATAATCTTAATCTGAGTTTCCTAAGGACAGGAAATCAGCTCCAGAATGATAAGGAAGACAAAAAGCAGCTCTACTACCATTAAAGTTAATTACACAAGGAAATGCAGTTATTCAATCTGGCATCAGAATAAAGCAAACAGTAAAGCAGAAAGAGCTTGTTTAATGAAGTGACTTTATCTTGCAGGATTATACTTGTGGTTATGTCTTTAATTGCACAGTCTAAGAGGATTTGTGACACACAAACTGAATAATCTTGTATTATTGTAATAATTTATAATTACAGCAGTGACTATGATTTACTGGCTTATAGCAAATTTGCATGTTATAATCAACTAAGAGAGCCTTTTCACACCCCACAATTCATACTTGTACTTAAAATAATATATTCTGCAGCATGTCTTGGCAATTTTTCTATGCTAAATTGTTTAGGGTTGAGGAGAATGGGGGGAGGCATCTAAAATTAATTAAATGTCTATATGACCTTTTAATTGATGAGCCTAAATTCAATTTTAAAGAAATGTAATCGAACTAGACAGTATGACATAGGAGATAGAGGACTTGTCTTGCAATTAGGAAGACCTGATTTCAAGTATCCTCTGACACATACTCTGAGTGACCAAGCATAGTGAATTACTATAAACTATTACTATTACTATTACTATTACTTTTACTATTACTATAAACTATTACTATTATTATTACTATTACTATTACTATTACTATTGCTATTGCTATTGCTAAACAACTCTCTATTACTCTAAGTTTAAGAAGTGTTGCTCATCTCCACAAGGGCATGGCAGTCTTTTATACCTATGAAAGTAGAGAGTCAAACAACCATAACAGAAATAGAGACAGCAACAAACGCCCGTAAGACTAACATTGAACTCAGAGCATTTTACTAAAGTGTAGGATATGAAAGAAAGGCTATAAAATATCCAAAATAAAATTTAAATGTACTGTGAAAATGGGAGAATGTTCCATATAACCTAATATAGAAATGGAGGTAATCTTCTACCTCAGCTTCTGTTCCAGATTTTAAAATATTCTTTTCTTTCTTTGTTTTGTTTTTAATGTTTTGATCCTAGGCAGGAGATTTGAGTAACACTGGGACTTTCATAATCAGGTCAGCAATCACAGGGGTGGTTTTCTCAAACTCCAAGGGAAGAATGAGGTAATAGGATATTATTAATATAATGCCTACACCTAACAAGTAGGTGCAGGCATGAGCTATAATTATATACAGGAAAACAAAATTATGCAGAAGAACACAGGGATTTCCATTGTGGATCAGAAAGGTGAATCTGAAGAAATGGGGCCTAAAGACAAATATCTAATGTTCTGCAGCGAGGACTCAGAAATAGAATAAATATGATGACATGTAGGGAATTAGGAAATAGTTCATGTTGTCTACGTATTGAACAGACCTGTTATTAGGAATTTAGTTCATAATGAAGACTTAAAAATAACACTTTATTTTTCCAGAAACGTTAGGTAGGGAAATGTTTTAGGTAAGTGAATTACTCCCCAAGCTATAAAGTCCTTCTTTTAACACTGCAATTTTTGTTTTGTTTGCTTTACTTTCCAATAAAAGCTTCCTATGTACTTTTTACCTTTCTAAAATGAGTATACAAGCTATAAATAATTTCTTAATGATCTGACTAACAATAAAATGTCAGTCCCTGAGGGCAGGGATGAATTTTTACATATGTACTCCCAGAACCCTAGAACATGGTATGTGCTTAATAAATGGTTGATGAATCAAATTGACATAGGGGGCTGTCATTACAAATACCCCTAATTTGTTGATTCAATAAATAATTCAACTATTACATAGGAAACATGTTGACATGCATCAAGTTAAACACTTTGTTCCAGACCTGATAGTTGAAAAGCTACCCTGACTATATTAATATAGGATTATCTCTAGCAGATTGCTTATTCAATGACTGACTGACAATTAAGATGACTGAAATTATTATAATATAGGTACACATCTTTCTTCCTAATGTTTTGACTAATATTCCTTAATTGACCTAATGTAGCATACCTATCACATTAAAGGCTCTATGATGATAACTAGCTGCTGTGAGATGCATAAGGGTTGATCATATAAGTATAACCTTAATGTATCTTGTTTCTGGTTGTGAGGAAATTTTAAACACTTCAAATATAGCTATTGATGCAAGATATTATGTGTTAAGTGCCAAATGAATGAAAAACATGTGCTCTGGTTTAAAGGAAGGAGAGATTATTCTTCATTGAGGTGATCTGAGAAAGTTTTATAGAGATGGTATTGGGCTAGTCTTTGAAGGATGTATAGATGAGATATATGGGCTAAAAATTTGGAAAGGCACTCTAGGACAGGAGAAGAGGATGTGTAAAGGTATTTAGGAACATGACAAGTGTGTCCAGGGACAATTAATAGATCAACCTGTCTAGATTGTTTGGAAGGCTTGTGTATCAAAATAGCAGAATAAAGGTTTTAAAGGAAGATTGAGCTCAAGGAGGGTAGACACCTCTCTCATAGTGATCGGTATAACTGAAAGGATAAAAGAAGAGAAGACTAAGGCCTAATGGCAGGAAATATATACATCTCTAAATATTGAAAAACCTTGAAAATTCATTCTTCTCTTTCATTTAGTGAAACTAACAAAAAAGGAATGCTGTATGATTACAGTACATATAAGTATATATTTGTAAGTACATACATGTATATGTACATGTATGTATATATGTATGCATGCATGCATACGCATTGGGGGAGTGAGAGATTACAAGCTCAAAAATATCAAGCACTTTGCTTCCAAAATTAATTTAAATTGACTTGTATAATATTGTCACGTGAATTCAAAACAGCTTTAAGATAGTAAGCACAAGGGTAATGACAAACAAAAATGAAGCTGAAGTAGAAAGGTTCCTGGGACTTGGTCATGGCATCTTTTAAAAAGGTTAGTCATTGTAACTCCATTAATATCTAAGAGAAATTAGGACACAAAATATCAAATTATGGAGGCAAGCAATGCAATGAAAAGACTACAGAATGTAGATATAGAGGAACTAGGTCTGAATTCCGCCTCTGCAACTTACTGTCTAGTCTTGGGCAAATTCTTTAATCTCTCTGGATCATAGCCCCTTATTTTAAAAGCTAAGGGTTTCTAAAATTATATGTGTGCATGTATATACACCCATATCTATACATATATACACATATGTGCATACATGTGTGTACATATATATGCAGGAATGTACATATATACATGTGTGTCTATATAATGCATATGTGTGTATACACACACGGTACTCCAAGTCTTAGTACAGGTTTAAGCTTTAATTGCTTAAAAATTCACTGTTTTTAGTCTAGGTATATAAGTATAGAGACATCTATCTATCCATCCAGATGTGTATGCATATATAAAAAGCATGCATATATCATAACAGAAATATATGTATATACACATACATTTAAATATATAACACAATTATATATCTCATAATTATTTTTTATTTCTTTATAGGTACATTGTATTTACTCAGATACACTTTACTACTCCAACAACTCCTTGTGTCTTGTGTTTTTTTTATCATCAGCACATAGCATGTTATCACATGTGTAGCAATAAATCCTTATTGAACTGACTTGAATATAATACCTGACCCATCAAAGTGCCAAAAACCTGTATTAATCTGAGTAAGACTAGAGTAAAACTCAGTAACAGCTTAATTGACTATTCACTACAATCTGAAAAAGTTATTCCCCATTATTAATCTTTTTCATGCTGAAATTCTAAGAAACTCAACCATATAAAAAGATACCAAACTTTTCAATGACAAAACAATATAAAATAGGACAAATATGGTAGTTAGTCTTTTAACTTCCTTGTATAATACTTTTTTTTGATGGAATAAAATCACATTTGCCTGAGAATCTATAGTTTTCAAAATAAAAGGAAATTTTATTAATAAGATACACAAATAATTTTATTTCTTCCGCCCTCTCATATAGATTAGAAACTGTGATGGATTAGGGGAATTCTGTAGACATAGTATATACTGATTTCATTTAAGGTTCTCCCATCATACCCTTATGGATAAGAATACAAAGCATGGATTAGAGGATTGTGCTGTTTGAAATTGCACCTAGAAATCTGGCAATAGACAATATATTAATCTCAGTCTTAATTTGGAGAGTAGTCATAGGTGGAATACAACAGGAATCTGCCCTGTTTGAATACTATAAATGATTGAAATAAAGATTCCAAAAAGATAATTAATAACTTTTCAAATAGACCAAAGCTACGAAAAATAACTACAATAATATTTAAGAAAATTAAATGTTAAAATGTCAAAACACTGTAGAGCTGACCCCAAGTCAGAAAATGAAATTGAACAGGAAAAAAGTGTGTTCTCCAAGTATATAATGGGAGAGAATTATTTTGACAGCCATTTGGCCAATAACCTGAGAGAAAATCTGAAGGTTTAGTTGACCATAAATTTAATCTGGGCCAATAAAGTGAAATCTGATCGAAAAAATGGGGGAAGAGGATGATATATTTCTGATTTCATGGGTTTAGGGAGAGCCTGGGAAGGCATCCCTGACTACCAATGTATGCTGATTAATTTTAAGTAATGTATGGCTAAGTAGGCCAGTGAAAAAGAGAAATGAGTCTGGAATGCAGGAAGATCAGAGTTTAAATTTAGCCTTAAGGGCAGCTAAGTGGCTCAGTGAATAGAGCATCAGCCCTGGAGTCAGGAGGACCTGGGTTCAAATGTGACCTCAGACTCTTAACACAAAACTAGCTGTGTGACCTTGGGCAAGTCAAGTCACTTAACCCCAATTGCCCTATTTTCCACCCTTCTAAAAGCAAAAAAAAAACCCAAACAAACAAACAAAAACAAAGCAGACTTTTAAAAAGTCAGCCTTAGCCACACTACTTTTAGTGGCACCTTCAACAAATCATTTAGCCTGTTTCTCTCAGTTTCTAATAATTGAACCTACCACAAAGGGTTGTTATAAGGATCAAATGAAAGAGTTTTTATAAAAAGTGTTTAGAACAGTGCTTGGCACATGACAGCTACTATATAAATGCAACAACTAATAGTAGCTGTTGTTTTTGTTGTGGTTATTATTACCTTAGTTGAAGAGGGAGAGGAGCACTGAAAGGTTAAGTAATTAAACTAACATCACATGGCCAAAATATGAAAGAAGCATGGATTTCCACATGTTCCTAATAATATGTCCAATTTGATAACCAGTATAACAATGCTGGTTTTTTTTAAAAACAACCTGAGGTGCAGTTATAAAAATACAAGGTTAAGTTTTCAAGATATTATAGTCCCTTTTGAGGATAAACTGTTCAGAATAAAAGCAGTTTGACTCAACCCTGGAAAAGGACTGAAACAGAAGAAATTATAAAGGAACCTTAACTTAAGAATGAGTCAGTGGAAGTCTAAAAACCATGTGAAAATTATTAAGGACAAATCTGAAAGTAATACCCTGATAGTTTAAGATTCATTGAGGCATTTATAAGTCATTGAATGGTTAATAAAAAGAGATTTATTTAGTCTAACATAGCAAAAATATACAACAAAAATATGATAGCATTTAACTTCTATAAATGTCGTTCTCCCTAAATGCCTCCTCTCTACCCTCCATCTTCACACAGAAACACATTTGTTCAGCAGGTCAGGGTAAGGTAACTCAGGTGGTCTTCAGTCATGCATTAAGACAGAAGGGTGCTACCCCTCTGGGCCTTTTTATGTCCCTAGGTAGCCAAGAAGCCACATCAACAGCCAGAAGTCATCAGGAAATTACATCAAAGGAGTGGCAGACACCTTGAACCTTGTTCCTCTCCTGAGCCAATGAAGTCCTGGCTTTGTGCCTTTTTCTAAACTATGGTGGTGAGAAAGGGGCATTGATGTTGTTGGTAGACAATGATCCTATCCCAACAAGACTGAATTTACCTACTTTGTCATATCTCATATTTATAGATATACATATTTTATAATATTCATTAACTCCAGTTGAAAAGAGACATAATTTCCATTGGCCATCCAAAGAAGCATTGGAAATAGGAAATAAACATTAGGACCAAGAATAAGACTACTTAGTAAATACTTCTAACTTTAAAGGTGGAGAAAAAAAATGTCTCTTTTGGTAGAGAGAATACTAGAGAGAGTCAAAGAAGGAAAATAAATTGTAGGAGATTTAAGCTCCTATTTAACTGCTGACCTTAGCCTTGAGGGAATAGTATGACAGAAGATAGGATCTCCTGCTAAAAAAAAAAACAAAAAAAAACCTTCTCTGTGCACTCCAAAGACTACCCATTTTAAAAGAAGAGATCATGTAATATATTCCTCTATCACACTAGTTTGCTTTTGGGATAATATCACTTAATCTGATAAGGTGTCATTGATATGTTGCAGAAAAGATGGACTGATCAAACATACCCCCCACTGACTTCATGTGCCCCATAACACTCCTGAGAGTGGTTGAACTATAATTATATATATACATATATATATATATATATATATATACATATATATATATATATATATTTATAACTTCTTTGTAATTGAATATTTGAGTTGATTAAAATGTAATTGAAAAAATATTTTAAAAATAACTAAAATACAATAGCAAATTGACAATATTAAGTCAATATGTGGCCTGCAGGCATTCTTAAGTATGATTTGCTAGACTGGACTATCTGAGTGTGACACCACTGAGCATAATAAATATTCAGAAGTGGATGAATGACCAATCTCAGAATATTCATAAAAACTTTAATTTCAACTTATGAGTTCTCCAGTAGAGTGCCCCACAACTCTATCATTGGCCCTCTGCTGTTTAATATTTGTATCAGTGACTTGAGTTAAGGGATAATATGGCATACTTACCAAACAAAAGGCATAAAGTTAGTATTAACAGCCAGTACATGAGATGATAAGTCTGGTACAAAATTTAAAAAAAGATCCTGACAGCCTGGAATAACGGTTTACAATTAATATGATGAAGTTTAATAGAAATATGGAATTTTATACATGGGGTAAAAAAAAATCAGTGTCACGAGTACAATTAATCATGGTTAGACAGAAATTTGTATGAAATAGATGAAGTGCTTTTAGTCAGCTCCTAGCTCAGTATTAGTCAACAGTATGATATGGGCTGCATTAAAAGGAAAAAAACATGGCTGCCAAGAAAATAAAAAAGACAGTTTTGTTCAATTTTAGTCAAATCATATTTGACTATTATATTCAGTTCTTGCCATTCAAATCTAAGAGGGATATTGATAAGGTAGAGACTGTTCAGAGTATGGCAACCAGTATGGAACAGGACTTGAAGAAAATTCCAAAGGACTATTGTTTGTAGAAACTAGGAATGTGTAGTCTTGAGAAAAGAAGATTCAGGGGCACATGCTGACTGTTTTCATATATATGAAAGGTAATCATGTAGAAAAAGGATTAGATTTATTTCATTCTGTCCTAGACTTCAGAGCTGGCAGCAATGGGTAGAAGTTACAAAGGAGAAAATTTTACTTAACAATTAATAAAAATTTCCAACATTTAAAGTTGACCTAAAGTAGAAATGGCTTATTGACATGTATTCATTTCCTTCAAAAAGGGACTAGATCCCCACTTGTAAGAATTGTCTTAATGGGTATTCTTTTGGGGTATGCACTGTACTAAATTTCCACCGAGGTCCCATTTCACTCAAAAATTCTCTGGAATTCTATAGAAAAGGATATGAGCTCATCATGTATCATTGCAGAGAAGAAAACAAATGTCAGTTCTGGAAGTTACAAAGAGATAAATTTTGGTTCAATATTATAATTATCTACCAAACAAAATTGTTCAACAATTGACTTCCAAGTGAAGTGGTAAGATCAATATCACTATAATTGTTTAAACAAGCAGAGTTTGGACACTGTCAGTGATGTTTGGGGTAAAAACAACAAAAACAGGGGTGGCTAGTTGGTTCAGTGAATAAAGCATCAGCCCTGCAGTTAGGAGGACCTGAGTTCAAATCTGACCTCAGACACTTAACGCTTACTAGCCATGTGACCTTGGGCAAATCACTTAACCCAGATTGCCCAAATTTCCCCCTCCCATAAAGAAAAACAAACAACAACAGTGATATCTACACTGAATGGCACATTAGACTACATGTATTTTATATCTTCTTAATTAATATAAGAAATATTGTTCAATAATATGTTCCAGAGGATATCAAAACCAGTAATACTAGACTTAAAGCTTGGAATAAGAAGGCCTAATTTTGCACCCCATATGTGTTTCTATACTCCTAGGTAAACTCAGGGAAATCACTTCTTTTTCAGGTTTGAATTCTGAATGTAGAAAATGATTATAGTAACATTTGTAATGCCTTCCTCACAGGATTAAAATGCTTTATACACTATTCATTACCACACATTTGCAAACTACTAGTATTTAATATTATTTCTATTGGTATATTTTTACCCCAAATCCAGACAATTTAGTCTTCAATGGTTTTTGAAAAGTAGTTTTATTTTTAATATAATGTCTAGAGTGATAAAGCTAATGTGTAAGAAGTACTTTTAGATCTTCAAAGAAAAAAAATAATGTTATCAATATTGTCAATATTGTCCTTTCATTTTCCCATCTCATAGAAAAATATGGTAGGAAACCTTGTCAAGGAGAGTCGTTTTTAAAAAATTATATCCACATAGTTTACAGAGAATTAATGGATTTATGTCTCATCACTAATCTGCAGAAACAAGCTATGATTTTTACTTCTAATGAATCCAAAAATGTTTGTGTTTCCTTAGGATCATACAAAACATTTGTTCCACATGGGATCAAAGTTATGCCTCTGGAAGAACTTATTTTAAAAGCAAGTCTACAATGTGGAGAAATCCAAATATTATTTTGTCTTCATATATGTTTAATAGCTATCCTAAATTTGCTGAATTATTTATTTTGATTACCTTAAGTGGTATGTGGTATGTGAGGTTTTTTGTTATTTTGTTTTGCTTTAAAATGTCTAATACAAAACTCTTTGTATTGTTCAGGGTTCTTCATTACTGTGACATTAACATCTTACAGAATAATATTTGTTCCCCTTAGAATTGTTTTCTTTCCATCACTGACCAAATAAAGAGCTTTTCTATATCCACTAATGGCTTCTTTTTACCCACTTCAGCATTACTTTAATCTTTATTATCCTTCTCATGCTCAGTATGGGCCTCATTCCTTCACTTTATCCTTGGCTCCTCTTCCTTCAAAACTAAGCCACAGGAACATAAGTATCTGGAAATTTCCATTATGATCAAAACTAAGTAAAACAATCCAGTGTCCAGATGCTTACTTCTCCCCTATGCCTTGCCTTTGTTTTATAGCTGCTGGTATAACACACCATGTAGCCCTGAAAAATCAGGCACTGAATAAGAGAATCAAGTACAAACCTTTCTAGTTGCAGTCAAATCTTCAGAAAGCACTATTAATGTATTCATAAACCATGCTGACATCTAAATTTTAGTTATTTTTAACTTATAACATACATATATACACCATCTATCTGCCACTACGTAAAATATAAGTAGGATTCATAGTAGATCCATCTGTAAGCAAATAAAATAAAACAAATTGCCAGTGAATAAAACCTTTACCAAATCAGTACAATTATTTTCCCCATTTCAATCAAAATATGATTTGGCACACCAATTTTCTAGCAGTGATGAGTAAAGGAATATGAATGATCCTCTAACACAAGTATAAGAAAAAGTTTCTGATGCATAATTACTCCTCTGAGTCTAAGAGAAAAGGTAAAAATAAAAAGAGCATGTCATACACAGCTTTAATACTCAGAGGACCTGTATAGGGTTTTCCAGTGTGTGCTACAGGAAGTTCAGAGAGATCAATGAGGAAAAAACTATATACACTAAAGTCGAGTAGGCAAGTATGACTTAGGATTATCTAGAACACCACCTGGGGGAAAAGAGAGTAACACTGGAAGTTCTAAAGAAAGTAACATGTTCCAAAAAAAGGAAAATTTTTTTAAAATGAGGTTGTTTTATTTCATTGGAAACAAACCAGAAAGTAAATGCTTAAAACATTCCAGGAAACAAGTGGAGCAATGTTCACATGATGACTATTGATAATATTTTTGTTTGTTGCTTATGTGATCTAGGAGCCAGAGACATTGTCAGGGTGCATTCTGACAGACTGGGGATAAAAGGACAGATAAATAGAAGATGAAAAGATAGATAGATGATAGATAGATAGATATGCAGATAGATAGATGGATGGATGATAAAGTCCATGTACATGATAGATTTAATATAGATATATGAATATATACGTATACATCTATTTAAAAATGGAAATATTTCATGGAGAAATTGTTTTTAAATTGGCTTTGTAAGTAGAATATCATCCATTATAATGGTACACATGGAAGTTATATCAGTTGCATGATTTTAAATTGCAATAATGTTCATAAATGAATCTATGGGATGTTATTTTTGTCATTTAGAAGTCGATGTGATAACTCATGAATTTCTTAACTCTTAATATTGATTAAAGTACAGCATTATGATTTTGCACAATTTGTTTAAAATTAGACTAGGGGCAACACAGTGAATAGAGCACCAGCTGTGGCATCCGGAGGACCTGAGTTCAAATATGACCTCAGGCTCTAGCCCTGTGACCTTGGACAAGTCACTTAACCCCAATTGCCCCTCAAAAAAAAGCAAAAAAAAGACTAGAATTTGGATTATAAATCATATACAATTGACATTCAAAGGATGGTTAATTTGGATACCTTGAAAGTTACATATAATATTCGCATCTCATGTTCCTCCCCAAATCCTCTTTTATCCACACTCCTAAAAATTTCTTATATTTTGAAGTTCTTTGCCATTGTCTACATGACTGTATTCTGATAACAACTAATTGATCCAGTGTTTTGGGTTTGTGTAGTGATTTACAGTTAAGGGTTTGAGGAATTTTAGTATTTAAACTGACAAAGAACAGACAACTGGGGAGAAGGGGGAGGAATGATGGCATGTAGGACAAACAAGTGATACAAGATGTGGTGAAAGGAGATTGAAATGTCTTATGTGAACAATGGCAAGTATTTTGGTGTGGCTTGAATGTAGAGTTAGAATTTTATCATTGTCTTTCTGTTCTGTAGACATTAGCTAATATATACAAAAGAACCTACTGAATTAAGGGAAAGTCAATATTGTTCAATGATATTATGCACATGATATTGCTATTTATGTGAATTTATGTCTGAGAAGACCAATGTAATGAATTTCTTCTCACATTTCACATAACTGAGACCATATTTGATTCTATTTTTACACTAATATTTGGAAAATGTGTTACTCTATTGACTATTCAAGTTTTATCAATGTCATCCTAAAAGAAACAAAAAAAAGCTGTTTTTTTATTGCCACACACTAAACTGGCCTCTCTTTCTCTGTTGTTTCCCAGAATCATGACTGTGCTACAACATTTGAGGCTGAATGTTAGTTTACCTTCCCAATTTTTTTCCTCTTGCTCAGTGTTCATGTAGCATCCTCATCCCCAAAACAGGTCCTTGATGACAGGGACTGTTTTTCATTCTGCCTTTCTATCATTAACTCATAGTTTGGTTGTTAATTAAATAAAAGGTTGTTGGGTCAGATACATTTGGAAAGGATGGTTGCACCATCCATATCTGTAGGTAACATATTATATTCCACATTTACCCAACTATGACTAAGGTTTGAGAATAAGACATAATAATTTCACATAATAAGTCTAAAAGCATTTACTAAGCACTTACTAATGCCAGGAACTATATGAAGCACTGGGAATACAAAGAAATAACAAAACATCCCTTAAGAATCAAGTAAGTGTATTTGAATCAAAGACTTGAAGCCGAGTCTTTTGCCTCTAAGTCCATTGTACTGTAGCAAGGGTTCATAATGTTTAAATTTGTTTATTCCATGGACCTCACTGGAAATCTGGTGAAGTCTATGAACTCCTTTACCTGAGAAGTAAAGATAAAGGGATTTATATAATATATATTTATATAAAATATAAAGATAAGATAAAATATATAGGATTATGTAAAATCAATCATATTAAAATATAATTTCTAAACTATCAAAAAACTCTAACCTTAAGAACCATAATTTAATAACTAAATTTACCTTTAAAAGAAGGCAACGTGAAAATGGTATAGTATATAAAAGCAAATAATCTTACAATCTAACTCTGCAGAGATTCTTTCATTGACCTTAATCTGTTACCTTTGTGTAAGCCATTTATGTTCCTTTTAAAGGCAAATAAATTATGTCACAGGGATTATACTAATATATATGTAAAGTAAGAAGATATCCCCTAAATTAGTCTAGAACAGGAAACCAAAGAATTAACTAAGAATATAGAGGAGGTCTTTGGGATAAGGGGATGAAAGCATACAAAAACCAACCCTAGATTATTCACTGGTCCACCATGCAGTGGGGCCCATAATGGATTTCACAATATGGAAGCTAGTTTTTTAAAAGCATTTTTATGAAAATTATGTGAACTGTTATCCACCATTCTGAAAATGTTATCCAACTCCAAGTAAAGACTTGATTGATTTAAAATGCAGATTGAAGCAGGTTTATTTTTGATTCTTTTCCTTGCTTTTTTTTCTTTCTTTATTTTTTCCAATATAGCAAATGTAGGAATTTATTTTGCTTGACTATACATATTTGTAATGGAATTTATTTTTCTTGATTTCTCAATGGATAGAAAAAGGGGGAGGCGGGAGGGACAGAATTTGGAACTGTAAATAAAATAAAATACACTGAATTTTTAAAAAGTGTCGTGTATTGTAATATATTCAATGGCTAAGTTAAGAGTGCAGATCTTGTGGTTATTTAATTATGCTTTGGTAATAGGTATCAATGTCAAATACACAATATAGTATTAAATATCAAGAGAAATAAGAAGGCATTGGATTATAAACTCCAAGTTGTAGCACTAACTTGCAAAGCCAACATGAACATGTCATTCAATTTATATGAACCTCAGTTACCTCACCTGGAAAAATACAGGGGTGAAATGCATTATCTTTCAAGGCTAATCTGTCTCTGAAAACCCAATATTTTAAGCTTTTAGAAAAAGTTTAAAAACAAGCAAAAGACTATGCAGAAACAAAGACCAGTATAACGGAGACATATATTGCATGGATAAGGGGAGGATTGTCCAGACAGCTGCTATGTGGTTAAACTTTCAGGCAAAGAGAAGGGAGGATAACTACATGAAAAGTGATCAAAGAGAATGCTTGAAAAGACACACCAAAGCTGAACTTCAAATGATGGGTTATATTCCAATTTCAGAGAAACAATAGGAAAAGGGAAGCCAACTTGGTATGGGACAGTAAGAAAAAAAATGAAGTAACTTTTCTAGAAAACATTAGTCAAACTGTAAATATAAGTGGCAGAAGAGAAACAGGCCCTCCAAACACCAGTTCTCTGAGGAAGAAAACAAGACAAAACCTCAGCTACATGAATTATGCAAAAAAACCCATTGTTCTGGCCTTGGTCTTTTTAGCCATGTACATTCACATTGAAAGCAACACCATCAGAGAAAGCATCACTGAAGACTATGAACCTCCTTTCTGCCTCACCAATTTCAACCAATAAAAGGGAAGGACAAATATAAATTACTTAATTAGGTACTGAAGACAAATTGGCACAAATGTTTGATCCCCGCATATGATATTCCATCTACAGTCATGACACACAATGCAGTCCATACCTAGAATGTTGTCCCTCATCACCTGTGTTTCTTCAAGTCCCAACTTAAGTAACTTCTCCAGCAGAAAACTTTTCTTGATTTCATAAATTGTTACCATTATCATCCCAGATGAACATACATGTGATTTGTATTTGTTTTTCTGTGTTCGTGCTGAATCTTCCCAGTAGAATAGACTCTTTGAAGGCAGAGACTATCTTTTAATGCCCTATATCTCACACAGGGCCTAACATATAGGAGTCACTTAATGTATATTTATTGAATTGAGTTAAATCAGAGTAAATTGAGTCCCTGAACTTTTTTTTTCATTTCTCTATAATCAAAAGCAATAAACTCTCAGATTTGTCACCTACTGCACTTAATTTTGGTTTTGTTCTTTTTATTGTTGTTGATATATGCAGCATAGTTATTTATTCACCGAAATATGCAATTATACCATACAATTTCATAAAGTTACATTGGCTTTAAAACCAGAAGGGACCTCAGAGATAATCAAGAGAAGCCCCCTCATTTTACAAATGAAAAATCAAGAACAGAGAGATTAAATAACTTTACTGAGATCACCCATTTAATTAGGTGAGAGAGCAAGGAATAGAACACACATCTGTCTGGTGCATTTTTAATTAAGATGAACATCAATATAACATTGCCTATTATAAATGAGTAATATACTTGACTATGCTAATAGTTATCATGCTCAAGGAAAGTCCCTAAACTATACTTCTTTCAAATTATTTCCCCAAATTTATGTATTTTAAGTGTAAATTGTATATGAAGTTCTAAGGCCAAAGGTTTCTCCTGAAAATTAGTTATCAAGCCCTACTAAAGAAAGAAATCTCCAATCAAATTCTTGATATATTAAGGAAAATGCTTTCTTGCATTTTGTCTTGCCTACTAAAAAACTATATTGCCAATGAAGTGGTATTATATCTGGCAATCAATTAGCAAATGAAATGTGGCACTCTTACATCACAATATACTAAAAAATCTCATTTAGAAAAAAACTGATTTTTTGCTGTACCTTGAATGTACTATTTTAAATGACCTCAGGTATAATACATCAGATTTATTCCTCTCTATTGAAATTCTACAATGACACCTCATTTGGTTATCAAGTACTGTGCCAATGGAACATCATCTCTGGTACTTCCTACAAAGCTGCAAAGGCCTTAAATGAAGGTCTAGCAAAAGGTCCTATTGGATTTTCTGAAGCCTAACCTAACTAAATTTAGAGGGACTCATCAACAGTTTGTTGACCACTACAAAGTGAAGCTTATTGGAAGTAAAAACACATAAAAATGCCTTCTGCTGAAGACCTTAGTACTTGTAGACCATTTTGGAGTGGGGAACAATGATAAAAATGAAGTTCAAAGTTTGTTTTGTCAAACTTTGTAGAAGAAGAATTGAGTCTAGTGTCTTAGAAACTAGGTTCAGGTATTGACTCTGCTACTTTGTATTTGTGTAAATTTGGAAAAGTTACCTAATTATTATGGGTCCTGTTTTTCTTTGTAAAATCAAGGACTATATGATTTTTAAGGGGCCTTCCAATTTTAAATCCTATTAGTCTATTTCAAAAAAACATGGAGTTTTCCACTCTCTTTTTAGATTTCTGTAAGATTAATTTAGGGCAGAAGACTACCTCTGGCAATGCAAATAGGCAGCTATTCATAGAGTTTACAGGGCCACTAAGAGGCTGATTGATTTGCCCAGAGTCACACAGTCAGTTCAACTTGAGCTTAGGTCTTCCTCTCTCCAAGGAGAGTAAAGCTCTGCTAGACCAAATGTACACCTACTAAAATTGTCATGAAATGTATACTGGATTTACTAAATTAAATATAGACATTACCAAGAAAAGTATCCCTTAACTAGTATCAAAAGATAATTACAAGTTGTTTTTTTTTAATTTGGTTGGTTTTGGTTTGTTTTTAGACAGCCTGAGACCTCTGATGTAATACAATGTCAGGTTTTAGAATGAAACGATATGAATTTGTCCTTTTAGTCCTTGCTTTGGCATAAAAGGCTACATTTCCCTGGAAATGAATTAATTTCTCTTTTTCATTCTCCTTACCATTAAAATGGGAATAATCCTTGCCCAATCAACTTCCTAGTTTAGGGTTTTGTTTTATTGAAGAAGAAAGCATACTGGCAGCTGAGGTATTATACCCAGAAAACCTGGTTCCATAATTACAGTTTTGCCAACTTTGTTGTGGAACCTCATTAGACATTTATTTCTATTTGGCCCTATTTTCCTGTCTGAAAAATGAATATGATAACCACTCTGAATGGAGTTATTATGAGTATAAAACAAAATGATATATTAAAAATGAACAATTGTTAAGAACTAAGTAGAAATAAATTCTTATTACCTGCTCTTTGGTTATTAATGACTTTCACATTCACCTGCAGTACTTCTTTTAGCCCTTTGTTTTAAAGCTACTCAATGAATGGCAGTAGCACAGTTGAGTAGAAATGGACTTATATTTGTAGTCAGAAAGCGTGGATTCAAATCCTGACTCTTCTCGTAATACCCATGTGACCTTGGTGAAATCACCCTCCATGACTTAGTTTCCAAATCAGTAACATGATAGTGCTGTCCTAGATGATGTTTGAGATCCTTCCTTCTCTCTATCTTTGATTTTACATTCCACATGGTATAATAATTAAGTGTGTGTCATTTCAGCACCCCCACTAGATTAGTAAACTCTGGGACTCCCCCGCCCCTTTTTGAGCTCTCCTTGATTCTTTGAGGTACAGGCTCTGGGAAAGTAAACCTTCCCAGGGAAGACATTTGCCTTAAGTTGTGGCTCTGCCTAAGTCTTTAGCACCCTTTGTTCCAATAGTTTCCCACCCTTGAACTGGCCTGGCCCACCTTTGTCTATGAGACAGTAGCCTCCAGCAACTTCCACCCTTAATCACTCATTACTGGAGTCTGACCTCATCTTGACTCCTGAAGACCCTCCCTACTGGAGTCTGACCTCATCTGACTCCTACTAAAGACCCTCCCTAATCTCCTCCTCTGGACTACCCTCGGATTCCTCCCACAAGCTTTCTGTATATAGAATCCCATCTTCCCTCCACTGCTGTGAGAGCGCCATGGGGTAGCTTGGTACAGACTTGCTCTGTGAGAGCGCCATAGACTAGCTTAGCATAGACTGGCTCCTTAAGAGTCTACCTCACATGGCAAACTTGAACTTTCAATAAACTTTACTTTTTCTTTGGCTGAGAAGACTTGAGTGGAATTCTTTTTGCAGGACCCAGCATGTTGGTATTTTGGGGTCTCAGGCAGCCCTAACCCTCTTTGGGCACCTCTTAATTTTTTTTGTTCCCTGACACCAGGAAGCACTGCTAATCTCAAACTCTTCTCCAGCTGAGACTGGAAGGTATGTAAGCCTCTCTTTTTCCCTATTGCTTTCTTGTCCTGCAAGTAGCTTGGAGGTGTGTTTTTTTGCGTGTGTTTTTTTGTGTTTTGTTTTTGTGGGCCTGACCTCTCAGGTTCCATTAGGTCAGACAGCTAGGTACTCAGCCTGACTTTAGGTTCTCGGTCCTGTTTTGTTGTGTTGGAGAACATGGAGAACGTGCGCTCAACTTCTGGAGAATGGAGGACAAGTACCGATGCCTCATCTGGAAACGTGAGCCAGATTCTTTCAATTCTCTCAGCACTAGGGAACTGGGAAAACACAAGGTATTTTTTGTACGTTTTTTTGTCCTGTTTTGTTTGTTTTTTGAGGCTTACTCTCAAACCTTCCTTTATGGAGAAAGGGATGCTCTATACCTGTGGCTCCCAAAAGTTCGCCTTTGGGTTGTCTTCTAAAACATTGGGAGAAATTTAGTTTCCCTGGATACCTTAAAAAGGAAAAGCTAGTGTCTTTTTGCAACACTCTTTGGCCTAGCTATTGCCTATAAAACCATGAATTGTGGCCTGTTTTGGGGACTTGAAAGACAATACTCTCTTGCAGTTGGAATTATACTGTTGCAGAGAAGAAAAATGGGTAGAAGCTGCCTATTTGCTGGCCTTCATTGAACTGTCT
>CM053601.1:95268346-95287790 GCA_028646575.1 Pseudocheirus occidentalis | reverse complement strand
GGGCATGATACTTTAAAAGGTGAAATTCAGAGGTGGGAAGACGACTAGAATGAGAGGAGACAGGGAGAGACAAAACGGGGCTAATCATCTCATATAGAAGAGGCAAGGGATAACTGTTACAACTTTACTTTCAATTATTCTCATTGAATTTGGCTTAGGGAAGTAATGGCATAAACTCTAAACTGGGCATCATGCAGCACAGGAGAGAAGGGGGCATGGGGATTAGAGCGGGGATGATGGAGGGGAGGGAAGGTTCTGGGGGAGGGTTGCTGGAAGCACTCTCTTCAGTAAAGGGACAAGGACATGGTAGAGAACAGAACAAGGGGGGGAGGGATAGGAAAGAGAGACAGATGATCACTGTCACAATATGTCCACTATGAAGATGTCCTGTATAATCACACATCCATGGCCTGTATTGAACTGATTGTCCTTCCACTGGGGGTGAGGGACAAGGGAGGAATTGAAAGAATCTAGAATTTAAAGTTCTGCAATACCTGCATCTATGAATTAAGATATACAGGGACTGGGATAGGGAAAGCCTCCCTGCCCTACCAGAAAGTAAGAGAGCAGAGCAGGGAAGGGGCTTTACAGTGGTATTGTTGTTTTAGGGTTGGGGTGGGGAAAAGATGGGGAGCAAATTTGTAATTCAAAAATGTCATGATAATGAATGATGTAAAGAAGAAAACAAACTTAAAAATTAAAAAAACTATAGAGTTCAGTGAATCTTCATACTTATATCATTCTTTTTTTTCAAGGAAAGAATCTCAAATTATTGGATCTGTCAAATAGTGCTATAAAATGTAATAGATTATAGTTTAGGAAGGAAACTACTTGTTAGTGAAATAGGAGTCAGTCTTCAATCAGCTGTCTCTATACAGTCAGACTCTTGAGATGGTCAATCAAGTATAGAATCTCAAAGCTATTTTTTAAAAAATCAATGAAAGTGAATAAAAAAGACATTGAAAAACGTTAATTTTGACATATCCAAACCATTTATTAATTATGTCATTGGGGGCAGAACCAAGATGGCAGAATAAAAGCAGGAGCTTGGCTGAGCACCTGCTCCAGCCACCCCCAATACATATAAAATATGACTCTAAATAAATTTTAGAGCTACAGAACCTACAAAGTGACAGAGAGAAAAAAATCTCCCACTGAAGGCAGCCTGGCAGGCCGACAGGAAGGGTCTATCACATCATTCTGGGAATTGAGCACAGTCCCATGTAAGCCACCCAGGCCCAGACTGAGGTGGCCCTGACCCATGACACAGACTGGCCAGAGCAGACTTCAGGAGACTGAATCACAGGCAGCTATTTCTAAACCCTTGAACACCAAAGAGAAAGTAAAAAGGTCAGTAGGGAACTCTGTTGGAACTGGCTATAGAAGAGTGTGGTCTAGTCCCTGTCCCTGGGCAAGATGTGGCAGAGGCAGGGCAACTGCAGCTGTCTTACTGTGCCTGCCTCAGGAGCTCCTGGGCTGCAGATTGTAGGGGGACCAAGCAACCATTGAGAGGGGAATCACTCTTGCTTTGACTTGCTTGGATCTGGGTTGCAGTCTTGGGTGGTGGTCCTGGGGTGTGTGGACAGTGTTCAAGAGCTTGGGGTGGCTGTAGAGAGGGTGCCTTACTCAGAATTATGAGAACTACAAAAACTGCAGTGATTTGGGACACAGTTCTCTGCAATCTGGAAGCAGAGCTCTAACGTGGCAAAGAGCTCACAAGTCAAATAATTGGCTGCCGATATGAGCAAGTAGAGGAAGCACAGACTATAAAATCATTTTGGGGGCCAAAAAGGATCAAAACATGGAACCAGAAGAAGTTAAAAGTCTTTGACTGAAAGATATCAAGAAAAAATATGAGTTTATTATAGGCCATGGAGAAGCTCAAGAAGGATTTTGAAAATCAAATAAGAAATCTGGAGGAAAAATTGGGGAGAAAAATGAGAATGATGAAAGACAATCATGAAAAGCAATTCAACAGCCTATTACAGGAGATCCAAAAATACTGAAGATAATAACACCTTAAAAATAGAATAATTCAAATGGCAAAAGAAGTCCAAAAAGCCAATGAGAAGAATGCCTTTAAAAGCTAAATTGGCCAGATTGAAAAGAAATTTCAAAGGCTCACTGAAGAGAATAATTCCTTCAAAATTAGATTGCAGCAAATGGAAGCTAATGACTTTACGAGAAATCAAGATACTATAAAATAGATGCAAACAAATGAAACAGAAGACAATGTGAAATATCTCATTGGAAAAAACCACTGACCTGGAAAATAGATCCAGGAGAGATAATTTAAAAATTACTGGACTACTTGAAATCCATGTTCAAAAAAAGAACCTAGAAATCCTCCTTCAAGAAATTCTCAAAGAAAATTACCCTGATAGTCTAGAACCAGAAAGCAAAATAGAAACTGAAAGAATTCACTGATCTCCTCTTGAAAAAGTTTCCAAAAAGAAAATTCCTAGGAGTAACATAGCCAAATTCCAGAGTTCCCAGGTCAAGGAGAAAATACTGCAAGCAGCAAGAAAGAAAGAATTTGAATACTGTGGAAATAGAATCAGGATAACACAAGATCTAGCAGCTTCAACATTAAGGAATCAAAGGAATTGGAAGATGATATTTCAGAGGTCAAAGGAGCTAGGGTTAAAACCAATAACAACCTACCCAGAAAAACTGAGTATAATGCTTCAGGGGAAATATAGTCATTCAATGAAACAGAGGATTTTCAAGTATTCTTGTTGAAAATGCCAGCACTGAACAGAAAATTTGATTTTTAAATACAAGAATTAAGTGAAGCATGAGAAGGTAAAGAGGAAACAGAAATCATGAAGAACTTATTAAAGTTGAACTATTTACATTCCTCCATGGAAAAAAATGATAATGGTAACTCATGCTTCTTTTCTCAGTATGAGGAGAGTTGAAGGGAATATATATGTATATGTGTACATATATGTATGTATGTATGTATAGGAGGATATGTCTTTATAAAATGATGTGTGAGTATGTGTGTATATGTGTATACATGTATACATAGAGGGCGCAAGATCAGTCAAACAGGAAGGGAAACATAAAATTAAGAAGTGAGAGAGGAATATAATGGGAAAAGGAGAAATGCAAAGATAGAATAAATTATCTCTTATAAAAGAGGCAAGACAAAATTGTTATAAAGGCAGGGAAGAGCAGGAAGGTGAAAGGGAATTGGTCAACCTTACTCTCATTGAATTTGGCTTAAGGATGAAATAACATACACATTAAAGTGGGTATCTTACCCTATAAGAAAGTAGGGGGGAAGGGGATAAGAGCAGGGATGATAGAAGGGAGGGAAGATTGGGGAAGAGAGTAGTTAGAAGCAAACACTTTTGAAAAGGAACAGTGTCAAAGTAAAAAACAGAATAAATGAGGGGCTGTATGGGATGGAGGGAAATACAATTTTGTCTTTCACAATATAACTCCTTTGGAAATGTTTTGCCTAACTACACATGTACAACCTGTACTAAATTACTTGTTTTCAAATTGTGGGTGGGTGAGGAGGGATGAAGAGAAAGAATCTGGAAATCAATGTTTTAAAAATGTTAAAAAAAATTATTTTTAACATGCAACTGGAAAATAAGATATGCAAGCATTTGGGTATAGAAATCCATCCTGCCCTACTAAAAAGTTGGAGGGAGGGGAAGATAGGGGAGGATACAAGAGAGAGCAGATCGGGGAAAGGGATATTCAGTGGGCTTGATATCTTGGGGTGGGGAGTAGGGGAAAGATGGGGAAAAATTTGTAACTCAAAACCTTGTGGATATGAATGTTGAAAGCTAAAATTAAGTAAATAAAAGATTAAAAATATGTATATGAAACATAGACAGAAAAAAGGATAAAGAAATATAGTAGAATAATGCAATATAGAAATCTAACAGTGTGACATGATTGTCATAACAAGGCCATGTAAAGAATTTCAATTCATTTTTAATAAATATTTATTGTCTCTTATTTCAGGCACCATGCTAAGGTCTGGGGATACAAAGAAGAAAAAGACATCCTAAGCTGCCAAGGAGTTAGGATGCAATGGGGAACACAACATGCATTCACACACACATGCATGCACACACACACACACATATGTATATAAAGTGAAATAAAGAAAAAATCAGAAATTATCAAAATAGGGAAAAGCATTGTAATTAAAGGAGATAGAGAAGGCTTCCTATAGAAGGTAGGATTTCAGTTGAGCCTTAAAGGAAGCCAGTAGTTAGTATGGTGTTGAGAGCATATTCCAGGCATGGGAAACAGAAAGAGAAAATGCCCAGAGCTGAGAAATGGAGTGTCTTGTTCATGGAAAAAACAACCAGGAGGTCAGTGTTACTAGACTAAAACATAGTTTTGTGGGAGAAAATGCAAGAAGACTAGAAAGATGAGAAGGGGCACTAGTTTATTAAGAGCTTCAAAAGCTGAACAGAATATGTATATGCATATATATGTGTGTGTGTGTATACATGCATACATACATATATATGTATATATATATATGTATATATATATATATATTTTTAATGTGCTCCTACAGGTAATGGGAATACACTGGAGTTTATTGAGTAGGAGAGTAATGTGATCTGACTTGTCTTTCAGGAAAATCACTGTAGTGGCTAAATGGTGCATGAATTGGAGTGGAGAAAGAAAGGTGATGAGACCCTGTAATAGAAGGGTGGAAGTGTCAGAAGAGGGAATATTGGTGAGATGGTGCAAAGGTGAAATTCACAAGCCTTGGTAACAGTTTTGATATGGAGGTGAGAGATACTAAGTAACACAGGATAATTCCTAGATTTTCATCCAGAAGAACTATGAGATGCTGTTCCCCTCTATTGTAATAAGGAAATTAGGAGTAGGAAAGAATTTAGGGGAAAAGGTAGTGAGCTCTGTTTTGGACATAATGAGTTTAAGATATCTACTGGACATCCAATTCAAATTTTTGTGAAAGGCAGTTGGAGATACGAAATGCAGACTTCCCTTAGGAAACGCAAGTTATTTCCCTCACCTTATCCATCTATAGAGGAAGGCACTGGGACTATGGGATGAATTTTTTTTTTTGCTTTTTGGAGGGCAGTTGGGGTTAAGTGACTTGCCCAAGGTCACACGGCTAGTTTTTTGTGTTAAGTGTCTGAGGCCGGATTTGAACTCAGGTACTCCTGACTCCAGGGCCGGTGCTCTATTCACTGTGTCACCTAGCCGCCCTCTATGGGATGAATTTTGTGGAGGAGACTGAAGGAGGTGATATCAGTCAAGGCTTGAATTTGATTAGAAATGATGATCTCATCCTGGGAAGAGTTTCTTGTTCCATATAAACCAGGTAGAATAGGAGATGCAGAGTGGAAAGTACATATGTCTTATCTGTCTGTCTGTCTATCTATCAGTCTGTCTATCAGTATGTCTATCAGTCTGTCTATCTATCTATCTATCTATCTATCTATCTATCTATCTATCTACCTATCCATTGATTCACATACGGATATTTTTCACAGTCTCAGATGTGCTTTTAGAAAAGTTATAAATTGAACTAAAGAATGCAAAGAAGGGGAAAATGGACAGATTGGAACAAGATACATGCAGCTATATACTCGAGGTGACAATTATGAAGAATTTTAATTGATTATCACAAAGTACTTGACAGAAGGGAACAATTGAAAGGAAGGCACGTAATTTTAGCATTTATCAATTAGTCAAACTGATTTGTATAAATTCTCAAAATCCTTGTAACAATGCATGTTACTACTACTATGGATGCAAGTACTATCCACATCTAAAATCCTGTGGAACTTCTGCCCATGTCCTCCCATAAGTTTGACAAAAGGGCAACCAATGAACTACTTTCATGTGACAAATCTATCTTTTCATATATATAACCCAATTCATTGATTCTATCAAATTTTTATTCGGTTATTTATTTTAGTTTCCTTAATTACCATACAATCCATCTCATTATCCTTTTTGTTATATTAGCTTTTATTACTTAGGAGATTATTGTATTTCATGTATCACTGACATCCAAGAATACCAGTAACATAGGGGTATTAAAAAAGATGATTGTCTGTTTTTTGGAAAGCATAATGACATACAAGAACTTTGCAATTTCCTGAAGATAACCCACATCTCTATCTCTTTCTCCTGTTCATCTCTGAGACCAACTCATTGCCCATTTGTTTTGTTTGTTCCAGATATATAATGATAGATTTTATTAATAATAAAATGGTAACTAAGCAAACATCAGTTATTGATCTACCTACCTTATTGTGAAGAATGTTCTTTCTTCATAATATCTCTCACATCCAACTCTTCCCACTCAGATAATCACCATCTTAATTCAGGCCTTCACTGTTGGCTCCCATACCACTATAGTATCTTTCTAGTTGCTCTCCCTGTTTCACATCTCTAATATTCAACAAATATGGGTAGAATATTGGATTTGGAGTCAGAAAGACTTGATTTTAAATTGTTTAAAATGCCTGTTTACATACATACATATATGAATGCATACATAAATACACATTACACACACATATACATACATATGTATGTGTGTATGTATATCATGATGCATGGGTGGGAGTAATCTATTGGAAGAGAGTTCTCAACGCAAGTTTGTTGATTTTTGGGGTCTACCAAATCAAATATTAAATCAAAAATATTCACAATCAGATGCTTTTTTCTGAGTGTGAAAGAATCAGATGTGAGAGATGTTATGAAGGAAGAACATTTTTCCCATATACAAACGGAAGCTTACTGAGGATAGATAGTAAATTTACCCAATGCTGAAGGAACTATCTTTAATCATTCAGTTATCATTTATTTGTTTAATATCACTATATGCCAGATTCTAGTGATACAAATATGAAGCAGATTTTGCCTTCAAGGAAATAACATTCAAGGAAACAAGAACATAAATAAATAAATATAAAATATATACAAAGTACATACAATGAAATTTCAAGGGCAAGGGCACTGGCAATTAGCAAAAGATAGGCAAGTAAATAGTAAGTAGGCTTCCTGTAGGAGGTAGCATATGAGATAAGTCCTTATGTGTTCTGAGACACAGGAAGGAAGGACATAATTTTAAGCACAGAGTGTGCAAAGGAAAAGACACAGAAGATGGAAAGCTGTGAATAAGAAATGGCGAGTAGAAGTGTTTAGCAAGAACTCTAAAGCCCACCCTGAACTGAATTTTACAAAAAAAAAGTTATTTGGTACTAGTTATAACAAAGGGTAAGAATACTTTGAATGAATAAGATATTGATAACAGACTATGAGGGGGAAAGATTTAATTACTTAATATTTTACTTCTGTCTTCTCTATCAAAATAATCATGATAATGAAAAATTATAAAGCAAAAATAAATAACTGAAGCCGGACCAATGAGCCCTGTTCTCATAGCACAGGCAGTATGATTTGCATGATGCCAATCCATGTGTCTCTGTTTCTTGATTCACAGATATATAGGCATTTTGGCCATATCCAGTTTCCGTATGATGTATTAGAGAGGCAGTTTAATTGACTGCTGAGTCAGAAGTTCTGATCCTAGCTGCCTGAACCCAGCTGGCAAATCGCAGTTGGACCAGTCAGCTTTTCTTCCTCTCTCCTTCTGTTCCCTCCCCTCGCTTCCCTTCCAGTTACCTAAGGGCGTTATGCCCAAAGAAAGGTAAAGGTTGATGGCAGAAAGTTACTTAGTTGACTTGGATTTTACTAGCTAATTTTCTTTCTCAAAGACTAAGCACTAAAACCAATTCACTCTGGATCTCATGGATTGGACAACAATAGGTCCCTGCCCAAGCACCACTTAATGATTATTTGGGTGCCTTCCTGTCTCAGAGTGAATGTAAATAATAGCTGTTTCTCTTTTGGCTGGCAAGCCTCCGAGTAGTCCCTTCTTAGTTTTTTTTTTTTAAAGAGGTCATCACTTTACTCATTTCTTAAAGAGATCTATTCACTGAATGAGCATAGCCTCACTCAAAGTGAGAACCTGAAAATAACCTTAGCTTAAAAGGGCAAAGGTCTCCCACCACATTCTGGGCCATCTTCAGTTGTCCTGATCAGTATCTGCCCGTCGGAACCAGATGGCTCTGGAGAAAAAAGTGAGGCTGATGACTTTTCACACCTCACCCTCCCTCAAATCAAAGTCAATCACAAGTGATGTCATTATCTCCTTGATATAATGGTCCTCTCTGACAAGGAAGAAAAACCACAGCCACAGTCGAATAGTGAGTCAGAACAGAATACTTTTCAAAAGGCACAAAGTGATCGAACTCAAGTGGTTTTCTTTTTCATACCTGGCTACAATAAAGGCAAGAAATGCTGTCATGAAGAGAAAATGCCTTGATAGGTTGATGCCTACTGAATTCATGCCAACTTCTTGCTCAGCAGTCTATCAAAAGGCTTCTGTGCTTCACATGGTAAGAGAACGAAAAATAGTCAGAATGTCAATGCATTGATTGAGGTAAGGAATAAGGTCTTTCTGTTATATGTCAGGAATCCTTTCTAGTAGCAGGCTCCAAAGTCTGTTCCATGAAGGCTACTAAAAGACAGAGCAGGATGGGTCTGATATAAAGCTTAAATGGCCAGGTCCTGAATCACTCAGTTGACACAAAACTGAAACAAGATAAAGGCAAATAAATTATAAAATACCATATAGCAATATCTTTTTTAAAATTAATTATCTTATTTATTTTCTTGTTTACATCATTTATTTCCACAAGATTTTGACTTACAAATTTTCTCCCCCTCTTTCCCTTACCCACAACCGCAAAACAGCTACCCAACTGTAAAGCACCTCCCCCAGATCTGCTCTCTTTTATGCCCTCCTCCAAGGCCCCTCTAATTTTCTGGTAGGGCAGGGAGGGTTTCAATCCAGTCCCTGTATATCTTAATTCCCAGTTGCATGTATTGTATAGATTTAAATTCTAGATTCTTTCAGTTCTTCACTTGTCACCCACACCCCCCCCGGAAGGACAAGCTGTACATGTGTAATTACACAGGACATCTCCACAGTGGACATATTGTGAGAGGTTGATTATATGTCCCTCCTTCCTATCCCACTCCCCGCCTTGTTCTGTTCTCTACTCTGTTCCTTTCTCTTTACTGAAGTGTGTGCTTCCAGCATTCCTGCCCTAGACCCTGCCCTTCCCTCCGTCATTCTTCTCCTCATTGGCTTTTTGGCCCTCTTTCGCCATTTGAGTTAATTTGTTCTTTAAGGTGTTTTTTTCTTCAGTCAGGTTGTTGACTCTATTTTCATTATTTTCTCGCATTTTTCTCATTTCTCTTTCCAATTTTTCCTTCCCTTCTATTATTTTTTTCAAAGTTCTTTTTCAGTTATTTATAGCTTGTAGGCAATCTTCGAGTGTCTTGGAAGCATTTGGTGTGGGACCTCTGACTGTGTTCTCTTCCTCCTGGTCCATGCTTTGATCCTTTTTGTCCATAAAAAAGAATTCTAGAGTTTTACTGCAGTTCTTATTTTGCTTCCTTTTCCTCATGTTGGCCAGTCAATTAATTGCTTGAATTTTAGCTCTGGGGAACTCTGCTTCCAGGGGGAAATCTCTGTCCCAAATTGCTGGGATTTTCACAGCTGCCAGAGGTATTAGGGAGATGCTGCAGCCCCCACCCTCTTTGGCTTGCTGAAAGCACACCCCAGGACTACCACCCAAGACCACGATCTGGGTCTAGGCAGCTCAACGAAAGAGCCCTTGGCCCTGATCAATTGCCTCTGCCCCCTGCAATCGGCAGGCCAGGAGCTCTGAAGCAGCCCAGTGAAGGTAGTTGCTGCTTGCAGCAATCCTGCAGCTTCCCGCTGCTTCCTTGCCCTGGGAGCAGTTTGGCCAAACTGCTTTTCCTCCCCCAAATTTAGCTTGAAAGCTTGAATTCAACTGATCTTTCCCTAAGCCTTATTTTTCCTGGCTTGATAAATGTGGAGATTTCCCTAGATGCTGCAGATCCACTCTCTTGTAGACTCAAGCTGCAGCTCCTTCCAACCTCTCTGGGGCCTGGCCGTGGTTTTGGGCTGGGCCGACCTTGACTCCCAGCCTGCCACTTTGAGCCCCACCTGCCAAGCTGCCTTCAGTGAGAGATGTGTTTTCTGTAGTTTGTGAGTTTGGGAGCCCTAAAATTTGTTTAGAGTTGTATTTTATGGGTATTTAAGGTGGCTGTGTGGGAGCTGCAAAACTCTGCTGCTTCTACATCCCCATACTTATTTCAGTCAATCTTTTAGTTTTTGTCTGCAAAAAGTTATACTTCTGTTTCTTCATTCCTTCCATTTATTTTTCTTGTTGCTATAGCTACCTGATCTTATTGGTTAAAGTTAAAGTTTATCATTGTTATAGATAATTCTTGCTCTTGATTTTACATAGCTATTTCTTTTTCTTTTAGCCTTTTTTTGTGGAGGACAATTGGGGTTCAATCACTTGTCCAAGGTCACATGGCTAGGTTTTGTGTTAAGTGTCTGAGGTTGGATTTGAACTCAGGTTCTTTGACTCCAGGGCCGGTGCTCTATTCACTCTGCCACCTAGCTGCCCCTAGGTAGGTATTTCTTTTTCTTATTTTAAGAAATGCTCCATTTTTTCCTATGCTTTATAGTGCATGGAATGGATACTTTATTGTGTTATTTATTAATAGGAATATTATTCATTAATAGGAATGGATATTTTATTGCGTTAAAGGATTATTCTGAATTATTTGTTATCATATTATGTTTTATTGTTTTGTTATTGATATGGTCAATAATGCTGATAGTTTTACTAATATTGAACCAATACTATACTCTTGATTTAAATATTACCTGTTTATGGTGCATAATCCTTGTAATAAATGATTGCAATTTGCTTGCTGGTATTTTACTTAAAACATTTTTTATTGGTATCTATTAAGAAAATTGACCTATAGTTTTCTTTCTCTTTCTGCTCTTTCAGGTTTAGGTGTAAAAATGATATTTGTGTCCTTAAAGGAATTTGGTAGGACTCTTCCTAACATATTCTTTCAAATAGTTCATTTATATACATATATATATATATATGTATGCACATTTGTGTGTGTATTAATTGTTCATTAAAAGTTTGGTGGAATGTACTTAAAAATCTATTTGTTGCTGGGGAATTTTTTTTGTTTGCTTTTGTAAAAATAATATTTCATTTTCCACCAATTACATGTAAAAATTGATATTCCTTTGTTAAATTTTTAATTATGAATTCTATCCCTCCTCTTTTTTTCTCCCTCCTCTGTGAGAGAGTAAATAATCTGATATAGGTTATGTGTGTATAATCATGTGAAACATCCTATAGTATTCATTTTGTGTAAGAAAATTTAAACAAAAATAGTATGTTTTTGTCTCTATTCAGATGACATCTGTTCTTTCTCTAGAGACAGATGTAATTTCTCATCATGACTCTTTTACAATTGTCTCACATCATTGCATTGCTGTGAAAAGCTAAATTATTTACATTTTTTCATTGTACAATAGTGTTTTTATTCTCTTCAGCAGTGGTTCTCAACCTGTGGATTGTGACCACTTTGGGGGTCGAATGACCCTTTCACAGGGGTCACAGGAGTCGCCTAAGACTATCGGAGAACATATATTTCTGATGGTATTAGGAATCGAAATATGGCTCCTCTATCTGTCTCCAAGTAGGTTAGCCCACATGCAGATATGCCCACATACAAGTATTAAAGGTTTGTGGCGTTAGGAGGGTTGAGAACCACTGCTGTACAGTGTCTTGCTGATTCTACTTCCTTCACTTTGCATCAGTTCATGTAAGTCTTTCCAAGATTTTCACAGAAATCTTCCTGCTCATCGTTTCTTCTAGCACAAGTATATTCTATTAATGTAATTTACCACAACTCCTAGTGATTTTTTTTTCCTTAGGGAACTCATCGATGTCTTGTTCAATATTTTTTCTAACATACGGTTATTTAAGTACTCTATTTCCTCTCCTTTTTATATTGATATTCATATTTTTGTAAATATTCATCTATTTCACTTAGATTGTCAGTTTTACTGCAAGTAAGCAGGCAAAATAACTACTAATAATTGCTTTAATTTCTTCTTCATTAGTTGTGTATTTACCTTTTTCATTTTTGATCAAGATAATTTTTCTTTCTTTTCCAATCAAATTAAGCAATGGTTTATACACACACACACACACACACACACACACACACACACACAGATATATGTATTCCAAAAAAGTACGTGCTAGTTTTATTTATTCAATTTTAACATTCTATTTTATTAATCTTTCCTTTGATTTTCAAGATTTCTATTTTAAGTTTTAATTGGAAATTTTATATTTTTTCTTCTTCTAGTTTTATTAGTTACATGCCCAATTCACTGATCTGCTCTTTTTCTCTATTGTTGAGGTATACACTAAGAGATATACGTTTTCTTCCAAGTAATGTTTTGGCTACATCCCAAAGATTTTGGAATGCTGTCTCATAGTTGTCACTGTCTTTAATGATGTGATTGATTTTTTCTTATGATTTATTCTTTGACCCTCTCATTCTCTAGAATGAGGAACCTGAGAGAACTAAAATATTAAAACAGCAAGGGGTTAATTATGGGAATTGAGTGAATCAAACTGGTTTTGTCTTATGATTCCATTCTGGAACTAGCTGCAAAAGCCAAGCACTAGCAGCTTTCCAGGAGAATGCCACTGTGAACAACTTTTAAGTTGCTGATTACAGAGTATACTACACACTCTATTTATTCCATAACAAAGCAGAGCAAAACATTCACAGAAAATCAAGGTACAGCATTCACAATATTACAACTTATCACAGAAAATCAAAATGTAATATTCACAACAGCTTATCAATAAAAAGGCCACATATATTTCACTACAGTGGTCACAAAGTTTTGAAAAAAGAACAAACATTTAGTAACTCAAGCATTCACAAAATCGTTAATTCAATCTCAATGCACAATAGTCAAAGTTCTCCACTCATGGAGCTCAATAAGTCACTTATTCAGTCATCAATCACTATTCTATCATCAGAAAATACACAAACCCTCCACCCCTAAGTCACTAATAAATTACAATTTCTTAGTCAGTACATAGTATCCAAGTAAAGTCTTCTTTCAGCTTGACTCAGGGTGGTTTCTCAGATTCCTTGGATTCCCTTCCATGGTCCCAGATCCTACCTGGATTGACCAAACTGTCACCTGGGTTCAAAGACAGATAGTTTACAGGTCCTTGTCCAGCTATCCATGCAGTCTCTGTTCCACACTGAAGCTCACAGAGTGCAGTCCACCTCAAATCCTTCACAGTTTCTGTTCCCAGGAAGTCAAGGTGCAACAAAGCCACAAACAGGTTCATTCGAAGTACCAGCATCACAGTCATTCTTCTTCGTTTCATTCCCTTTGTAGCTCTGGATGACTCTTGGAAACCCCCAGCAGCCTCAGCAACTCTGACTGGCCCTTGGAAATCCTAAGCAGCTCCAGCTGGCCCTCAGAATCATCAGAAGTTTTAGCTGTTTCCCAGAATCAAAATCACTACATCTAGGTTTTCAAAATCAAAATCATTGGGAGGGGGGAGCTTTCCTCTTCATCCTCCCTATCAGTAGCAGCTTCTGCATCTACAGAGCTTGCTCCAAGAAGATCTGACTTTCCCAGCCACAGTCTTTCCGTACATACACACAACATTATCTTCCCATTTCAGCCAACATCTTCCTATTACGTTAGCAACAAGGATTCATACCTTCTGTTTCTTTAACAGAGGCTTGATTAATTACTAAGTGCTAAGTACCTGTTACCTTTGCCAATACAAAAAGGGATCTTCAAATTCAAATTATATTATCATTACACTAGCTTAGTTCCTTAAGTTCCCTTTCTATTCCGTTATGAGTCCAGTCCAAATTTTGTCTTACAATAAAAGTTTGTTTAATTATGATGAATGGAATAAAAGTGAAAACTGCTCAGAAATCTAAACATTCCAGAAATCTAAACAGAATTGTAATAAAGTACCAAAGACTTAATAACCTGGGTTGGGAGGCTGGGAGCCTGAGACCCTGAGACCCTGGCCTTACCTCCCTGGTTATTAGTTGACGTTTTTGCTAAGCTTAGTTGGGCATAGGAAGGGAAAACACAGACCCTACCAATTTAACCACATGCCTGAATATTCCAAACTTGTTTCTACTGACCATTATCTGGTCTGTACAAATATAAAATTGGAAAACCACTTGTGAAACTCCGTGCAGGTCACTATGTCCTAAAATCCCCATTATTCATAAAATATTATCTGTTTTCATATCTGTATTGACACAGTTAGAACATTTAACTTCTTTCATATCTGAGTTGATACCAATGACATATTTTGTCTGTTTCCATGTCCGTTAGACATGTACCATCTGATTTTTTATATTACTGACATTTTACCTGCAATTCCAGAAAATTTTTGCAGTTAAAATTGTGCACCTTAATTCCTAATCAAAGGGAACAGAACAGAACAAGGGAGAAGGGAAAGTGGTATATATAACAAAGTGTATATATAACAGGGTATATAACAAAACTTTGGGTATATAACAAAGCTTTGCATTTTGTATTTTGTCTCTCCTACTATATTGCCTCTGGTAGCGAGACCGCCCTTCTTGCAAGAAGAAATAATTTAAAAAATCCTTCCTGTCTCTTTGTGGAGATATCTCTCCTTATTTTTATTTGGGAAATGGTCATCTTTGTCCCACACAGTGGGAATTGAGAAAAAAACCTTACTGTGGCTGAGAAGCTTGATCACCTCAAATTGCTCCTTAGAGACCCTTAATTAATGACTTGGATTATGCTGACCATAAACCCAGTGAGATCCAAAGACCGATGCAAAGAGTTTCTTTCCTAAGGGTGCATCTCAAGAATCTCATATGTCTTCCTTCAAAACTGGCCCATATTGATCAATTAATTATTGTTTCCATGTTCCTTTGATTGTTTCCAGATTCTTTGGGGGAGTGGTACACCTTCTTTTTCTACTTTAGGAAATCACACCTATTTGCTCTCCACCTCCCACTTTGGAAAGATCCTAATCTTTCAGTCAAACATAAATCAGATTGAGATAAAAGTCAGGAAATGGACTAGAAAACTAAGCAAAAAAAACGAGAAAAAAATCTGACCTTGGAAAGATACTATTGTGACAAGGAAGAGCAATAAACATACTCACAAGAAGACAACAAAATGAAAATGCCTACATCAAAAACCACAGAGGAAAATGTGAATTCCTTTCATATCATGGAGGAGCTTGCCAAGGATTTTAAAAATCAAGAAAGGAAAAGGAAAAATTGGGAAGAGAAATGAGAGTGATATGAGAAAATTATGAAAAAGTAGGTATAAAAATATTGAAGAAAATCACCCCTCATAAAACAGAATAAGGCAAATGGTAATAAATAAATAAATAGATTGATAGATAGATAGATAGATGAATAGACAAATGAATGAACAAACCAATGAATGAATAAATAAACAAATACATAAATAAATGTACAAATAAAAATAAAGGGAGGAATGTCTTGAAAAGCAGAGAAAAAAATGTACAAAAATTCACTGAGAACTCCTTAAAAAGAGAAATTGGTCTAATAGACAAAGGCACAAAAGATCATTGAAGAAAATAATTCCTTAAAAATTAATATTGAGCAAGTGGAAGCTAATCACTTTGAGACATCAAGAAACAACAAAATACAACCAAAAGAATGAAAAAAAAGACAATGTGAAGTATCTCATTAGAAAAACAACTGACCTGGAACATAGATCCAGGAGAGATAATTTAAGACTTTTATTGGACTACCTGAAAGACATGATCTAAATAAGAGCCAAGACATCATTTTTCAAGAAACAATTAAGTGAAACAACCCTGGTATTCAAGAACCAAAAGGTAAACTAGAAATTGAAAGAATATACCAACCACCTCCTAAAAGAGATACTAAAATAAAAACTCCCAACAACATTTTACATATTCCAGAGCTCCCAGGTAAAGGAGAAAATATGACAAGTGGCTAAGGAGGAAAAAAGAAGTCAAGTATTGTGGAGTCATAGTTAGAATAACACAAAAGAAGAACTTCTAAAGTAAAGCATTGGAGAACTTGTAATATAGTATTCCAGAGAGCAAAGGAGTGAGAATTACAATCAAGAATCACCTACCCAGCAGAACTAAGTATAATCCTTTGGGGGGAAATGGATATTTAATGAAATAGAGCATTTTCAAACATGTCTGGTTAAAAGAACAGAGCAGAATAGATTTTGTTTTTAGATACAATACTCAAGAAAAACCTGGAACTGGTGCTGAGTGAAGAAAGCAAAATCTGGATAACACTGTACATAGTAATAACCTCATTGTGAGATGACTTTGATAGAGTTAGTTCTCCTCAGCAATGCAAGGATCTAAGACAACTCCAAAAGATTCGTGATGGAAAATGCTATGTTCATCCAGAGAAAGAACTTTGGAATCCAAATGCAGATGGAAATCTGTTATTTTCTCTTTTGTAACATTGTTGTTGTTTGTTTCTTCTTTCTTGTAGTTCCTCCCATTGATTCTAATTATTCTTTATAACATGACTGCTGTAGAAATACATTTAATATAAATGTATATGTAGAACTTATATCAGATTGCATATCATCTTGGTGAGGGTGGGGAAGAGAGTGGGAGACAATTTAAAACTCAAAATCTTATGGAAGTGAATGTAAAAACTAAAAATAAATAAATTTTACAAAAGAAAGTATAATGTTGAATTAATTATGTATAAGTGTCTAAAGATCAAATTAGAGAGAGATTGAAAATGAAATCACAAATCTTTCCCTTTTCCATATAATTTGGTTTTTTTATTTCAAACTCCCTTTCTCTCTCTCTCTTTATATGTGTGTATCTACATACACAATATATATATATTCACATATACATGTATGCACACATGTATACATTACATAAGCACATAGGTATAATTATATGTATATATATATTTAACAAGCATGCATATGTATATATTCTGTATATAAAACTGTTTTTGTAATGCTAGATTTAAAATTAAAAAAAAGTAATCCTGCATTCTCCCAGTCAACCAGTCAAATAACATCATCTAAAAAGAAATGATTAACCAGGAATGGCGTATTCATTATGAAGTAATGTAAGATATTTTTTATTATAACTTCCTTTTCTAGATGTTTTCTAACTATTCTTTTTAATAATAATTTCTAGAATTTTGTCAGAAATTGAAGTGTTGCTCTCTGGCTTCTAATTTATAGAATTATTTACTCACCCCCCTTTTTTGAAGCAGCATGATGAATGAGTGAGATCCTTTACCACTGGAGAAATGCAAATGTTGGTCTGATTTTCAAAAAAGGGCTCAGTCATCACATTTACCATTTAATACCAGAGAATATTTAACACCAGAGGATACAATTTATCAAAAACTACTTCATATCTTGTGGCTACATTTCTATTTATTTTCGGAGTTATCACAACTGAACTTAGTATTAATTTTTGCTCATGAGTAGAAGCAATAATTAAGGAAATCTTGCTTAATTTGAAAACCTCAAAAATGGTTGATTTCTGTTGATTATTGTGTCTTCATGTCATTACCTTCTGGTTCTTTGATATACATATACTGACTAATTAAGCACCATTGACGATATGCTGGGTGAGGAAGGGGAGAAAGAGAAAGGAGAGTTTAAAACAAAGAAAAAGGAGACAGAGTAGGAGAACTATCCTTTTCTTATAGACAGTTTCATTCACTTTTTCTCAAAAGAAGTGTTTGACTCTTTTTAGATTGGTTAATCGTCCAACAGAGACAAACGTGCACTTTGTAATATGATTTTAAGAGATATCCTGGGTTATTTCAAAGTTCAGCTCCTATCTCTGTGTGAATGTATAGGATTAAGAATACACTTAACTGAGACATCATAAAAATCATCAAATGGTTCACTGTATATGATTTTGAAACTTGAAATTCCTAAAATAAATGGATGATCAAAGTAATGTGGGTGACTATGGCGGACCAACACAACACACCAGAGCACAGATGCCCATGTTATTATAAATTTATTGATATTTATTTAAAATATGAGGTTACACATGAACATATTTGCATATACATACATGCATGCATGTACATATATATGTACACACTTCTGTATACATGCCTCATGTGTGCATATATGCATATACATGTACATATATGCATACATGGATACACACATATTCTGAAGTGCAGAAAAGAAATCAATGTCAAGAGGTGGGCAAGTAATAGAATATAATGCATTGAAAGAAAAAAATACCAAAAATTGAAGTGATACAGAATCCAGTAGAAAACAGATAGAAAACACATACATATATGTGTGTATGTATGTGTATATATACATATACACATCCATATATATTCATACACACATGTGTGTATATATACATATATACATCCATATACAAAATGTCACAAAGGATATTCATGCAGAACAGGCAAGAGCTTAGCTACTCAGTTCTTCATCTCTATGCACTTGTCACCAGCATTATCATCAATATTGAGAACCCTCTTAGGGGCGGGTATTATACAAAGTATATATAGATGAGTCAAGTGACGCAGTTATCATTTTTTTTTCCCATGTTCTCTGTGTTAAAAAAATGCATCATTCTTACTGTTCACAGTATTTGGGTATTTTGCATCTAACTCCTTTCATGTTTGTTTCGTAATGTCTTTGCTAAAACAACTATGCTTTATTTCTGTGCTATACTTGAGTTTGTCAAAGGGTAGGTAGGGGGAGTGGGGAATTACTTCAGCCCTATGAGGTACTTTGATACTTTACATGGCCCTAATCAAACAAGTGTGGGAAGACAGGAGGAGAAAAGTCAGTAGAAATTATGGAATTATAGGAAAACTTAGACCTAGAAATAACATCAGAGGTTATCTATTCCACCTCATATACGAAATGTGAACCATCTCTCCAATATCCTGCAAAGCAATGGCCTCCAATGGAAGATAAGCAGCATTAGAGAACATATAACATCCTTATTTCCTTAGCTAATCCATGCCTTTTTTGGGGAATTCAAATAATTAAGTATATAATTCACTTATTTATTCAAATTTTCCCTCCATATCATGTTTTCCAATTAGTCCTAGTTTTGCCTTCTGGAGCCAAGTAAAACAATACCAACAATCTGCCTTATGATAGGCCTTCAAAATTTGAATGTAGTAGTCATATAGTTCCTCCCTGTTTTCCATTATCAAGAAACAATAGCTCAGTTATTTCATGAGATCCTTACATAATATAGGTTCAATCTCTCATCCTCCCAATAACTGTCATCCAGAACATCTTAGTATTTTAATGTCTTTTTTTAAATTTGACATCTAAGAGTGATTGAAACACTCCAGAGTTTGTCAACCAGGGCAAAATCTAATGGAACTGTTAAAGTATATTTTTATTAATGAAGCTAAAGATTACATTAGTCTTTAGTTTTTTTTT
>CM053601.1:95257562-95268246 GCA_028646575.1 Pseudocheirus occidentalis | reverse complement strand
AATTGAAGTATGAACCATCTCTCCAATATCCCACAAAGTAATGACCTCCACTGAAAGATATGCAGCAATAGGGAAAACATCACAAATGAATTGAGTTGACAATAGGCAAATCAAATTCTCTCTGAAGTTAAGTTTCCTAATCTTTGAAGAGGCCAAAAAAAATTACATGAACTTCCTACTTCACTCTGTTTTGTTTTGTTTTGGTTTGGTTTTGTATGTGTGAGAGGGTCGCAGTTTCTAATATTCTATACAGGTATGAACTCTGCATAAAACCTAGTGATGGGCCCTAAACTCTCAACAGAAACTCATATTCAAAGAAGATATAGGCTAGGGTACTCAAATATTTTCAATAAGGAAACTAGTCCAATGTGATACTCCTTTGAAGGCCATTTTGCCAAAAGCAGTGCATCACTTAGCACAATAATTAATAACCCATTGACTGGGATTCAGATCTCCTAGAGCCAATAGCAAAAGATATAACAGTAATTTCTAAAATCTCTTATGTAAGATGAGTAATCTTCACTGCTTATGAGAAATGCTAATTCATGGCTTTCTATAGCTCAATATGCCCTCAGTTGCTGGATATACATGTCCATTGCTTTCCCTTCAGTATCACAGATACTGTTAGTGTGCGTACTTATTTTTATTGGGTTTCATCAAAGTTTGATGGTTTCCAGCAGTCAACAACATGTTAGCAATAGGCAAAGAAATGGAAAGTTGGTTTCTAGGAGGTGCTAATAACCATTATTCAAATAGATTTTAAAGGAATAAAACCATATATGAAGAATTGTTTAAATTACCTGAAAGGTATACATTTTTATGTAGTAAATGAAAAAATATATGTAAAACATTTTTACCATTCTCAAAAACCTATGTAAATGTTAGCTATCACTGTCATCATCATTGTTCATATCTGCTATGATTACCAATTATGTCTGCTGAAATTCAAGTTTATTTCAGTACTAAAAGAGTATGTGAAAAGAACTTGAGCAGTGTTTCCCTTTTCATTGCTTTATTAGAGTGTTTGAAGGAGTCTATGATTGAAAGGTAGAAATAACCCAGGAAGAAAGAAAGGGAAATTTGTGTGTGTGTGCATTGTGTTTGTAGATGTATATGTGTGTATATATATTTGTATATGAATACACACACATACACACATACATGTATATATTCTGAAATGCAGGAAATAAATCACTGTTAAAAGTTAGGCAAGTAATAAAATATAATACAGTAGAGGAAAAGAATACCAAAATTGGAGTTATACAGAATACAGCAGAAAACAGACAATTCCCTTGGAGAAAGATTCTAAAGAGAAGCAGTATCTGGTGCTCCACTGAAAATGAAGCATTCATAGACTCTAATGCATAGAAGGAATGGTATCACTAGTCCCAGAAGGAAGAGATATGTGATAGTGACTGGATAATTACAATTGAAGTATAGAGATACAATAGAATAATAGAATTGTGGATTGTAAGGTCAGCATTTTCTATTATTCATTCATCATTCATTCATTCATTCAATCTATATTCACTTATGATGTTTAAAAACTTTGTCACATAGTTTATGGGTAATTAATCATTTTATTAATGATACTAGCATTTTATTAATAAATGACGTCAGTGACACTCTCAGATGCCAAATACCCCTCATGGAACCTACTCAATGCTTATTTGTCCGTGGAAAGGTGACTATTCCTGAGGGTGGCAATCAACTCTGATTGGTTAACAATTCATGAAAAAATGAATTTTATACTGGAGACTTGACTGTATTCCTGTGAATATACTGGAGTTCATGACACTGATCACCCAAATCTTGGTCAAGAGAGTTATCAATTTTCATATCTTGTGTCTGACAAGAGGGAGGATCCATATTTTCTCATACCTGTCTGAGCAAACACAAAGAGAAGAAATCCACTCAGTCACCTAAAGTTAGAATTTTTTTTTCATCTTTGATTGGATCTTAGCCTGGATAAGTCTGCCTAATATTTCCCATACTGGATGATCTCTGAATGAGAAGTAAAAAGGGGAAAGACCTTGGTCCTAATTCAATAATTAGTTACTAAATACAATAGAAAAATAATCATTTCTTTCACATTCATTAAATTATTTGGCAAGAATGAATTTATTAAACCATTTGATGTCTCAGGTACTATAACAAGTGCTATGGATGTAAAGAAAAACATATTTATTGCCCTCCAGAGACTTATATTCTCTTTCTAGAGATGGAATACCATATGGAATTTAGATCACAGGATTTAGAGTAAGAATGTTTGATTTTGAGGCTACCTGTGCAAAACTACTGAACACTTCACTTGCTGCATGACTTTGGACAAGTAAATCATTTGGATTTCACATGGTTCATATAGCATGTTGTCTTTCTAAAGCTTCTATCCAAGTTGTGATAAAGAGCCAACCAAGAATAATGAAAATATCCATCACTAATTACTTCTACTAATTCACATCATAAATGAGTATTTCCAAATACAATTTATAAAATTCCTACAAAGTCAAGCAATTGAAATGCTAATCAGTGCAGAGTATATGAATAAAAAGTCAAGTATCTGACAAATTGTTTACTTTCTGAATATTTCAATTGAAAGAAAGTATAGAGAATATTAAAGAAGAATTTTGAAAGTTGATTTAATTCTAAAAAGACAGAAATCTGCTTCATAACGTTAAAGTCAAATGAGAATTTTATGAGTTTTTTTAAATGGAAATGTATTGCTTTATTTCTGAATCCTTTCTTATGTTCTGCTGTGTACATGACTTTTTTCTTTTCTTCTTTTGTCCTTAAATTTATGTTTCTTTGTATTTTCTGTTTTAAAAATTAACTTTTGTTCATTTTTAATTTACATCACTCATTTCCACAAGAGTTTGACTTACAAATTTTCTTCCCATCTTTCCCCTACCCACCACCTCAAAACAGTTATCACACTGTATACCCTCTCCCCCAATCTGCTTTCCCCTATATCCTACCCCATCACAGCTCTAACTTTCTGGTAGTACAAAACGAATCTCCCTACCCTAGTGCCTGTATATCTTATTTCCTAGTTGCATGTAAATAATAATAGTTGTTGTAGTAGCAATAATACATACATATATATATATATATATATATATATATCATATATTTGTTTTTAAACATTTGATTTTAAAACTTTAAATTCTAGATTCTTTCCTTTCCTCCCTCATCTCCCAACCCCACTGGGAAGACAAGCAATTCAATTATAGGCTGTATATGTGGAGTTACACAAAACATCAAATGAGAATTTTAAAAGTAGATGATATGGTAACTTGAAATTCAAGAAAATAATATCAAATGGTTCACTCCATTGGTTATGACACTTCTATACAGCCAGACTATTGTATGATGTGAAAGAGTTCGCAGATCCTGTACATGATTGTATGCCACCATGGGGTGGGGTGGGAGGAGAGGAAGAAAAGGGAGAAAATCTAAAACTCAAGTGATTCTTGAACTGAATATTGTAAACTAAAAGTAAACAAAGAAATCAATAAAAAGTTTTTTAAAAGGGGCGGCTAGGTGGTGCAGTGAATAGGGCACCGGCCCTGGAGTCAGGAGTACCTGAGTTCAAATCCGGCCTCAGACACTTAACACAAAAACTAGCCATATGACCTTGGGCAAGTCACTTAACCCCAACTGCCCTCCAAAAAAGCAAAAAGAAAAAAAAATTTAAAAAAAGAAAAGAAAATCAAGTAATAAATAAAAGAATTGAAAACTAGGAATTAGACCTATGCAGTACGGTCAGTACTATCTATTTAGATATTGCCAGGCATTGTACTTGATTCTGGTGATGTGATGTTTTTAATTAAATACACCCTACCCTCAATATTGATCTGCCCTCAAATTCTTCCTTGCACTGCTTATTCTATTTTTAAAAAGAGATGGTATTATATAGAGATGATAATAATATAGTACTTGCCATCAGAAGATCTGACTTGTAGACAAGATGTGAGTTTGTAACTAGCTGTATTCCCAACTTGTTGCATTACCTTGAGCAAGTCAATTATCTTCTCTGAAATTCACATTCTTCATTTGTGAAATGTGAATAAGAACTTCTGCCCTACCTACCTCAAAGGGCATTTACAAGACTTAAATTATAATGAAATGATGAATTTTCAAATGTCAGCTATTTGTATTACTTAAAGAGCTAAATGGTTAATATAATCTCGTGTTACATATCTAACACAGCATATTGTGTACTTCATTATGTAATTGGAAGACTATTCGCTTAAGTATCAGGAAAGAAGTATCATACACCTAAGTTTGACATGAACTAGCTGTGCAACAATAGACAATTGTCCTTGTTACTAATGATTCTTGATTTTGATTCTACTTTGATGCACAAAATAGTATGAACTTGGATTAATGTTGTATAGGAGTTCTATTCTGCAACTTTGACAAGGTATTCTTCTGGTTGCTTCATTTATGACTTCAGATAAATAGTTCATGGAAACTTAATGGATAAAAGGTACTTAAAATGCACATAAATGTTTTAGGAAAGGTATTGATAAGCAGAAGAGTTTTCAGAGGAGGATGAGCAGGATTGCAAAAAGCCCCAATCAAGTCGCATAAGGACAGTTTGTAAAATAAACTTTAAAAGGTGTTGACATATGAGAAACTTGAAAGCTACCTTCAAATATCTAAGGGGCCATTATGTAGAAGACTGAGTAAATTTGCCCTGGTTGGTTACTTGGGGCAAAACTAGGATCATTGGCAGGAAGTTTTACTGGCAAACTGGGGCTACATGTAAATGAAAATACCATAACATTTAGAAGCATCTGAAAGTTGAATGAATGAGCTACCTCAGAAGATAAAGGGTTCCCATTTATTTGGAATCTGTAACCAAATGGTAGATAACCACTTGTCAGACACATTTTAGAACAGACTGCTATCCTGGCATAGTCTGAAAGACATGGTCATAGAGATCCCTTTCCAATTTAGAGTTTCTATTATTCTGCGAATGGTTTGACATGTGCGCTGGATTTCAAAAACTTATGTCCAAAATTCTCATAATATGTATAAGTGTGATGTAATGATCATGGAATCTTAAAGGAGATTATGACTCAAGATAGATGAAAAGATCTAAAAATAAATAATCAATATTATAAAATTGCAAATAATCCGTTAAGAAAGAAAAGGAGAAATTTCTAAGTCTGTGAGTGTAGCTACAAAAGGAGTTTTCTGGTTTCCAACTTTTAGAAGACATATACAAAAGAAAGAAAAATGTCCACATAATGAAATGAGAATATAGAAAAGGAGCACCGAACTACAAAGACAATATCAGAAAGAAAAAAAATAGAATGAAGAGAGGTTTGCAAAATGCTGAAATGCAAAAAACAAAAATAAACAACCCAAAACAACACATTTTTATGTGTTTGGATCAAGAAGAATAAAGAAGGGATATTTTCACTAGATAAGAGAGATGTTATACTATTATTATAACAAGGAAATTTAAAACTACTTAATTGATTTTTTTGTCTTTTGACTTCCCTATAAATATAAATTATTGTAGAAGTGGAAATTATAGAATGAGTTTCATAAAGAGGAAAGATAGCCTATGATAGGTCAAGCAGTAGTACACAGAGCTAGTAAATGAACTCCATACAAAGAAAATATTTCAAAGCATCAACTTTTAGAGCCACATGACCATCCTAATAATTATATTATTATAATAATAATATTAAGATTATTTTCTAATTGGAAAATCCTGCCTTCAGGTTCTACTTCACTATATGTTTTACATATAACATATATGAAGTACAAGTTTACTTGCTCTGCTTACAGAAAGCTAGTTGATACTCTCTGGCATGGAGTCATTTAGTTAAATGATAGTGATTATAGGAACAAATATAAATTTCATCAGCTGTAGAGGAATACTGCTCACTGAAATCCTATTTTTCTGAAGATCTCACCGGAAACCTACATTGTGGAAATCCCTATCAATCTAATAAGGGTTTATTAATCACCTACAATTTATGCAACACTGTAACACATACTAGAAATAAAAAGACAAAAGAAATGGCAGTTTTTATCCTTAATGATGTACATTCCATAGCAATAGGCAGCCCATAAGGGGTAGATTCTTTCTGGTTGACTCATGCAAACTTTTAACATTTAAGACTAACCTAAAGAGCCATAATGATATTAGAATAAAGCAGAGGACTATTGTGTCCTGTTCAAATTGGTATAAGTTTCTACTTAGAGCATGTTGGGAGTTGACATTTGGGCCTCCATAGCATTCCATTACTTCAACGGGCTTTAATATGATGGGAACCCTTTGAACATTTAATATTTCCAGTCCTTATTAGGTCACTGGAAAAGAAAACAGACCCCTCCGGCTGAGTGTTAAGGGGTTCCTTGAACTCATCTTCTTGAGTTGCCATATTTTCCAGAAAAAAAAATGGACCCAGATCATTTAGGAGGCCCTCAAACGTGTCATAGATGAAGCTGAGTAGCCATAATTTGTTGTTTTCACATGGAGCTGGACTCCCTGTGTGTCTTTGCAAGTCTGATAGGAGCCAGTATGAACCAGACTGAGAAATTGTTTGTGCAGCTGGGACCCTTGTAGATAAGCAGATCATTCTATCTTTGTGGTTTGATAGTTCCCAATGGAAAAGAAAGCTGCTTTTGTCATCACTTTTCCCTTTCAGGAGGGAATTAATCCTTTCCCAGCCCCTACTGCACTTTTCCTCCTTCCATGCCTTTCATCTTTAGGATGAGATTGCTGTCCCTCTTCTTCCCTTTGTTAAATTTCATAAATAGGCAAACTTCTCTTTGGATTGTGAACCCCTTGCACCTGGATTTCCACATGCATGTTCATTTCTCTCATAATAAATTCAGTTGCAATGCATGCCTCATGGACATGTGATTTGTTGTTACTGTTAACATAACTCTGTGCTGCCAGTCTCAGTTGAAGCAGACCTTGTGCTAGCAGTGTCTATATCACAGGGAGGGCCGGGAAGCACCATTATCAGAAGTGTGCATGTATAGAGGCCAAAGTCAGTGCACAATACCTCATTCCTTCTTCTTCATATGTGACTCTGCTCCTCTGAGGTGCAGAGTCACAGTCTAGCCTTGTGGTAGGTCATGGGACCCTATATCACTGGCTCTCTGCAGCTTCACCAGTCACATTTCCTTAAGGACTATGTGGCTGTGATTGACTCTCTTGGTGTGTCTCACTACCTCATCTTCAACAAAACAAAGAATGTGACATTTAGACTGAACCAGCTTTCTCAGGACCCTACTTTGACCTTCCTGGTACTCCCTACTAATGGATGTTTTTTCCTCCTTCTCTGCTACCAGATGTCCAAGTAGCAGTTCTCATGACTATTCTCAGTGCTCAATGGCTTTGGCCTTTATGAAATTCATATGAAGTTCACTGACTCTGTGTTCCACACCATGTTTCCATCCTTCACCATGAACAAGGTGGACCTGAACTGTGTGAATTGTTGCTTTCTTTTTAGCTGCAATCACAACTCCCAAAAACTCTGCTTCAGACACTATATCCTTAAGGTTGTCCCTATGCAGGTCATTCATAAAATGAAAAAAAAAAACTTCAGCAAGAAAAATTCCTAAACATGAGTCATTTAGAGGGTGTCAGATTATCAGAAAGTGAGATAGAAGCTTATGCTAGATTCAGAAACATGAAGGCTGAGCAGAATGCCTTGGGCACATTGAGAGTGACCAGTCCCAGGATGACTGTGCTGCTCATCATGATCCAAGAGGGCCTCAGAGATGGAAATGCCCTCTTCCACAATCTTGTGCACAAGTCTGAGGAGCAGTTGAGGCCACCAAAAAACAGTCTGAAGGCTAAGCATAACTTCAGGGGAGAAAAAGAAACAGATGGAGGCACATTAGAAGTTGAACCTGGAAGGTTAGCAGTGTGTAAAGTTCCCAGATGTAGACAAGGGGGGATAGGAACTGTGGTACAGAGGACCCTGGAAAGCTGTCTAGAGCATCCCTGTATGAAAAGGAAGAGAATGAGGCAGGCTATTTTCTTTTTTTTTCCTTCCCTTAATAGTATTTTTTTCCAATTACATATAAAGATAATTTTCAGCATTCATTTTTGTAAAATTTTGAGTTTCAAATTTTCCTTCTTTCCCTCCTCCCTCTTCAAAACAGCAAGCAATCTGATATAGGTTATACAGGCACAATCATGTTCAACATTTTTTCCCATTAGTTATGTTGTGATAGAAGAATCAGAGCAAAAGGGAAAAACCACCAAAAAAAAAGAAACAAGCAAAAAACGTGTAAATAGTGTGTTATGATCCACATTCAGACCCCATAGTTTTATTGGGTTTTTTTGTTGGTTTTCTGGATGTGACTAGCATTTTCCATCAAGAGTCTTTTGGAATTGATTTAGGTCTTTTTGTTGCTGAGAAGTTCTAAGTCTCTCAAAATCAGTCATTGCACACTCTGGTTGTTTCTGTGAACAATGTTTTCCTGGTTTTGCTTACTTCACTCAGCATCAGTTCATGTAAGTCTTTTCAGGTTTTTCTAAATTCTACCTGCTCATCATTTCTTATAGCACATTAGTATTCCATTACATTAATATACCACAATTTGTTCAGCCATTAACCAATTGATGGTCATCAACTTAATTTCCAATTTTTTGCCACTGCAAAAAGAGCTCACAGAAATATTTGTGTACAAGTGGGTCCTTTCCCTTTTTTAATGATCTCTTTGGGTTATGATCCTAGTACTGATATTGCTGGATCAAAGGGAATGCACAACTTTGTAGCCCTTTGGGCATATTTCCAATTACTTTCTAGAAGTGTTGGATCAGTGCACAACTTCATTAACAAGGCATTAGTGTTCTAATTTTCCCACATCTTCTCCAGCGTTTATCATTTTCCTTTTCTGTCATATTAATCAAGTGGATAAGTACCTCAGAGTTGTTTTAATTTACATTTCTCTAGTCAATAGTGACTTAGACCATTTTTCCCCTACAGTAATAGTTTTAATTTCTTTATCTGATAATAAAGGAGAGTATTTTCACCAAATATTTGGTGAATAATAAGATGATAATGTGTTCCCACAAGTGAAACAAAGATGAACGAATGAGATCTCTGGACAGCCAGTCTCAAATGTCCAATAACTAGGAAGAGGTAGAGATTAGCATGCAAAGGGGAGGTTATGAGCAACCAAAAGCAAACAGCCCAAAAAAGTTGCAACTGAGCATTTCCCTTTTGTTCAAGCCCAGGCAGGGGTTTGGCTTCTTAGAGGTGGAGAAGCAGATCGGCAGCAGCAGCAAGAGCCTGAGATTTAGCCTAAGGATGAACTAATTGTAACTGTTTTCACTTCTGGGGAGGGGATAAATATATTAAACATTGTGGCTTCTGAGAACAGGGGAACAATTTCTCTCTTCCCCATTCTACCCTCACTCTTCTAAATCTAATTTGTTAGTCTCTGTCTTGAGTAGAATTTTTGGTTTAAATTCGTTCCCACAAATGACATACTGTCTAATTAGAAAACAATATCTATTTTAATTATATACACAGAATAATACAAGAAGTTTAAAAAAAATGAAAGCAAAGTCCATTGGGACTTTTTTTTTACACAGAAACAGGAAGAATATAACTATAATAATTATCAGGTAAGCAGAGAAAGGTAAAAGAAAACATCACCAAGTGGAGAAGCACCAACACCTGAATACACAAGCTTGGGAATCCTGGGAACAGCCATCAGGGTTCCACTCAAGAAGGTCCCAGGCAAGACGTCTCTCCCATGCGTGAGATTCCAAAGTGAGGGGGGGAGGGAATTATGGGGAATTATATGTCCACTGAATAAAGGTGGCTCTGTGCCAAGGAGTTTGGCGTCTGGCCCTCTGTGCAGTCACTTAGCCAACAGGTGTTTCTACCACCAAGGAAAGGACTGCCTACTGCTGCAAAATATAAGTTGATTAATGGCAGGCTTGGGAGAATAGCTCGTTCCTCCAAGCATGCTTCCATTCCAGAAATGGCTAGTTCCTGGGAATATGATAAGCAGCATCCAAGCTACGCAGCGCTTGTCCTTGATAGTTCATATTAGGGACAAGCTAAACTTACTTACATGATGAGTAATATTATGGACAAAATAAGCTTACTCACTATAGGGGAACGAATTGCCCCTTCAGGCTCCTTCATCAGAGAGGAAGGAGAATTGAAGTAAGAGGTCTGCTTTCCTGTCTTGACTCTTGGTTGGGGATGGGAGGAGAGTAGTTCCTGTATCTGAGAATTGTCAGGAGATGTGACTGATACAAATATCTCCAAGTTAATGATCTATCGTGGGGAGCTGGTAGGACTACCCAAGAGTTGTCTCCCAGGAGGAAACAATTTGTTTAACAAATACCCCAGTGTGAACCCACCAAGAGCTACCAATGGAGCAAGTTGGAACATGTATTCGCTAGCTTGCACCTTGTATCTCAAAGGACATCTGGGCAACTAATGGGAAGCGGATGCTGTCTGATGAAGTATGTGAACTGGTAAGGATGAGTTGGGAGTTTATGACTGTTCCCACTTGCCCAGGTTCTTGCCTAGACAATGTTAGGGCTCACAGAAGAGGGTTTTGGATAGTATGGAGTCTGTGTATACAGATGATAGAAAGTAATATATTGTGCTTTTATATCCTTAATAAAGAAACAAAAAAAAAGAAAATGAAACTTGAATGAATGTTAGCAGCCAAT
>CM053601.1:95225178-95257062 GCA_028646575.1 Pseudocheirus occidentalis | reverse complement strand
GGGGGAGGGATGCTGGAAGCACACACCTCAGTAAACAAGGACAGGGCAGAGAACACAACAAGGGGGTAGGAGGGATAGGAAGGAGAGACAGACTATCACTGTCACAATCTGTCCACTATGAAGATGTCCTGTATAATTACACATCCATAGCTTGTATTGACCTGAGTGCCCTTCTAGTAGGGGTGGGTGACAAGGGAGGAATGGACAGAATCTAGAATTTAAAGTTCTGCAATGCCAGCAACTGGGAATCAAGATAAACAGGGGCTGGGATAGGGAGACCCCTCCTGCCCTACCAGAAAATAGGAGAGTGGAGCAGGGGAGGGGCTTCACAGTGGGATTGCTGTTATGGGGTTGAGGCAGGAGCAAGATGGGGAGAAAATGTGTAATTCAAAAAACGTAATGAAAATGAATAATGTAAACAACAAAACAAATGAAAACTAAATTAAAAAAATAAATTATTTTACTATCGTCTCTTTTTAATTTTTATTCAAATCTTTTATTGCTTTTGATATTAACTATTACAAGTCTGACTGCACATATAATAAATTTAGAATTACTCTCACATTAACAAACATTTGTTTTCTGTTCAAATAAATTTCTTTTTTTGTGATGTAATCTGATACACACCATATTTACTACTTCTAACTCTCTTCTCAGAAAAAAAATGTACTCATGATACATAGCTCTCAATGTTCTCCATAATTTTTTTGTGTTCTTGTATTTCCTACTCCTTAAAGATGTTTTTCAATATATTATTATACATCATTCCCTATGGACACATTTTCAACAAAATGAATTATTACAAAAATGTAAACTGATTTAATATGTAGGGTCTTGTATCATTATTCATGAACATCTCTACCTTATTTCTCTCTTCACCAGAAATTTTCACATAAGCTATTATTTTGATAGTGGTCTTTTTACCAATGCATATTCTGTGTAATGCAAAATTAGTTGACCAAGTGACCCATGGAATTATGTTAATGGGTCCTTTTAGAACAATAGAAGAACAACTCTTTCAACTCCTTCATCTCTTCATGGAAAACCAGCAAACTTAACAGCAATTTATTTAAACATCCTCTTTTCTATAGGAAATGCCAAGATTGATATGAATCAGTTTCTCCAATGTCTACTTACTGGTCACTAGATGAAAATCTCACATTTAAAGTGTCAACATTCATGAATGGTCCCCAAAATAGATGATTTTCCCCTTCTTTCCTCCACTCCATTAAATTCACTGTGAGTCAGTCAATTAACAAACATTTATTGATTTCATGCTGTCAGTCAGTGTTCTAATAACTGGGAACCAAAATATAAGTAAAAACAAAGACTTCCCTGTACTCAAGAAGTTTATATTCCATCATAGGATTACAATACAGAAAAGGAAAGGACACCCTTAGGACTAAGAGCCAGTTTTTATTTTTTGTTTGTTTCATGAATAGACATAGCCAAATAATTCATCACTGACTGGGGATGAACCTTTCTTTAATTATCTAGGCTGGTCTTCAGGTACAGATACAAACTATTAGATGAACAGTATTCAGAGCCATTCAAGCACAGGAGAATCCCCCAGAAATTTTGCTCTCTTGGCACAATCTTATAAAAACCAGGGTCACTTTCATGCCACATTAAGGTTTTGGAGTAAGGTTTTGTGGAGAGTTATATAGTCTTTAGTCCACAAAACTATAAGGCAAAAATTTAGTGTAAAACTAATCAGGAAAAAAAGTTATATACCACAAATTCATTCTGTACCACCCCATCCCCCCAAAATGAGAGAGACTCTGCAATATTGACTCTGCCAGAGTTCTAACATTCAGTAGTATCCCATCAGTGAACACTAAAGAAAATGGAAAGCAAATGTCATGCCAAGATTAGACATTTGCAGTTCTGTCTGCTTTTCCAGCTCTCATCACACAGACACACTGGGGACTGAAACAACATCATTTTAAACTTAAAAGTAAATTTTGTCATGTGAAAATTGAAGATGAAATAAATCCTAGATAAGCATGGCCTTTTCTGTTAGAAGGGAAAAAAAGTAAATTGGATTATAGGGATTAAATTGCCCCACTGCTTGGAGGGATGCAGAAATGTTCTGATCTGGGCTAGGAATTTGAATTGCGTGCATTTTTTTATCTAGCAATGTTTCTTCTGTGTTTTAGTACTAAATAAACAGAGAAATGTAAAATAAACTGTACTTAAGAGAAGTTAAAATTAAAACACAATTCCTTCTCCACACCTCCCTGATCAAAAAAAAATATAAAATCAACCCAGGAAACACTAAATCTTGTGTCCTTAGATTGCTCTGATATAAGAAATTAAATACATTCCCATGAGGAAGAGGTAAAAAATTAAGTCTACTTCAATAGGGATTACATATGACTAGGTATACTTGGTCTCCCTGTCTTCACTTTGTCATTCACAGGACTTCCAAAGTGAACTCACTAGGGCTCAGATCTGATTACATGATTTCCCTGCTCAAAAACCTTCCTTGACTCTCCATTACCTATGAGTAAATGAAAATTGCTGAAATTCAAGGCCCTCCACAACTTCACTATAGGTTACCTTTCTAGTTTTATGTTCTTTTAATCCCTTGCTTCCTCTATCCAAACTGTACTATTCACCTGTTTTCCCCTTTATCTATCTCAATATATTTTGTTTATTTGGATCCTATCCCTTACCCCAAGGCACAACAGCTATTCTTTAGCAGGGATCTCTACTCTTTCCCATTTATGAGGCTTTCCCAAATCTCACATATTGAAGCAATGCGTTGTTCCTTGAAACACTAACACCAGTCTGATCTCTTCTAAGAATGTAATAAATTTACAATATGTATTATAATTATTCCTATACATCAGCAGTTCTCAACCTGTGGGTTATGTTCAATTTAAATACATCCTACATATCAGTATTTGCATTATGATTCATAACAGTAGCAAAATTATAGTTATAAAGTAGCAACAAAAATAATTTTATGGTTTGGGTTCACCACAATATGAGGAGCTGTATTAAAGGGTTACGGCATTAGGAAGGTTGAGAACCACTGCTATACATGTTACATCCTCTATGTCAGATCATAAGCTCCTTGAAGTCAGGAAATGTGTTGGTTTTGATCTTCTTTTCCTCAAGACCAATTATGCACTAGGAATAAAATAAATCTTCACTGAACTACTTTGTTAAATACTTATAGTTCTTTTAATTTAATTATCATTAAAGAAATAATCTAAACCAAGTCACATGTCAATTAAGTATAAAATTTAAATTCTGATATTTTGTTTGTTAAGTAATTTAGAATAGTTAGTATAGTGATGATAAAAATGCCATACATAATTACAATTTTCTGTGTTCTATTGTATGCTAAGGCTTTGTTTTTATGGGTTTTTTTTGTTATTGTTGCTTCACAACATGATTCTTTGTTTTAAACTCTTATAAACATTCCTATTTCTCTCTAGAGTTTTTCAAGACTTATAATTATTAACCAGTTATTTATAGTTGGAAGAATAACATAGCAGAACAGATAGAGTTCTGGACCTGGAATTAAGAAGACACTGGATAGGGTCCCAAAGTAAGCACATATTATACATTGTGTTGTAATGGGAAAATCACTTAACACCTCTGAAATACAGGCAACTCTCACACTGGGAGTTCCTACACTGAAAAATGACACACAGACCCTTGACCTTCTAACATTATACAGTAGTAGCAGAAACTGAATAAAGAAAGGTTATATACCAAGAGTTACAAAAAGAGTTTGGAATTCTTTAATTCTATTTTATCCAATCTATTCTTTACCTTGGCAGCTAGATGATGCAGTGGATACAGTACTGGGCCTGATATCAGGAAGACTCATCTACCAGAATTCAAACATAACTTTAGATACTTACTATCCGCATGAGCTTGGACAAGTCACTTATACATGTTTGCCAAAGTTTCCTCACATGGAAAAGGAAATGGCAAACTACTCCAATATCTTTGCCAAGAAAATCCTAGATGGAGTCATGAACAGTCAGACATGACTGAATAGTACAAAATTCTGTTTGTAACACAATCAAGAAGGAATAGCTCTGATGAAAAGACTCTTCCCATCAAAACACGTGACAAATAGACTAAAATTGCTAAAAAAAAAAAGTAAATAGAATAAATCTACTTAACATTAAAATATACATTGCACTTAAAATCATCTGCATTTGATGTTCCAGAAAAGGATACTGTATGGTTATCTTATAAATTTTTATTTCCATAATATTGTGGCTATCCAGACAAGTGTCAAATAGTGAAATGTGGTTAATGCCAGCTTAAAGAGAGCTTGTTGTGTCTATTTTTGTTTTTGTTTTTGCCATATTAAGTCCTATGTTCATAAAACATTACTGTGAGATCTAAAATCTGTCATAAATATACTATAAAGTTGTCATCAATCTAGGTACATTCAAAACAGAAGCCAGTGGTAAAAATCTCCATGTATCTTCACTTAAAAACTCTGAGATTCAATTCACGACATGATTTTAAAAAAATTTTCTGATTAACTCTACTTCTGAGGAATTTTCATACATCTATCAGATTACATTTGCATGCTTTGAAAAAAGTTATTTGATCTGTTCTATCATATTATCTTCTAAAGAACCAATTACAGGGAAAGGTTCTTAGTGATATACATCTCATAGTAATGGTGGTTTTATATGTTTCTTGATATAATAACGATGAAAACAGATAAGATAGGAGCTGATATGTGACTGGACAAATGGGTTACACCAAAGCCAGTTCCTTTGGTTGGTTTTTTTTTACATTTTTGTAAGATTATTTTAATGTTATCAAGAGTAAATGACATCCTAAACCAGGGGAAAAGTACAATCAATTGCATAACAGACTTGTATTTCTTTATGAGAATTGTAGAGAGACTGCAGTTGCAGTGATGTGATCTAATAATTTTCTTCCAAAATTTGTTCTTCCTGTATGCTTTATGTAAGAATATTAGTAAGATTGTCAAGCCCTTTTTAAATTTTTATTATTGTTATCAGCAGTTGTAGCAGTAAATACTTAGAGAAACTTTGAATTATAGGTTCTGGAGTTTAAAGGAATTTTCTAGATCATTTAGTCAATTCCGCTCTTCTTATATGCAAAATTTTACATGAGAAGAGTCAGAATCCAAAGACCCACCACTTGTCAAATGTTGACATCTAAAGCACTTTTTTCTGTTTGTTTTTTTTGGAGAGGAGAAGGCAGGGCAATTGTAGTTAAGTGACTTGCCCAAGGTCACAGAGCTAGTAAGTGTTAAGTGCCTGAGGCCAGATTTGAACTCAGGTCTTCCTGACTCTAGGGCTGGTGCCCCATTTACTGTACCATCTAGCCAACCTAAACAAAGCACTTTCAAAAGATACAAAACAATTCAGAAAACTTCAGCACCTCCCCTTTTATTGTCTATAATATAAAATGCAAGCCCCCATCCAATACCTAAAACACTCTACAATCTCACTCCAACTTGCCCAATACTTCTTTTTGTTTGCATCATTCCTTCATATCACAGCTCAGTTTGTCTTCAAGGCCTTCTTTCATTTGATTTTCATCTTCTTTGTGAGGCTATTTCCCAAGCTTTCATGGTTTCCTTTCTCCACTCTGCCTCAAAAATCTTAATTATTATTTATAGCTCAGGTCAGATACTAACCTCTCTTTTCTCTTATTTTTCTAGCATATTTCAGCTGGACCTCAGCTTTGTTCTGATAATACAATAACTATAACCATAACACTTAATATTTTATATATTGTATTACCCACATAAGCTCCTTGAAGACAGGAATATTTTTTTAAAAATTTCTGTGCTTTGTCAATAACTATTGTATTACCTTGAACATTTTACATTTTAATAAATGTATTTTGAATAGATTTGAAAAAAATTTCATGACAAGACTTATTAAATATACCTTCCTTTAGGAAGATAATAATTTAATTGAAATTTAATGTCTAGCTAGGTCTAGGTGATGATTCCATGATATCATTCAATAAACATCCATCCTGCATGCAAATGAGAGTCCAGTTACCATGTATGTCATGTAGCCCTGAAAAAGACAGGTTAAATGAAGGATAGCTGCTTATTATAGATCCCCCAATTTAAATAGACATGATAAAGCCATCTGGGCATACACACAGATGCACAGCTTGGCAGCAACTACAGTAGTTTACAGAAGGTCATATGCTAAGTTTGGCCATAGATGCTCTCCCTTTGGGCTAAATTTTCAAAGGATGATTGTGAAGAAAAGAGATTAGAATTTAATGCCATGGAAAGTTAGCAATGCTTTTATCTGATATATTTGAAATTATTCTACTTTCCCTATGCACTGTGATCCTGTCCCTGAGCAACCTGTGTAAACTCAATTCAGACCCCTTGATTTAGAGTCATGTCCCTCTCACAGGCAAGTTAGTTGATTTACTGAGTGATCCTTATTTGTACCCTAACTAGTTATAACAAATTTATTTATTATTTGGTGAAAATTTAACCTTTTTCTCAATGGAAATATACATATTACATATTGTGTATATGAAAACCCATGTATGATACGTCCTCTCTTGTTTTAATATTATTCAATATTTCCTTTTCAAAATAGGCAACAGAACTGATGAAGACCATATTAAGGTAAAAATAAAATACACAACTAGACATATTTGGCATAATTTCCATTTCATCTAGGACATTTCCTTGATTTTTGAGCATTTAAAATGAAAACCACTGTGTTAGAGCAGACAGAGATGACCCAACCTTGAAGCCAACACCTACCTCTGACCTATACTTGATATGTGAAGCTGGCAACCTTCTAATATTATAAACCTACAGAAAAGTTGCTCATCTACATCAATGAATGAGACTTTTCACACCAGGAAGTTGTCTAAATTGTTGAAATCATAGACAGAGATTAAATAATACCAACAACATGCAATTCCGTCTTTGTTATCTCAACCTGACCAAGATTCATCTTTCTTTCTTTCTTTTCTGATCAAAGTAATAATATATGTGCTATGGTATCTTTCCCAAGGTTACAACACTTTTGACATCTGCTCCAGGGTACACCTTCTTAATCTTTTTTTTAATTGCAATCCATCATTATTTTATTTTATTGGAACCCTTCTCTAATCTCTTATAATATTCTATATGGGATACACGAATTTCTAAAATTATAAGGAATTTCAAGTTTATGCTGCATTTTTAGAAAAAAAGAATACTATGATTCAATCAAAGACTATCTCTTGTTGCTACAAAATGCTTTCACAAATCATTGATTTAAGATTTAGTTGTTCTAGAAGTGATCATTCAGAGCTATTAGTAAAAGCCAAATATTGCTCTCACCATTTACTTTGCAAGTTTAACCAGAATAAAGTTATTAAAACAAAGCAAAAGGTCAGAATAGCTCTTAACAATTCTACCTCTCTCTCCTGAATCCAAGTCTTTTCACTAGCTGACCCTGTTCCAAGTTTCCTGCCTCCCTTCCACCTCCTGTTTTCCCTTTCTTCTATATTCAACTCAATTGCACCTTCTACAAAAGGCCTTTACAATCTCAGCACTACCAAAATTACTATTACCTTCCCTCAGAAATTACCTTCATTTTATTCTGCATATGTCTTGTTTGTACATTGTACTTTATATACTTTCTTCCTCATTGGATTGTGAGTTCCTTAAAGACTGGGGCTATTTTCCTCCCCATCTTTTTAAAAAAATTTCGTTGCTTACCAAAGTGTCTGCCACATAGTGGACACTTGAAAATGTTTGTTAACCGACTAGAAGAAGTTCATGTATTAATTTTGAGTGTCAAACACATCTGTCCCATCACCTCCACATTTGCCTCAGGCCTATATCACACAGCACAAATTCTTTGCCTCTAGCTTTATCTGGAAAAATGAAAAGCCAATGTCCTCACACTAAATAGGTATTTTGACTTTTTTCTAGCAGTTAGGCTGTATTACCTTGGTTCATCATGCCCTAGTGGATCAGGGAGCCCATATGCTTCATGGACATGGACACAACTGCCTTCAGTAGGACTGAGCCTAATAAAGGCTATCTATGTTGTAAAAATAATTTGTAAATAGAATAAGGAAGCCTGAAATCCTGTCTCCTTTTACATGCTCCACATATCAGTGCAACCTAAAAACAGATAAATCAGTGTATCTTTGAGGTCAGGTTATTGTATAGAGATGACTGTCTTGAAAAATTCAACTGAAAGAAAGAAAAAAAATCCTCTTAATTCCAAAAGAGCAACAAGAGAAACATGTTCTTCCCTCCACAATTCTTAGGGCTTATTTTGGCATTAGGTTGAAAGCAGGGTAAATAATGACGCTAAAAATTTCACTAATGAATCTTTAAATATTATAGAATTGATGTATGGAGTTCTCTTTTCTCTTGAAAAGAGAAAAGGTAATCTTCAACTGGGTGAATTACAAACTTCAGAATAAATTGCCAGGCATACTTGTATGTGTGTGTTATCCAGTTTCCTTATTCTGGTTGTAGTAATAGCACTGAACCTGCCAATGGAGGGGCATATGATGCTCTTTAGAAAAGAATGTGCTAAAGCAGAAAATTTTGGCTCATTTTCATGTACTTTCCAGGGAGCCAAACTTCTAGATGTTGTGCCCTTTACATGAGTGGAGCTAGCTGAGAAAACTGGTTGGAATCCCACACAGTAAAAGTATGTGGTTATTCATCTTGAGCCCATGATTCATTCACATGGAATATTTGGGAAAGAAGATGAGTACACATATATTTGTCAGAATTTTAGGTATAGAAAATAAGTGTCTATATGTTTGTATCATGTACATGTATAGAGAAATATGAATGCATGTATAGATATGTAAAGAATATTTGATAATTTTAACAGTATTTAGCAACAGATACTGTGAGGTTTTAATACATGCAAAGAGACAAAGAAATGCAACAAGAAGAGTCCTTATTTCAGCTGTGATACTCTCAATTGTCCATGTTAATAAATTACATAGTTATCATCATTGAAATAGGAGATAAAACAGAGTCAGTTTCTCTTCAGTGGTGGAATGCATTGTGCTATTATTTTAAGGGAAGAAACTTGGCTTTATGTGATCATACTCAGAGTAAAAGTAAACATTACGTTGATATCTTATAATTTTGTTGTCTACAATAGTAGTAATAGCAGTAGTAGTAGTAGTAGTAGTAGTAGTAGTAGTAGTAGTAGTAGTAGTAGTAATAGTAGTAGTAGTAGTAGAAATAGTAGCAGTGATGTTGGTGGTGGTAGCAACAACGGAAGTTGTACATATGTTGGTATGGGAAATCCTTCTTCCACTGTGGAACTCAACATACCTATAGAATCTGAAAGATTTTTTCCTGGGCTCCAGAAAAGTGAAGTAAGAACAAGCAAGGCCACACAGCTAGTAAATATAAGAAGTAGGATCAAGTATTCTTGAAACTAATTCAAGCTAATTCAATGGATCAATTCTCAAACATTACCAATAACATCAATTAGAATTTTATATGTACATACTGAAAGACAGAAGGTAGGAAAAGTAGCCCTGAAATGTGTAAGGATAAAGCATCTGACACTACAAATTTTATTATTTGGTAATACTGGTATTATTGGTAAATACTGGTAATACTGGTAAAATTTACAACATGAAAAATGTAAAAGATATTTTTATATTAGAGATACAATGAATTTTAATGAATTTGTCCTCTTATCAATTTTGATATTCTCTTCTATGATAAACTGGTATCCACCCATGCCTATTCATGATGACTACATTCTATATATTACTATGAATTTGCCATTGTGTGTCCACCCAAATAATTGGAAGTTTTCATCATTGTATATTGACATTAAAAACATATCAATATAAAAAGTGAACTATCATCTCATAACTGCTCTTTTTCTTTTCTCTATTGTATATTTCCCAAGTATTCTTTTTAGTTCTGTTTTTCAGTGTCCTTCTTTGCTTATGCTACAGGAGGCTTAGCTAGGTTACCCTAACACAAGATTCTCCATTGCCCTCTGCATGACAGTCATTTTAAGCAACTCAAAGAATATAGTGTTCTATGTTTCACAGTAATGCAATAATACTAGTAGGATATTGATACAAAAGTGTAGACCTTTGTTTCATGAAATATTTGGGAGGAAATTAAAGGACCTTTACAATATCCTGAAAGCTATGAGGACCGCTATCCTTTTTTAAAATAATTCTGGGTCCAAGCTGCTCTCTATTTGAAGTAGTTCAAACTCCATTTGAACATACATATACATGTATGTGTATATGTATACATATATGTATATGTATACATATGTATACACACATATACACATGCATAGTTGTGTGTGTCTGTGTGTAGGAAACATAAGAAAAATTGAAATTAAGTCACCCCTAAAACATTTAAGGATGAAAATAAAAAGAGGAAAACAAGAAGAAAAACTGAGATGTGTAAATAACTATGTGGCAAATTGTTTTCACTATCTGTGAAAATACAGTTAATTACTCTTAATGTTCCCTCTATCATATCCCCTAGAATATAAGAAAAATTTTCTAAATTCTTTGATGAAACCTTTATTTCCCAGTCTTAAGATCTTAAAAGAAAATCAAATGGGATTGATCTGGCTAGACTAGATCTTGAACTCATGTTGGATCTTAGCAATACTTTTTCCCTTTCTAAATTGCCACAAATGATTCTTTCTTCTTTGTTTTTTATTTTTATTTCCCCAATAATGTACAAAACATTTTTTTTATTTTGAGTTCATAATCATCTCCCTTCTTCCCTCTCTCATCCCATTGTTGAGAAGGCAAGGAATTTGACACAGATTATACATGTGTAGTCATGTAAAATATATTTCCATATGAGTGATGCTGTGAAAGAAAATAAAGGCAAAAAACACGCACAAGAAAAATAAGGAAAGTAAAGAAAAAATATTCTTTAATCTGTATTCAGACTCCATCAATTCTTTCTCTGGAGATGGATCGTATTTTTCATCATAAGTCTTTCAGAATGGTTTTGCATCATTATATTGTTGAGAAGAGGTGAATTTTTCACAGTTGATCATCATAAAATAATGCTGTTACTCCATACAATATTCTGATTGTGTCCATTTCACTTTATTTAAGTTCATACAAGTCTTTCCAGGTTTTTTTTTTCTGACAATATTCAGATCATCATTACCTACAGGATAATAGCATTCCATAAAATCACATACAATAACTTGTTTGGCTATTCCGCAAGTAAGTAGAGAAAAGAAACCAATATATACAATGCTACAATGAAAATGGAAAAAAAGTTTCAAAACAATTTAAAATAAGTTTCACAGGGGGCAAAGCCAAGATAACAGCTTAGAAGCAGGAAAACCTGGCAGCTCCCCCCATAACCACCTCAAATACCTGTAAAATTTGATGCTAGATAAATTTTAGAGCTCCAGAACCCACAAAAGTACAGGGAAACAAAGCTCCCACTGAAGGCAGCCCAGCAGGTAGGACAGGAAGAGCTCATCATAATGCACTTGGAGCTGAAACCAGGCAGGCCTGAAATAGCGGCTTGGCCTGGGTAAGGTAGGACAAGACACAGCTGGAGGTTTCAGGAGACTGGATCACCAGCAGCTGTGGCAGTATCCAGAATTATTAACCCATAAGAAGCAAGGACAAAGTGAAAGGTCAGTGGAACTTGGGGGAGAAAAGTGGGTCCAGCCATCTGCCCCCTTGGGCAAGAAAGGAGCAGAAATAGCAGCCACTTCCACATGGATGCTTCAGAGCTCTTGGCCTGCAGACTTCAGGGGGACCAAGCAATCATTCAGAGGCTAAGTGCTCTTTCCTTAAGCTTCTTGGATCAGGAGTGTGGTCTTGGGTGGTGGTCCTGAGGTACATAAACAGTGAGCCAAAGCTGGTGAGGGCTGCAGAGATGGTGGCCTCCTAATAGCTCAGGCAGCTGTGAAAACCCCAGCAATTTGGGACAAGACTCTCCACTCTGGAAGCAGAGTTCCACTGAGCTAAAAAGTCATGTAATTGACTGGCAACATGAGCAGGCAAAGGAAGCTAAGTAAGAATAGCAATCCAACTTTAGATTCATTTTGGGGGGACACAAGGATCAAAGCATGGAACAGGAGGAAGACAACACAGTCAAAACTCCCACACCAAAAGCTTCCAAGAAAAAGGTAGAACATTTAAAAGTCATAGACCAGCTTAAGAAGGATTTTGAAAAGCAAATAAGAGAAGTGGAGGAAAAATTGGGGAGAGAAATGAGAATGCTGCAAGAAAATCATGATAAGTGAGTCAACAACCTGACTAAAGAAAATAACACCTTAAACAGTAGACTAACTCAAATGGCAAAAGAGGCCTAAAAACCTAATGAGGAGAAGAATGCCTGAAAAAGTCGAATTTTCCAGATGGAAAAAGAATCTCAAAAGCTTTCTGAAGAGAACAATTCCTTCAGAATTAGAGTGGAGCAAATGGAAGCAAATGACTTCATGAGAAGTCAGGATACTATTAAACAGATCCAAACAAATGAAAAAATAGAAGGCAATGTGAAATATGTCATTAAAAAAAAACAACTGAACTGGAAAATAGGTCCAGGAGAGACAATTTAAAAAATTTTGGACTACCTGAAAGCCATGATTAGAAAAAGAACTTAGAAATAATCCTTCAAGAAATACTCGAGGAAAATTGCCCTGATATTTTAGAACAAGAGGCCAAAATAGAACTTAAAAGAATTCACTGATCACCTCTTTAAAAAGATCTCAAAAAGAAAATTCCTAGGAATGTCATAGTCAGGTTCCAGAGCCCCTAGATCAAGGAGAAAATATTACAATCTGCCAAGAAGAAACAATTGGAATACTGTGGAAACATAATCAGGATAACTCACTATCTAGCAGCTTCTACATCAATGGAGCAAAGGGCCTGGAATATGATATTCTGGAGTTCAAGGGAGCTAGGATTAAAACCAAGAATCACCTACCCAAATTGAGTATAATGTTTCAGGGAGAAATATGGTCATTCAATGAGGTGGAGAACTTTCAGGCATTCTTGCTGAAAAAAAAATAAGAACTGAATAGATACAAGAAGCATGAGAAGGTAAACATGAAAAAGAAATCATAAGGAACTTATGAAAATTGAACTCTTTACATGCCAACATGGAAAAATGATAATTGTAACTTATGAAACTTTCCTCAGTATGAGGATAGTTGAATGGAGTATAAATGTATTTATATATGTATACATACACGTTTGTCTATATAGGAAGGTATATATGCGCGTGAATACATATGTGAGTGTGAATATATGTGTACATAGACAGAGGGCTCAGGATCAATTAAATAGGAAGCACTGATATTTTAAAAGGTGAAATTGAGAAGTAGGAGAGGAATAGAATGAGAGGAGACAGGGAAAGAGAACAGGATTAAGCATTTCATATAGAAGAGGCAAGGGATAACTGTTACAATGGAGGGGAAGAATGGGAAGGCAAAATCTAATGGGTAAAACTTACTCTCATTGAAGTTGGCTTAAGGAAGGAATGACATAATAAACTGGGTGTCTATCCATACAGGAGAGTAGAGCGGATGGTAATGAAAGGGGGGATAATGGAGGGGAGGGCAGGTGGGGGGGTGAGGGTTGTTAGAACCACACACTTCTGTAAAGGGAGAGGGACAAAGTGGAGAATAGAACAAGTGGGGAGCAGGATAGGAAGGAGGGAAATATAGTCAGTCTTTCACAATATGTCCATTGTGGAGATGTTCTATATAATTACACATGTACAGCCTGTATTGAATTGCTTGTCTTTCCAGTGGGGGTGGGTGAAGAGGGAGGCAGGGAAAGAATCTAGAATTTAAAGTTCTAAAATAAAATATTAATATAATAATAATAGTTACTATTATTATTATTATTATTATCATTATTTACATGCAACTGGGAATTAAGATATACAGGCACTGGGGTAAGGAGATCCATATTGCCCTACTGGAAAGTCAAAGGGGTGATGGAGAAGGATAAAGGAGAGAGAAGATTGGGGGAGGGGGAAAACATGGGATGGTGGGTAGGGAAAAGATGAGGAGAAAATTTGTGCCTCAAAATCTTATGGAAACAAATGATATAAACTAAAAATAAATGAAAGTTAATTTTTAAAAAATAAAAATAAGTTTCACAAAATTATAAAGAATAATTTTGACCCCAAATAATCTATATTAAAATAAAAAGCCTTCTATTCTTTTGCAGAGATGTGGTTCTTTGATAGTAGAACACTGTTTATACTGCAAGATTTTTGTATTTATTGTTTTTGCTGATATTATTTTCTCTATTTTTTCAAAAATTCTTTCCAAGAGATACTTCTCTGGGAACTGAAAGAGGTGAGGCATGGGAGAAGATTTAGGTAATGCAGAAATTAAAGGTATCAATAAAATATATTTTAGAAGCCAAGTAGTGCCCAAAAGGAAAAAAAGAAATCATCACAAAGAAAATAAAAAAGTAAAGAAAGTAAAGAAAATCTCACCCACATTTCCTATTTAGTAGTGATTTCATCCTTCTTCCCTTCCTCCCACCAGTAGTTTGTGAAATGACCTCCAAAAATCTCATAGCTTCAATCATTCCAGTTCCCTCTCTAATACTGGAATGAATGGTTTACAGTTTTCAGTTTAGATAGAGTTAAAATCACTGTTTGGAAAATGGTTTCAATGTTATCTGATATCAACCTTTCCATTCCCAGTATAGATGATGTTTCTTATTTGACTTGCCTCTGGTATTATTTATCAATCCTAAAGCTGGTAGAAAGCAGCCAACAGTATTGTCTCAATTCCATGCTCTATTCTAATCAAAATTTTGTATCAAATCCAACAATTAAAAAAAAACCCAAACAACTATCTCCTAATTCCACTGATCATTCTTGGAAGTATTCCTCATGCTTAGAGATTTAATAGTTACTTCTTTTTTTTTTACATTTTGTTGCTATTCTTCTTCAATGACACCCCCTATTCCTACCTTATGCAGCTTTGTAGCACCACCATTATACATTCCTAATGGGAACTGAAGTTCTAGTTCTCCTAATATGAATTCAGTTCCAGGCATCTGGAAAATGTGAGCCTCTCTTCCCACCTTTCTCATATGTGTCACACATACTATACTTTTTCAAGAAATTAGTCAACTTCTATTAAGTAGTCTATTTAGAAGTATTTCTTTCACCCATTTTTTTTAGAAATTGGCATGTGTTTGACTACAGTTCTGAAACACTTCTCCTATGTTCCACAGTTGGTTAAAGATCACTGTTTTTATCATCCCCACAAGGTATTTCAACATTCTTGTATGTTGTTAATTAGAGCCTTGTGACTTCAACTTAGGGGGTGAGGAAAAGTCAAGGGTTTTCTTATTTCCTTGTTTGTCTTAGGTTTCAATTCTGTCAACCGTTTTTGGTATATATCTCTCAGTCTGAACATCACTCTTCTTGAGAGAGAAAACAGATTTAAAATAAGACTTGGAACGTTTTCTTCTTCTCTTGTTTGCCATTTTAATTGCGTTAACCACCTAGAGCAGCAAACCTTGGAGAGATAGAAAGGTGGAATATATAGTGTACCTTGAAGATGTACAGTGGGAAAGTTTTGGAAGTTTTGTGTTTGAATTTTGGTTCTGATACTTGCTAGCTTTGTGACCATAAGAAAAAAATCCCTGAAACATTCTGCTTCCTCATACATAAAAGAAAGTATTTGAAATAGATTTTTTTTCTATAGTTAAGTTCAATGAAAAGTCCTTCATTTTACCATTAATACAATTAAAATTCATTTTTCCCATTGTCCTTATCATTTGTTACAAACTTCAATTGATTCTAGAATTTTCTTTAAATCACATTGCTATTTCAATGCAATGAGACTATCTCAATGTGTGGTTCTAAAGGAGGCAAGAATAGGCATCTCTAGCATTTCCTCCCCTCATTCTTCTACAGGGGAGATTTCATTTCCTGCAAGGAGGGTAACAAGAATTTGGGGCCAGAGTTTTGTATTATGGAAATCTGAAGATCTTTCCTTCCCTTGGGCCACTGGTTCTCAATATGTGGATCTTGATCCCTTTGGGGGTTGAGAGAACCTCTCACAGGGGTCACAGGGGTCACTTAAAGACCATCAGAAAACACATATTTCCGATAGTCTTAGGAACTGAGACACCACTCCTCTATATGACTATATACGAGTATTAAAGGATCATGGCATTAGGAAGGTTGAGAACCAATGTCCTAGGCCCTATGATAGACTTAAGTAACTCTGAAAACCTTCCCTGATTTGAAAATATACTCTGCCCCCTAATATGCTGAATGTGGTCACATGGAGCCTTGGCCAGAAGCTTGTTCTTCAGGAACACCCAGGGGTTATTACTTTGTGATTGGGCAGTGGGTCAAGAGGGTTGTTACATTCTCTGATCCAGGAGGTTATATGAACCCTGATGTGAGCTTTTGCCTTGGGGCTCACTTTGGAAAGAGTTGTGTGATTTGGCCAGCTGAGACTCTGGGTAGCCGTTTGCCCCCCAGCTTTGAAAATCTAGATGTTGGTGCTTCCCTCTATGGTAAGTAGGCGTGGATGTAATGGTCAGATGGCTGGAAGCCCATCTGCTGATCTGTTTCTCTGTCTGCAGGTAACTTCTGCTCATAACTTTTGTTTGTATTCTCCGAAGTACAGGGTGCTGACTTTTTCCCCAGAACTAGGTAAATAATATATGTTTGATTAAATAAGATTGTTAACCCATTATGAGTTGCTTTCCTTTAGAAAAGCAGACCTAAGAACCTGTGCTAGCAGTCATCCTTGGTATGCTAGAGTGCTTGCTGCTACATTTAGTCATTCTCTTCTCCTCAGATAAAGGGGAAACTAAATTAGCATTACATCTGTTCCATTAATATTATTAGTATAGGGAATATAATTTTTAGATTCAAGTTAAGCTACAGATTGCTGTTTCTAAATGTAGAAAGGAGGGGACAAGCTTTATATGTAACTTCTGACCCTTCCTTCGCACAAATATATTACACAATGAACAAACATAAAAATTAGCAAAGAAGCTCATTTAGTCAAGTTAATAACAAAACAAATCAAAATGTATGTGTGAGAATATGTACCAAAGACTAGAGAGAGAAGGAGTTCTTCCACTGGGAAAGGTAAGTTAACTCAACCAAGAGAGAGAGTCTTAGATCTTTCCCAAAGGCAAATATTCAGCAATATTTAGTGTAACAAACTGAAAATTAGAACATCATCTTAGTTCTACATATTGACTTCTTCCCATAGTTTTTTCTTTCATCATTGTGTGCCTATAGGGAAGTGAGAAGGAAATGTCTTCTTTCTTAAAGATAGAGGCTAAGATAATTATACACAACTGAAAATACTAGATTTTTCTTTTCTGGCACTCTCATCAACTTTGCCTTCTCCTCATGCAGATCTAATGCATTGTTTTCCACCAATGAGGAAAGACTCCCATACATTAAAAAATTCTCATTACTTACTCTTACTGCCATCTTTTACATATATACTTTTCTTTTTCAAACCCAACTTCTTCACTGAGTTGCCTGTGCATCCATATTGGCTTCTTCATATAGCATCAGTACCTCTTCTTATTGATATCCTCTTTAAGTTGTGAAAATATGGTTGTAAGCATCCCATCTCCATTAAGGTGATTTGTCCTGTGAAATCTAGGACATAGGGTTTAATGAATTATTTATTTGAGATCCTTAAAATCTGTTCTCCTGAGCTCTATAATGTGTCAGATAATGCCTGATTTTCCTTTCTTCATCTGTCAATAACTCTAATATGCCATGAAGACTTTCCCCCAAATTTTCATCATTTCTACGAAAGAAACTAGTTTCTCATCATTGTTCAGAATTAGGCCAAAAAATAAATTTTATTCATTTACTCTATATTTTGAAGCATAAATGCATTATTTAAACCAGGCAACAATAAGAATTTATTAAGGTGACAGATAATCCATTAAGCACTTACTTTGTGCCACTCATTGTGCTAAGCTCTAGGAATTTAAATTCCAGCAAAAAGAGTTCTTGTCATCAAGGAACTTACATTATAAAGGATGGAGACAATTAAAATATTATCAGCTGTTCTGCTTTCATCAGAAAGACAGCTCCAGTATGGTTGAAATCTCCAGTCATTGTTGTATCATTCCTCATCCCACACTTGTGATCTATTTCTAGAGCTTAAGATACATTTATAGAACTCACAATCCTTTAGACTGGTGTGATGATAAAATTTAATATTCTTATTTTTAAAAAATCTTTTATAAGCATAGCTGTTAAACACTTATGGCAAGAGTAGCAACATTCTCTAGGCCTTGGTGAGCAGGCATGATTTGGCCAGGTTGTTTAGAATATCGTTATATTCTATAATATATAAGGTATAATCAGACTGTATAGCATTGCAATGGAACAAGTGCCAGTTTAAAAATGAAAAGATTTGATATTGAGTCTAGACCCTATGACTAAGTAAGTGCAGTGACATTAGCCACCTCCTTTGCTTTCTCTGTACCATGGTTTCCTCATGTGGTATGTCCTGCCTTATCTACTCATTGAATTGTCAGGATTGAGTAAGCTTATTTTATAAGAAAGTAGTCCATGCTAAGAATCCAATGCAGAGAAAAATAATAGGGAAGAAAAGAGGAAGACATAAGAGAAGACAATAAAAACATAGATGATGATAATATTAAGAATAAGGATATATGGGGTGGGGAGTAATATTGAATAGTGGATAGAGGGTTGGTCTTGAAGTCAGGAAAACCTGAATTCTGTCTCCCATCTTTGCCATTTGTTGGCTATATGACATTGGGCAAATCACTTAATTTTTCATTTCCCAGGCAACTCTCTTAATTTATAAGTTGCAGAGAAAGTGGTAATCTAAAAGGATGAGGAAATTGCTCACCAAGATCTCTACACACCAATAAAATCACAGCTTCCGTGGAATAAGAATACTACTTCAAATATTCATGACATCAGAGTGCATATTCCCTCCATTAATACAACCTGCCCCCTTAGGTAGTATCCCACTATGCAGTCTTTATGATTACTGGGACAAAAATATTTTATTATATTATGGACAGTCCCTGATGATGAGCTTCTTCAAATTTAGTTACTTCAGGCTGGTCTTTGGGCCCTAACATACATGCATGCATGCATACATACATACATGCATGCATATGTGCATGTGTGCATGTATATGTATATACTGTCTCTCACTAGAACAGTGTTATAAAACCAGTTTTACTAGGACTTGTTCCAATACTCTACTAGTATAGATTTGAGAAAACAGTGCTATCTACATATTATGATGAGGTATTAGAGTATCAATTTAGATGAGGGATAGTAGTCAGAATAAAAATAATTCATATAAGAATGCTAAAAATGAGATAGGGTAGGATGAGGAATAAAGAAAAAGTAGAGACAAATAAGAGGGAAAGTGGAATTTAGATACTGATTGAGTATTGTAGTGCCAATGCAATATTCACAGTGACTACTGTGACTATAAATATGCTGGCATTGTTCTGAATTGCAAAATATAACAGATTCTGCATAAAGAAGGCAGAAGCAACACATTTATTCAAACACCAAAAAGCCAGATCCCAGCAACAGAAAAAACACATCTATCATAGCAACAAAGAAATTGATATACCATAATAATGCAGAGGGTAGTGCCATCCCCCAAACTTAGGCTTCCTACAAAACAGCTCCCTTAAATAAATCACAAACAATTTGAAAATCTTCCCATCCATCAATACACCTATATGATCTGTCTGAATCACATGGAAGTCTGAGTCACATGATCCTGTGGTGGGAGAAGCTTGCTGACCAGGTGGAACAGGAAGAGGCAGAGCTGGAATAGAGCTGATAGACCAGAGAGGAAGTAAGTCTGAGCAATACGAACAGGGAAAGAGAGAGAGGTAGAGCACCTAGCCTTGGTGAGACCTTGTTTGTGATTTAACTTAAGTGCACTTAAGTGGGTCATGAGAACAAAGACAGAATGAATCAGCTTCCAAGAGAAAAAAGCAATGTAGGGATTACCCTTTATCACAAAGAAAATAGAAGCAGAAGGGAAATTAGAAATCATCTAACTTAAGGATGCTTTACCTAGTGTGAATATGTATATATATTTTCATCCATCTCTAACTTAAATTCCTCATTTTACAGATGAGGAAACCCATGATTTGAAAGGATAAGTGACTTTCCCAAAGTCATACAGGTGATCTTGGCAAAATTGCAGAATTGCAACCCACGTGTCAACACTGGATTTTCAAACACTGTGTTCCTGGAAGATTTTCAGTGAGAATTGTCTTCACAAAGGATCAGAGTCACTTATTATTAATTCACCTGGAATGAACCCAGGAACAAATTCAAATTCCAGGAAATAAGAAGTTGGTTGTATGCTCCAGCCCAACAGAAAGACCAGATTTATTTTGGAGACTATAACAGGGGAAGAAGAATTTGTATTATGGGACAAATTTTGTGTTAAGTTTAGAAGCAGGGGCTATACTAAAAATTATTTTCTAGAAATAAAGCATCGTCATAGAAGAGTTTATATTACAGATTACATTACATATTAATTGTTACAATTCAGATAGCATATTTGGAATGGAAAAAATAAATGAAAAATATTATGATAAGGAGATGACAGGATTAAATAACTCCTTGTTTCCATTCATTTAGGAAAAGGAAGGATTACAGCCTATATAAGGGATAGGAAAAGATATCCTATAGAAGTGGATCAAGAAATCATTTGAGTACAATGAGAAAAAAAGTGTTTTAGATATGGAGAACAAGAGCACAGCAGTGCTTCCTTAACCTTTGTCAGGGGGAAAGGGCATATTTTTTTCAAACTGCCCAGGAGCACCTCATAACGAATGAGAGAAAGGAACTGCTGGGTCATCTTCAAGGGCTTTGAATGAAAAAGGAAAAGAACAATGTACCTGGTAACATCTGTTCAAATGAATGCAAGGAAAACTCCCATGGCTGAAGGAATAGCAAAATGGGGGTGGAGGAAGAGGCAGGAAAATAACTATTATAGGTGTCAGTTTGTAGCAGAAGAAAAGAGAATCAACACAGCTAGAACTGACCAAGCAGTGCCAAAAGAACAAAGTAAGAACATAACTTGCTTTAGAATAAACCATTGAATAAAATATACATTGGAGAAAATAAAGGGCATGATAAATGGAGGGGGGGAATAAGGTATGTGAGAGAGTGACAAAGAAAGTCTGGAAAAACTAAATAAAATTAGATAAGAATAAACTAGAACCTATTGTAAATTGGGAAAAAGGAAAACCACATAAAAATTCAGAAGCTTAAAGTTGTATCCTATGTGGTTTTGAAAGAAAAGTATTTAATCTTATTAAAAAAAATGAAATTGAGTTAAATTTGCTGTGTGCAAACAGACTGAGTCCAGATTTCTTTATATGTGTAATAGGGATAAGTAAAAAGTTAGTTAGGATGTTATTGTTGTTAGAAACTATGGGACCAGGAGCCAGCATGGCAAATTAACTGAAAAGTTGACCTCAGAATCAAAACAAGCAAGAAGCAATTCTTGCCTCAGACATATACTGCTACATGACTCTTGGCAAGTCACTGAACCTCTTAGAGCCCCCAGACAACTCTCTGAGGTAATAAATTTCAGAGTAGGTGCTAATCTGCATTAATTAGGGGAAGAGGTAATTCCAAACTCAATTCCCCTACATTAACCTGTAGCAATGAAATCACAGTCAAGTTTTAAAAAAAAAGGACATACATTTGAATTGAGAATAAAAGGAAATGCATATTCGCAAAGGCGATCTTTTCTATTTACCAAAGGAAAGAGAGGGAAAAGCTATTTTAAGACTATATACAGATACACACAATCACACACATAAATATGAATAAATATAGAATTATATTTATTAATATATAATGGATGTATAATTGTATTAAATATATAAATTACATACACACATATACACTCAATTGAATAGGGGCATATTAGAGAAGGACTCTGACTGTGTCTTAGTGAACTGAGGTGGTATAAAACTTAACCTGAGCAGTTCCTGTATGTAGCATTGGTTGGTAAGAATATAGGATTGGTTGTTTGTTTAGTTTCTCATACTTAAAGTCTGGAACATACTTAGTAAAGTTGGAAAAGGGCCAATGGAATTAATAGCGTTTTGTTGTTGTTGTTGTTGTTAGAAGAAGGCACTCAGCACACTGAGAAGAATATCTATAGAGAATCATGGAATGGAGAGGTAATAAAGGAATTGTGATTGGCATCAATGCCAAGGAAGTCAGAGATCCAAAAGAATACCTGAAGATGTGCAACAAAGAATGGAAATTAGGGAGTATGATGCCAATTTGTTTTAAACTGGAAAAATTGGCAGAGGTATACAGGAAATGAAAATTTTTCTTTCAAAATAGGAAGAAATCTGCTCTTATTTTCATGCTCTGTACACCTGGTTAATGGCAAAAATTACTCCAAGAGCTAATGGACAAGAATCACATAGCATCCCCAAGGATTCAAACAAGCAATATTCTTCCAATTGTATGCCACACACAGGATACAAATGAAAAAAACAATCTTGCGGTGCTTTCTCTATATTGTTTTGTTGAAACAATTTCTATTAATGGTGCTCTCTCTCTCTCTCTCTCTCTCTCTCTCTCTCTCTCTCTCTCGTTCTTGCTATATATATAGCAAGACTATAGTTGCAATCATACTTGTTCTCAAAAGGTGAACTATTAACAGAATAATCATCTTTATAATTGTTAAATGTTTTTAGGTTTAAAGATACTTGTTCTTTTTGAAATTGTACTGTTAATCCAAAGTTACCTCCACAGAAAATCCTGATGCCTCCTTATGGAATGGCAACAATCCTAAACTTTTGAAGTCTATCTAGCAAAGTGTAAACTCTGGCAGATTCTACCAGACTGTTACAGCTTAGGATATGTGCTTCCTGAGCTTCTATGTGTCAATGTCCAAGCATTACCATAGTATATTTTGAGAGATTTATGAAATGAAAATCCATTCGTTTGATCTAAACCATTCTATAATTGTACGGCTAACAAGCATTTGAGATCTGAACCCATTCACATATATTCCTATGAAATATTTCCCCTAATTAGCTAGGGTTCCTCATATTCAATGGCTCTTCCTCTACTCTCATCTTCTAGGGAAACGTTATTTATAGCTTAAGTAATGTCTTAAATGTAGAGACTCTCCAAAAGTGGTATGGGGAAGAGGTACTTGATTTACAATGTGAATCAGGTAAAGGACAGGCAATTTAGTCCTATTGTCATGACAGACTAAATATTTTTTTTAAGAATAAACCAAAAAATTTCTCACAAGTACATATTAACAAGAGAGGATTCAGGAAATTGGCTACTAGCATAATATTCTGAGAGGATGGTATTTAAACTGCATACTCCCACAAAACAGTTTGTGGTTCACTTTGGTTTGAAGTATCATTCCACTCCACACCAAAGCCTACTCTGTTCTGCCACTTCCAATATGAATTCTACATTTTTTCACTGAAACAATTTCTATTAATGTTGCTTCCCCCTTTCTCTTTCTCTTTCTTTCTCTCTCTCTCTGTCTCTCTCTCTCTGTCTCTCTCTCTGTCTCTCTGTCTCCCTGTCTCTGTCTGTCTCTCTGTCTCTGTCTCTGACTCTCTCTCTCTCTCTCTCTCTCTCTCTCTCTTTCGTTCTTCCTATAGTTGCCATGAATCTGTGAATGTGACCCATGAATCTGTCACTGCTACAATCATACTCTCCAGTACTGACAGTGATGTTCTGATGGACACTACTATTCCCTGAACTCACAAGGTCACTTCATAGACTGCACACAAACATAACAAAGTTCTTGCATGATCACCTAGTTGGGAAGGGAATCAAAAAGAGGCAGAGGTACCCAAGGATCCAGAAACAAAATTACCTCAAGAAAGTGAGCAAGCTTGCCATGATACTGGGGTGAGAAATTTTATCATGTACCTTGGAGAGTCACAATGAGGCTTAAACTGAAAGTTGTTTTTTTCTTTGAAAAAAAGGCCATATGCTACCCCTCTGCTCCTGTCTCAGGGTGAGTCAAAGTATTAAGGGTCACTTGGGATTTGCCACATTGTTCTATGATGCCAAGTGCTTTGACTTCTGGACTACTTCATGATCAGAAACAGTTAGTAAATTTTGCCATCTCCAAAAGTAACAAGCAATGAGATATTATTTCCTTGGAGACTCTGGAAGTTTCCAGGAGCACTTGGGTCACATGCTCTCAGGAATATCCCTTATAGACCCCTCTACATTTTGTACTAACAGTCTATTTACCTACTGAATGCTCTTTCCCATGGGGAAATATTCTTTAAAATGAGAGTAGAAATGATTTCACATTTTGTGTCTTTGTATCTCCGGTACCTTGAACATAATATTTATTTAATAAATCCTTGTTGATTTTTTTTTACCATAGTCATTCATAAAGATTGTTTACAAAGAGGGTATAATCTGTGTCAATGGAAAGACTATCCATATCCTCAGGTAAAACCATGGAGCTTTGGAAGTGTTAAAGCAACCTGAAAGGTAAATGAGTATAATATACCTTTATGTCGAATTAGTTTTAGAGCAAGATGATACCTAAAATAGATAAAATGTCATATTTTGTCTCACTGATATGATGTATTCTTGACTTCTTATATGCCATTTCTTTTAAGATGACAACTCTATATAATTTTCATGAGTTATCTGCAATCATTGGTCCTCTGGTTTGACTGAGGTGAAAAGATATAAAGCTATTTCAGCATGTAAGTGTAGATTTTTTCTCAATAAAAACATCGTGTGTAAGCTATAATTTTCATTGTTGTTTGTTGTTTCTTTGTAGTAGGAAAATATTTCATGAAACTTCCTTGCATGTGGGGTTTATGGTACAAGGAAATTTCATGATTTCTTTTTTCTCCTGTTACAAAGAAGCAGTAACAGTGGAGTAAATATCCTCATCAAAGTCCAAAACAAAGAAAGATCCATGATAGATGGTGACATTACCCAGATGCTTCTACTTGGAGACAATCTACAAAGGTATTAAGCCTCTAGAACACTAGACAATTTTCTTAGTAAAGTTCACAGAAAAATTTTACCTTAACAGTAATCCTCTCTACAATCACCTTTCCCTCAAGCATACAATGATAATTTGCAAACAATGGGATGTGTTTTTTTTTTACCAAGACTGCTTGAAAAAAGGAACTCCTACACCAATTTCTACTAACTCTCATCAGTTTCCCCCAGAATCTGTTGGAGTATTAGGATTCCTGAGAACTCTTGACCTTGGTTTGACATATCTTCAAAGATGAACCACTCCAAAGAAAGAAATAGACAGTTGTGCTGTAAGAAAAAAAAATGGGGTTTACAACACATAGACTGAAACAAAATTCTTGGGTCAGTAAATAAAACAAAAATTTATGAAAAATAACTCACATGATAAAAGCAGAAACCTTATTAATGCTAGAAATAAAAGGCACAGCATTATTCTTGATAAGAATATTTCACTGAATCACATCGTCTAGGCCAACAAAGACAGAAATCCAAAAAAATACCAAAGAATGTATAAGAAATAATGAAGCCTGGGGAGCATAATGTCCATTTTGAAAAAAAATTGGAAAAAAAATGACACATATTCCCAAGAAACTTACCAACAGAAAGTAAAGTGGAAGAACACAATTCCATTTGAACATATGAGAGCACTAAGAATTAAGAATAGAAAATATAGAAAGGATAGAAAACAGAAAGGTAATGGTAAGAGAGGCAAGGCAAAACAAAAAAAAGTTATCATATAATCTTCCCTATGGTTACATACACAACAAGGCTAAAGGAATACTGCTCTGCAATGCCTAGTCTAAGACCTACCCCATACCTCAAGATTATTGTTCTATTTATACATTGCACAATTTAGCTGGGAAAAGGGGATCGGGTGGATATAGATAAGACAGTACTATAAGGGAGATATTTAACTCTATCTATCTATCTATCTATCTATCTATCTATCTATCTATCTATCTGTCATCTATCCATCTATTTAGTAGAAACATTATGCTTAATGAATGGACCCCTATCCCTCAATATCTGAACCTAGGACAACACTACAAAATTTCCTATTAAATCATAGATGAGATGTGCATCTATTTTGGAGAGAGTATTCTGTATGTTAACTAGATAATGTAGAGTCATATCAATTGACATCTAATTTGTTATGTGATGACAGTTATTGTGGTAAGTTAAACTTGTTATAATTTAAACAGACACTTTAATTGAATATGGATGCATTACAAATGGAAAATGCAGACATCCAGTATATGAAGTTACTATCTATGTGAAAGAAAGGTGTACTATATTAAGGAGGTGATTATTATTATTCAAGACAGGCATCCTATAATCTTGTGAAATAAGAAGTAATACTGAAAGAATCTTTAACAGATTTCACTGCCTTGCCTCTGTCACTTTTCTCCTGAGTACTAACCAAACCACTCTGGTTCTACATACTCTCACCCTTCCTTCTTGCATCTCAATGTACAAGGAAATCCTCACAGCTGACTGACTGACATTCCAACATTCTCATTAGACATGCAGCCTTCTGAGATGTGTCTAATATGCACATTGCTAATTAAGTCAGCAAGCCACACCTGGGTCTACTGTCCATGGCCATGAGAACATTTTCAAGAGATAATTTGAAAGGCAATTCATTAAACTTTGTCCCTCTCTCTAAATAAACAACAACAAAAATATACAAAGAAAAACAGATTTTAATGACTAATTCAGCTTTGAAGGAGAACATCTGCCATGGAGATAAATTTGGTTTGCTTTCATTTTTTTTGTTTTGTTTTGCAAAATCAGATACGCTATAATCTGTCAAATGCAAAGGAACATTTAGGGGCACAGAAGAAAGATGGCATTCATAAGGAAGAAATGGATTGAAAGAACAATCAATCTCTTTAGGAGGTAGGTTGATATACATATGGTACCCAAGTATACTTAAGCATGTGTATAGATATGCAGAGATATGTATAGATATGTGAAGGAAATTAAAATTATAAGATGGGTTATTTTTTCTATTGTAGAACATTTTAAAATATCTTGAATCTAATAATCTTTAATTTAGAGGGGAAAATAAATGTTATAGAATCACAGGATTCAATAATTGGAAGGGAACTCAGCAACCATCAATTTTAGTCACAAAGGGATCCCCAAAGTACTATACTCAACAAGCAGTCATCTGGTCTTTGCTACAAGACATCCAAGGAGGGGACACCCACTTCCTCTCAAGGTAGACACTTCAATTTTTGGACAGCTCTAATTATAAGAAAGATATCACTTTACAACTTCTACCCATTGCTTCTGGTTCTGCCATCTAGTCTTACCTCCACATGACAGCCCATTCAGGTACTTGAACACAGCAATCATGTTCCCTTTCCCTGAGTTCTTTCTTGTATAGGCAATATATCTCCAGTTCCTATAATTGATCCTCCTAAATCATGGATACAATGCCCTTTGCCATCTTGGTTTCTCTACTCTTGACATTCCAGTTTATCAAGTTATAAGCTGATTTTAGGTATCCCTGAAATGAAATGGAATAGCAGAATCACAGACTCTCAGAAATGGAAGGGACCTCAGACGCCATATAACATCAAAATAAAGCTGGATGAAATGAGACTACCTTGTGTTGGGGTACCTCTCAACAGTTCTTCCATCTGATTCATGTTGATCTCAGATTGCTGCCAGTGCCTATGCATGTTAAAGTCTATTGTTCCCATGCACTGCTCTGCTGCAGTTGTCTTTAGGCCTCTCTCTACTGTAACTACACAACTTCAACAAGCAGGTGCCTTGTTTTCTCATGAATACTATCCCTCAGGTTAGTTCCCTCTTGCTTAAAGTCTAGTTCTAGTGCAAATAAGACTTTTCAATTGCTTTCCTATGGTATCAGCTCACTAATCATGCCCCTTTGGATTCTCTGTATAGTCCCAAACACACATCTTCATTAATCTTAACACAATTTGCATGCTTTTATGTGTGATTTCTGCATCCTAGAAGTCTACCATGGTAGATTTGGAAGACAATGAAAGAGTAGGTTGTGGTACTTCCTTTTTCTTGCATTGCTCAGTTGAATTGCTACTATCAAACCCTTACAGAATTATGAATAATAATGATTCTCTTCCCTTGTCACCAATGTTATAAATGGTACATCTGCCACTGTCTTTAGTACCATCTTCCCTACTGGGTTTTGGAGTTCCAGAAGTCATCTTCATTCTCTTTCACATTCTTCATCAACCCCCTGTCTTCTTCTTGGGGTAAGCAACCTTGATTAGATCTCCAAAAGAGAGGAAGAGTGGGGAAGCTCTAAATGCCAAAGGGGTAGGCACTTTAATAGTGTTATCTGAACCTGAACCTGTTCATTAGCTTGATTTAGAATTTGAAACTGCCTTTCTGGGTTACTCCCATCCATTTTGAATTTAATGAGCACATTCTTCATTCTATGATCTGTCATTAATAACCTGTGACTAAGAATGACTGTTCTCATAGTATCCTCAGGCTAATCAAATCTCCTACCACTTCTGTGATCAAATAATGGTTGCAATAACTAACTTGTGCTTTCCTAATTTCTTCTGACAGAAGGCATCAAATAGCAGCAGGGGTAAAGGACAGGCTGAGTAACATCCATGGTGATATCTTTTACTGGCCAGCACCAGCTGTAAATTGAAGGCCTCTGTGAGATCTGTTACTATATGTTTCCCAGGGACAGTTACCTGGAACAGTGCCTGGCTCCCTGTAGTTTCTCCTGTATTTTGTCAATGTGTTCTTTAGACTGTTGACCTCTGAAACTAGAAGACAAGAAGATTCCATTGTAGCAAATGTTCCTCTTGGAGCTACCACTTATTAAACTCATTAAACTCATACTTGGCTTGTGTCCTAGAGATTGTTGCTTTGTTTTTCTGCTATTGGTATTGACTTACAAAATGGAACACTGGCATCCATTGCACCAGAGTCCCTACAGAAGCATGTGTAATTATGTCCCAAAATGTGTCTCAGAAATTAGTGATGCCGCACCAGAGTCAAGGCACAAATCTCCAGAAGGATAATATGATTGAAGTTTCATAAGCAAACAAAAAACCAAACAAAACACATAAGGGTGGTACATAGCAGAAGAAATGAAATATAACTCATCTTTCTAACACAAATATTTCTAGAGAAAGCAATGATTAAAACTTGCTCAAATGGAATTTCACTACATTTTACATGATTTTATTTAAAGCATTTTAATGTACTTTCCCTAGGCTAAGTGCCAAGGCAAAGTTAATGGGAGCTACAGTTAAATGCAAAACCTAGAGAAATTAATATGAATAATATTGACATTAGTTTTCAGATTTTCTTTTTCTTAAGGAATTATAGGTTCTATACTGTAATATTTAAGTTGAGGATGTGATATAGGAACTGGCCTAATTACAATATAGCATGATGACAATACTCAGCCCAATTCATGTCTCCCTCTCTTCCTCTAGCCATTGTGCCATAGTCCTGCAAAGCTACTCTAAAAAGCTGGAGTGTGTGAGTGTTTCTGTGCTCTGTGTGTGTGTATGTATTTAAATACTCTACTCTATGGGTATACAGAGAATCATATGAGAAGGATATGGACTGGGTCATCTGTCAGCAACCACAGAATTCTGATATTTGTGCCCAAAGATCTCATATTCTCTAATGATTAAAACTAAATACAACATTTGGAAAAGATAGACAAAACTTTGTATTATTAGAAACTGTCTAAATGTATTTCCAGTTGATGAAAGAAAAAGACTATTAAAAAGAATGAATAATTGTTTGTATTTGTATGAATAAATGTTATATTTCACACATACACATGCATGCATACATATATGTGAGTGTAATGCAATGCACAAGCAGCTTCCCAAAAGAGTTCTACTGTGAACAGCTTTTAAGGTACAGATTACACAGTATAGTGAACACTCCATTTATTCCATTACTAATCAAGATAACCATTCACAACAAATCACAATATAATATTAACAACATTACATCTTATCACAGAAAATCACAACATAGTGTTCACAACAACTTAACATTAGGATGGCTGCATTATTTTCACTACAGTGGCCACAATATTTAGACCAAAGAACCAAAAATAATCATCTGGTTTCCCTAAATAAGAATTCCTCCTTACTTAATCATTCAATCAAATCACAATACAATAATCAATACTTAATCATTCAGTGAATTCATAATACAATTATCAATCTTCGACTCATGGGGCAACCATAGATTAACTTAATCGGTCATTTATCTAATAATCGGTCATGAAATATATTTGTTAAAAAACCACAAAAAACCTCCACCCCTCAGTGTCCATCAAACTTCGGTTTCATCAGGCATTCTATATCTGAGGACATGTCTTTTCTTCATCTTGACTAGGGGTGGTCTCTCTGATTCCCTGAATCCCCTTCCATGGTCCCAGCTCTTACCTGAATCTACCAAACAGTCAGCTGGATTCAGGGGCAGACAGCCTCCAGGTGCTTGTCCAGGCCTCCAAGCAGTCCCTGGAACACACTGAAGTTCACAAGGTCCAGCACATCTCACATCCTTCACTACTTCTGTTCCCAGGAACTCAAGGATCCACCCAGCCACAAACAAAGTCTTATCCTGATTATGCTTCTTCAGTCCTCCATCAGTTGAGCTGGTCCTACATCACAGGAGAAATCTCGCCCTTCCAGCTGGTCTTCCAGGGAGCCCTCTCAGCCTTCCAGGCAGCCTTCACCAGATTCTAGTCTCATAGAAGACTCCAACTCAGTTCTCAGTCCAGTAGGCCCAGCTCCCAGATGGTAGGACAATCTTGTTTCCTCCACCAGGAGCCACCAGGAAGAACATTCCTGGTTATGATTCTCTGTCTCTGTAATTTTTTATTAATTATTTTCTTTATTTTCTTGTTTACATCATTCATTTCCACCAGATTTTGAGTTACAAATTTTATCCCCAACTTTCCATTACCCCCAATGCCAAAACAGCAATCCCACTATAAAGCACCTGCCACAATCTGCTCTTTATGTCCTCCTCCAACGTCCCTCTAACTTTCTCGTTGGGCAGGGAGGGTCTCCCTACCACAGAACATATATATCTTAATTCCAAGTTGCATGTAGTTAATAATTATACATACATATATATACACACACACACACACACACGTGTATATACACATATACAGATATATGTATATATACACACATATATACATATCTATGTATGTGTATACATATACATATACACACACATATAGATTGATAGATAGATAGATAGATAGATAGATAGTAACATTTGATCATAGAGCTTTAAATTCTACATTCTTTTGGTTCCTCCCTTGTCACTTGGAAGGACAAGCAATTCAATACAGGCTATACATGTATAATTATGAAGGACATCTCCATAGTGGACATATTTTGAGAGGCTGATTATATGTCCCTCCTTCCTCTCCCATCCTCCCCCTTTTTCTATTCTCTACCCTGTCCCTGTACCTTTATTGAAGTGTGTGCTTCCAGAAACCCTCCCCCAGAACCTGCTCTCCCATCCATCATCCCACCTCTCATCCCTTTCCCCCCTAATCTCCAAGATACCCAGTTTAGAGTTTATGTCATTCCTTCCCTAAGCCAAATTCAATGAGAGGAAATGAAAGTAAAGTTGTAACAGTTATCCCTTGCCTCTTCTATATGGGATGATTAACCCCATTTTGTCTCTCTCCCTGTCTCCTCTCATTCTAGTCCTCTTCTATCTCAGAATTTAATCTTTAAAAGTATATTCTCTTTGTATTCAATTGGTCCTGTACCCTCTATGTAAACATATACACACATGCTCAAATATGTATTAATACACATATATACCCTCCTATATAGACATATGTGTAGGTACACACACACACA
>CM053601.1:95214133-95224678 GCA_028646575.1 Pseudocheirus occidentalis | reverse complement strand
TCTCTTTTCATGATTTTCTCGGAACATTCTCATTTCTCTTCCCAGTTTTTCCTTCACTTCTATTATTTGGTTTTCAAAGACCTTTTTCAGTTGATGTATAGCTTCTAGGCATTCATCAATTGTCTGGGAAGCATTTGTTGTGGGAGTTCTGAGTTCTGGGCTCTCTTTCTCCCGTTCCATGCTTTGACCCTTTTTGTCCACAAAAAAAAATGATTCTAGAGTTTTATTGCTGTTTTTATTTTGCTTCCTTTTCCTCATGTTGTCCAGTCAATTAATGGTTGGTTTTTTAGCTCTTTGAAACTTTCCTTCTGAGGGGGGAAGCTCTGTTCCAAATCGCTGGGGTTTTCCCAACTGTCGGAGCTATTAGTGGGGTGTTGCAAGTCCCCCCAGTTTTGGTGTGCTGAAAACGCATTCCAGGACCACCACCCAAGACTACAGTCCAGATCCAGGCCGCTCAACACAAGAGCACTTGGCCCTGATCAACCGATTCAGCCCCCCTGCGGAGTCCGCAGGCCAGGGTCTCTGAAGCAGCCTGGTTGGGTCCACATGGGTTCCAGCAGTTCCCTTCCCCCACTGCTTCCTTGCCCCGGGGGCAGTTTAGCTGAACTGATTTACCACCCCCATATTAATTTTCAAAGTTTCACCTTCACTAACCGTCTCTGGGATTTTAAGATCCCCTGAGGCAGGTGCTTTAGATTTTCTTTGAAGTAGACTCAAGCTGAGGCTTGGGAGGCTTCTCTCCTCCTGGCCCCCTGAGGCCTGGCCTGGCCATGGCTGCGGTTTTGGGCTGCGCCGGTCTCTGTTCCAGTGCGAGCTGCCCCTCCCCCATCCCCGTTCCTCATGCCTTGGCAGATGTGGAGGTGCTGGAGGCTGTAGAACGCCTGAAGACTGGCTGCAGTGCAGCTCGGCTCAGCTCAGCTCATCTCCTTCCCACTGCTCCAGGCCTGGCTGCAATTTCAGCTTCAGGCTGTTCCAGCCTTTGCTCCCAGACACAGCAATGAGCCCCTGCTGCCGAGCTGCCTTCAGCGAGAGATGTGTTTTCTGTATTTTTGTGAGTCTGAGAGTCCCTGCTCACTTCTTGATAGAGAGGTAATGGACTCAGAGTGAAGACTCATACACACACACACAAGCGCACACGCACACACACGCACACACACACACTTTATTTGCCTAATGAGAAATTTTGTTTTGATGACAATATAAATTTTTTAAAAGGGTTTGGGTTTTGTTTTTTTTTTGCTTTCTTAATGGCAGCAAGAGAAAGAAAGAGAGATGAGGGTAAGGTTGCTTTGTTTGAAAATAAAATACAATTTAATTTAAAAAGAGGTTTAATTCATTCCTTTGGACTGAAAAAAGTATGAATATCTCACAAGGTAACACTACTTGAAGAAATATTTCTCTACCTTCTCATGTGTTGAGTTCACATTCCCTGTGAAATGGTCTTTTCTATCTTATGCAACATATTTGATCATAGAAAAGGTGGGGCAATATTAAAAGACAATGGAATTCTCTAGTCATTCTTTTTTGCTTTGGACTCCATCCCTAAGTTTTATTATGGGCAAAATAGCACAGGAAAGAAAGTTGATAAAGGCATATTCAAAGATGAGGGCTAATTAATATGAAAGGTTTATCCTTGCTTCTAGTCAGGAAGGATCTTTTAGTATGAAGTAAAGGAAACATTTCTAGGATCCAGGAAGTTTATTGCCATGAGATTTTTAGCTGTTTTGTCAACTGTGGAATATCATGTTCATAGGTTGAGAAGCGTATCTGAAATGGACTTCTGAACCTTTCAAAGTTTCTAACGTAGGTTTGGTACAAAACACGTTTCCATTTGTCACAATCTGGAATGTGGAAATACCGTCTCAGTAAAATAGTGTCAAATGTGACAGTCTGTTCGGTATTAGAAAAATATTTACTTATTTTTTTTTCTAGAAATCTATTTCTATTATTTTTTCCTACAAATCCATCCATCAAGGAAATGAAAGGAGATTTTGGCAGACTGTATATATATATATGTATATATATGAGTGTATAAAATGGTGTGTTAATGGATTTTGTCAACATAGAAATATTCATAGTATGAATCTTTTTATGATGAGGATGTAATGAGTTCTTTTAAAACAAAAATAAAGAAAACAAAACAAAAAAGAGTCCTTGCTACATTATTGATTCTTCATTTTTTACATCTACATGAAATGACATCTACATGTTATTAGCATGAAAAAAAGAAGCTAATTGTTGTAGTTGTTGTTATTCAACTATTCCTTCACAAAGCTGAAGAAATTATGGGGAAAATATCTATTATTTGGGAATAACCCATGCTAGTTCCTGAGAGACAATGTTGCCTAGAACACATATGTTGAAACCAGGAACAGTTGTTTTCCTCCCTCTGACTCACAGTGGGTATGTGACCCAGAGCAGGCTACTTAAACTCTCAATACTCTAGGTAGCTCTCTAAGAATATGGAACTTGCATATAGAGACAGCATGAATTGGGAAAAGGAATTTCCTCATTTGGGAGTTCTCTAATATGATGAAATCACAGATCCAGTTCTTATCCCTTTGCTAAGCCTGACAGTTGTTGGCTATCTGACCATCTCAATTTAATTAACCAGTGCTCAAGGTAAATGTCTAAGAGTTTGAGTTACTGATCTACAACAGGGGAAGGAGTTTCCAGGAAAACAAATCCCCTATAATGAAATCAAAGATGGAGGAAGGAAGGAAGGAAAGAAGGAAGGAAGGAAGGAAGGAAGGAAGGAAGGAAGGAAGGGAAGAAGGGAGGGTAGATAGATAGAAGCAGGGAAGAAGATAAGTAGGGAGAGAGAGAAAGAAAAAGAAAGAGAAACAAAACAGGAAAGAAAGGGAAATAAAAATAAATAATAAAACAAAAATATCTAATGGAAATGAAAAAGTTCTGTTTTTGTTATTATTTTCTGACAAAACTGCCAGCTCAACTGTATTAAAATTTTATTCCAATTGAAATAATTATTATGATTTCAACCTTCTTTTATACATCACCCTATAATTTATTATACCATACAAATTATATGATTTTCTTTTTTGACTAAGTCTAAAAATGAGAATGGAAATGTTATTTCACACAATACAGTTTATGTAGAGAGTGAAGTACATAGAAATATTATTCCTCTTTAAAGACTGTTTACTCTGTGTCACTATTTTACCTCTACTAGTCTGTTACAACCCATCTTTCAAAGCACAAAGATAATGATTCCTTCCCTCATTACTGACAGCTGGAAATGATCAATTCCTTCTTTGAACTTGGGTGGCTTTTAAAAAATACATCTTTTAATACACTTTCACATTTTATTTTTTGCATCCATTTTTCTTCACTACTAAAATGTAAACTCCTTATGGGCAGGGACTATACTTCTTCCTTCTTTCCTTCTCAGCATCTAGAACTGTGCCTCAATTGACCAATAAATCTTGATTGAATTGAATTTAAAATATAAGGAAGTAAGTCCTACTTGTCTTTTCAAATCTGATGGAAGAGAAAGAACACAGTAATCGGAGAGAGAGAGCCAAAGTAAAAATCTCAGGTCCACTACTTCCAACCTGTATGGCCTCAGGAAAAACATTTGCCTTATTTATGCCTTAATTTCTTCATATCTAAGTGAAGAAGCTGGCTTAAATAACTTCAAAGATTCCTTCCCATTCTAAATCAAAGATCTATGTTCCTATTATTTGAACTTGAATTTAGAACTAGGGATTGGGAAAATTGTTATTTGTAATGCTAAAATAGATAAGTGTTCTCTTGACAAGATCTGATTTGGATTTGGAATGATTTTTGCCTGTGAACTCAGCACTGAGGTAAACATTTAGGTGAATATGGCCCAAATGAGACATTCATTAACTAACACATTTGTTTTCCACCATAGCTATGGCAAAAAACTGACTCTCTAAATGAGGATGCCATTACTGGGGTGTGAATTTTCATTTCAGGTACAGCCTTTTCATGCTTCATTTAGTTCTCTTGTTTGGATCAGAAAACAGCAGTGGGAGTCATTCTGAGATTATGAGAAAATGTCACTGTGTCACGAAATAAAACCAAGCACCTAAGGTAATTTTAATGCCTAAAATAATATGTTAACCATGCTGTGGATTTGAAAGTATAATAAAATTTGTGACTCCATTATAATCTCTAGCTCCCAAACTGGTAATCTCTGAAATTTGACTTTACAGACACATAAGTAAATTTTTTATAATATATTAAGGTGCATATCAAATATCATACCCCTTGTCAATTTTCCCCAACTCCTTGAGCTGGGAGTGATCTATTCCTTATCTGAACTTGAAACTTTTTTAATAGCCTACTCTTTTTCTCACTTTGCCATCCCATTATCATTCAACATTCTTTTTTGGAGTAAAGTGATTATTATACCTTCTTCTAATACTTTTATTACTATTATATAATAATATAATAATACTATTATACCTCCTTCTAATACTTCTCACCTTCCTCTTTAGTTATTGAGGACTTTCTCCCACTTTTCTGAATACTTTTTGCACTTGCCTTCATTTCTTCCTCTATCCCTTCTTCTTCTAACATTCTTGGTGCTTAGAGATTGGCCAGGGCCAGGCATTCAAATCCCACCTCTGAGACTTACTACCCTGGAGACATTAGGTCATTTAGCCTCCCTGAGGCCTCATCTCAAACCAAGGGAGATGAAATAAGTGACTATGAAATTGCCTTTCAACTCTGGATGCGTGATCAATATTCATGGTAACAACTTAGGCAATAACCTAGCATCCAAATTCCTTAATCTCTTTCACTCCTCTACAATAACACATGACTTCAGGAAAACTTTCAAGGCCCCTCTGAATTTGACTTTGAAATATGTTCAGCTTACATATCCCAAGGACATTCATGGATAAAACTGGTAGGAGAACAATATCGGATGTAAAATTGTACAAATTTTCCAATATTCCTCTAATGACACATTTTCACCAAAAGTAAGGGAACAAAACTACATTTGGATTTTATTATATTAATGTTTATGTTATTAAAAAAACAATTCTGGGATATGAAATTAAGAAAATCAACTGGGCAACAGACACAATGAAAATATCAGTTCAAGGTAACAGCGTCTTGAAAATACTGAAGGATCACGTTACAAGATGTCTGAGGAAGGGTAGGATAACAGAAGAATAGGGGGAAATATCAGATAATGTTAATATCTCCCAAGGGATACTGAAATAACAATAACCACCAACCTATATGCCTAGTTTTCATCTTTATGAGAATGATCTATGTGTATATATTGGAAATGAATATTCTCATTGAATTTACAATGAGAAGGGGAGCCGTTTCCACAAATGATTCTCTATTAGATTGTATTTTAATAATCACACAAAAGATACACAAGAGAACAAAGAATAAAGTGACCCACTTTTTCTGTTTATAATTTATTAATTACAAAAAAAAAGAAGTACGTTCAGCTTTATTTTATCCTATTCCTTGATAAATGCCAGTCAAACTGGACTAACAGTTCCTAATCTCATCTTGACCTCTCCTGCTGTCATGTAATTTGAAAATAATTGACACAGGTAAGGAACACACAACCTTCACATATCCACATTCAGAATCAACAAGGCCAAGCTCAGGCTAATCTCCTGAGCTCCTCCATGGATCCTTCTCTATTTTCTTCTAATAAAAATTTTCCCTGTCTCTTCAAATGGTTTATGCCAATGTTTGACATCTCTTAAGAAATGCATACAATTGAAACTCTTGAAAACTGATTATTTTTTATTTACATCTCATATATCTCCAGTATTACTAATTAAACATATATTTAATGCTCTTTACTACCTGGAGAGTAGACTCCTTAAGGGAAGGAATTTTGTTGAGTCTTACCTCTTTATCACCAGAACTTGGAGTATTTGCATCTGTTAATCTGAAATAAAGACCGCTACCAAAGTAACAACAAAGCTCTTTATTAGAAGGAGGTAAATTTCAGTTTGAGATATTATGCAGCACTGAAATATTAGACTGCCCCTACTGGGCAAAAGAGGCACTTCAATACACTTTAACAGTAATGGACTCTTACAGAAAGCACAGATTCTTAAAGTTGTCACATAAGTTGTTTTGCAAAATGGCTGAAAATCCATAGAGAAACCTGGAGAGACTCCAGGAGTGGTGACATCTGATCAGAACAGCAGGCTCCAGGCATGGCAATGGAGTTTGCAGAGAAATCACAAAATAGACTCCAAATAGTTCAAACCCACTTCAACCATGGTGTCAGGGTTGCCCCTCTGATGGCTGCTGCATTCAAATTACTACACACATGTGTACATATATACACACTAACACACATGCATATATACATATATGTGTGCATGCAATGTGTCTTCATGTGTATCATTATATATTATTTTTATCAGTTCCTTTAGGAGGAGAAACACACACATACATTCCTTAGTGAGGACTCTTTGGATTCTACTTTTGGGTTACCAGCACCTAGCTCATTGCCTGGTCCATCAGAAACACTTCATAAATGCTTGTATCTCTTCAATTAAATTAAACCTAATGGAATTTAATAATGTTCTCCTTTGTAATACATGGAGGAAAAATAAAGATCTGTGTTTGCCAGTAGAAAGGGCAAAGATAACTAGGTCTTCTTTTTGCTCTATATAGGTCTTCTTCATTTCTCTTCTTGAATTGTAGGCAGCTACAAGTGCACATGGGAGAGTGAAAGGAAATCTCTTTATCTCCAAGGAGCTACTGTGCAGTTTTCCTAAACAGAAACCTCTAGAATGATCTAAAAGGGACCCAGTATAATGCCAACAAAATATGATCAGATTTTCAAATGTCTCGGATGCTACCTTAAACAAGAGTTTAGACAGAAACACTCTGAATGGCAGCAACAGAAAAGGAATTAAAAAAGACAATTTAAGCCTGAAGGTTTCTGCTGGCTAAGGTAGGTTGTCTGAGTGGGTGTGGCTTCAGTACCTCTGGGCTACAACTAAATGAATGAAAAATCTTAGACTTTTCCTTCCAAAAGAGGTATTGTGAAACAAAATCAGTCAAATGCTTTAGGGAAAGTGAGAGGAGGAAGCCAACTCCTGGCCCTTGAGAAGAAAGGGAGAAACAAAAATGGTGAAGACACTTGGATATAGATCATCAATGAATTAGAATCAGAGTCTGAGAATTTGGGTAGTAAGGAACTTCAGAGACATTTGCCCCAACCCATATATTTATAGGAATCTCTCCACAGTACAAACTCTAATGATCTCGCAACCTTCACTTAAAGACTTCTAGTTAAAGGAAATATACTCTGTTCCAATGCAGCCCATTGATCCTACTTTTGAATAGTCTAATCAAGGTGTGCTGATAAATATTTTAACAACTGGCTTTCTGGAAATGTATATGTATATATGTATGCATGTATGTATGTATATACTCACTTTATATGTAGGCAGACAGACATATAAATTTAATCTGCATTATTGTTTTCTACATACTATCTTCAGTCTAAGACTATCAATAAAACAATAAAGCAAATCTGAATTTTTATCATTTTCCAGTTTCCTAGATAAATACACACATTGAAAATTTAGCAATTGGCTTTCATAAGCCCAAATGAGCTGACTCTCATACAACACTGGCTCTAATTGTTAGGAACTCTAGCATTCTGTAATTATATGAATATTATTTTTCCTAATGAATAGCACTCTAAAATTTGCCTCTCAAAGTTTCTCCCAGTATTCTCTGTTCTTACTCTAGGAGTTATTAGTACAAATCTTTCATTTGACAAGATCCCAAATATATGAAGAAAGCCTTCAATGTTATCCCAAATCTTTTCTTGAGGACTTTCAACATCCTTCCTGTGTTTCTCTGTATACCCCAAAGTTTTGTGATTTTCTTCCCCAAGTGTAATGCTAAAAAGTAAATATTATATTCATAATGTGCTCCATTCACGGCAGAGTATAGCAGCAATATCACCTTCTTCATTTGGGGTACAATGCATGTTATTTAACTAATATAACAAAAGATTTTCATATGGGAATAAGTACTTCCAAAGGAATAATCACAAATATACAAATTTACCCATCCCAACAGATAAGGGCATAATTTCCCTGTCTCTTTACCCTTTAATCTCTGAGGAGATGAGGCTCCTAGATTAGTTTGGTTTCCCTAGAGCACTGTCTCAGTTCCAAGTCTGAAATTCTCCTCAGGTCAGATACCCTGGTTTCCCAGGGTTTCCTGCAAAACCTGGCTTGCTGTACCATCCTACCTACATTTCTGACTCCAAAGTTACTATGGCTGGAACTCTGTGGTGCAAAAGGACCATCTCTGTACCTGAAACTGAGGACAAACATCATAGAACAGAAATAATCACCAGCAGACCCATTCAGCAGAGATGGGATAAAAGAACAATAAGAAGGGGAGGTCAAGTACTTCACCTCTCATTGGTTTGGCTCATTATGCCCATGGTGGGCATAGCAGATAGGAATCACCAAAAAGAACTGAGTCAAAGAGAGGGTGGAAAAAAGAGGAATGAATTGACTCAGTCTTTCCAGTTTTAAAGATTCAAGCAGCCTTTAATCAAAGTAGGCACCTATTTTAGGCAATCTGGACATTTCACAAAGGTCTTTCAAGGGAATCTCCATTAAGTAAATTAAGCATATACTTATAATCTCATTATGCAGAAATCTCCTGGGTTTTAATCCCAGCTCTTCAAAGCTTCAATCTTTCATAATTTCCCAGCTAGCAATGCTTTCTGCCTTGTTTTACCACCTAGAGCACTCACCATCTGCAGCAACTATTTTATACTTATTAATTGTTTTAATCAATAAATAAATACTTATCAAGTGTATACCCTATACTAGGCACTATGAATACAAATAGAAAAGATGAAACAATCCGTACTTGAAAAGTCCTACTAAATTCTTATTGTGGTTTTCTTTTCATGTGGGTGAGACTTACCATCCAACTAAGGTCTACATGGTAATGTATGTTGTTTTTTTTTTTCTTCTCTTCTCTCACCAGCTTCTGACCTTAGTTCAGGAAAACAAACAAACAAACAAAAAACTTCTCTCTCCACATTTATTAGTAATCTCTTAGTTGCAAAATCCATGATTTTTTTCTCATTCCTCATTCTCCTCACCTCTCCAAGGTCTTTGACACTGTTAATCATCCTCTTATTTATTCTCTTTTCTCTCTAGATTTTCTGGGCATTTATTTCTCTCTTCTAGTTTTCCAACCTATCTAACTGCTCCTTTTTTGTCTTGTTTGCTGGGGGCTTATCCAGATTATGCCTTCTCAATGTAGGTATCCCCTTAGGGTTCTTTCCTCTGCCTTCTTCTCTTCTCTCTCTATGCTATTTTACTTGGTAATATAATAAAATCCCCTGGACTTAATTACCATATCTATGCTGATGATTCTCAAATCTAACTACCCAACCCCAATCTTTCTTCTGACCTTCATCTCATATTTCCAACTACCAAGTTGAGGATAACCAACCATGAGGGTGTAACAGTAACCAATTTAGCAGATACTTAGCCCTTAGTAATTTAGGGCTAAGTAAGGAAGGTGTGAGTTCTATCTCCTGTTGCTGACATGGCAGGAGGGAGTTGGCTGAGACAGAAGGCCAGTGTGTATATATAAAAAGAGTTCTAGAGACAGAGAGACAGTATCAGTAATGTTCCTCCTGGTGGCTGCTGGTGGAGGAAACAGGATTGTCCCAGAATCTGGGAGGGCTTGCTGGACTGAGAACTGAGTTGGAATCTTCTGTGAGAGCAGAATATGGTGAAAACCACCAGAAAGACTGAGAGGGTTGCCTCAAAGGCCTCCTGCAAAGCTGCTTGGAAGATCAAGATTTCTCCTCAGTCCTAGGGCCAGTCAAACTGCTGGAGGACTGAAGAAGCATGACTGAAATAAACCTTTGTTGATTTGTTGATTGGTGGATCCTCGAGTTCCCGGCAACTGAAATAGTAAAGGTTTTGAGATGTGCTGGATCCTGTGAACTTTAATGTGTGCCAGGGACTGCCTGGAATACTGGACAAGGATCTGGGAACTGTCTACTTTTGAGGACCGGACAAGAATCTGGGAATTGTCTGTCCCAGAATCCAGGTGACTGGTGGATTCATTTAGGAGTTGGGACTATGGAAGGGCATCCAGAGAATCTGAGATACCACCCCAAGTCAAGATGAAGAAAAGACCTCTCCTTGAATACTGAATGAGTTTACTTGATATTGAGGGGGTGGAGGCTTTGTGTGGGTTTCTAATGATTGTATTTAGTGAGTGATTGCTAGATAAGTGATTGATTAAGTTAATCTATGGTTTCCCTATGAGTGGAAGATTGATTATTTTATTGTGAACTGATTGAATGATTAAGTAAGGAGGATTTTCCCCTTAGTGAAACCAGATAATTATTGTTTTGTTGTTCTAAATATTGTGGCCGCTGTAGTGAAAACTGTGGCCATTCTAATGTTAAGCTGCTGTGAACACTATATTGTGATTTTCTGTGATAAGATATAATGTTGTAGATATTATATTTGAGTTGTTCTGCATGTTTGCCTTGATCTG
>CM053601.1:95201239-95214033 GCA_028646575.1 Pseudocheirus occidentalis | reverse complement strand
ATCCCATTCATTCAAAAACTTCCCCAGTAAAATGGGTAGATATAAGCAATTTGTTCCAATGGGCCATGAAGGTAGCAGAAGCAGATGTGGAGCACTTAGAGTTTGATTAGACATTGAAGAAGGTCAGGTCATCTACTACATGCCTGGTCATTGTCTTTTGCATTCAACTGAAGCAAATTGACTTTTGTCCTGATACTAGACTTCTGTGACTGGGAGAGAGTGAGGATGATGACTTTGTACAATTCTGCCTCACTTAAATCCAATTTATACATGAGTCAAAAAACATTTCCCATACCATTTTATCATTTAAAATTTTACTATTCACTTTTCCATTATTTAATTTACTCATAACTTGAAGACTTATGAAGTCACAAAGCATTGGTTGCAGATACACTGAGATATTCAGTCATAACCCTAAACACAGGCAGCTCATGGCATAAGTAGTCTTCTCACTTGACTGAAGCAGAAGTGGGATTTGACAGCCCTCTGTGTGTGAACAGCTTTTTTATTAGTACTGCACTTCTCAACACACATCACACTGCTTCACCTAACCTAATCATGGCCAGTTTACCACAGCAGGCAGGAATACTACCCTGCAGTTGAAAGAAATAAAAAAGCAGAAAAACCTTTAAGAAGAGAATTCCTCTCACCATTGGTACATGGAAAGTATGCATGCTCATATATAATATGTGATCCTATATACCTGGAAGATGAATAGCTTCTTTTGGCAAGTGAGTTCAGCAGATATCACATACACATAGAAGCCCTGAGTGAAACAAGACTAGAAAATGAAGACCGTTTTACCAAAGTGGGAGTCTGATTCATTTATTTCTAGAGTGGTTGCTGTAAAGATAAAAACCATGAAGCTGGCACAGGTTTCACAATGCAATCTAATTGAGTCAAAAAATGTTCATGCCTCTCAAAAAGAGTAAATAACAGGCTCATGACAATGCAATTGCCACTTGCAGGAGAGTACCATGCCACCATCATCAGTGCAAGAGAAAACTGTTACAGTAAAAGGGAAGAACAGGAAAGAAAAGGGAATAGGTCAACCTTACACTCATTGAATTTGGCTTAAGTAGGGAATAACATACACATATATTTGGGTATCTTACCTTACAGGAAAGTAGGGGGGAAGGGAATAAGAGGGGGAGTGATAGAAGGGAGGGCAGATTGGGGGAGAGCGTAGATAGAAGCATACAATGTCAAAGTAGAAAATATAATAAGTGGGGAGTGGGATGGGATGGAGGGAAATATAGTTTGTCTTTTACAATATATCTACTATGGAAATATTTTGCATAACTACACATGTACAACCTATGTAGAATTGCTTATCTTCCCAGTGGAGATGGGTGAGGATGGAAGAAGGGAAATAACTGGAAATCAAAGTTTTCAAAAAAAAAGTTAGCAAAATTGTTTTTACATGCAACTTGGAAATAAGATACACAGACACTATTGTATAGAAATCCATCTTACCTTACTAGAAAGTTAAAGGGGTGGGAGAGAATATAAGAGATAGCAGATTGGTTAAAGGGCTAGTTATTTTGGGGTGGAGTAGGGAAAAGATGGGGAGAAAATTTGCAACTCAAAATCTTGTGGAAATAAATTTTGAAAACTAAAAATAAACAATTTTTTAAAACTCATGAAATAGGCTAAAAATGAGAAAACACAGAAGAGTTCTGAACATAGAAAGCTACTATGGCAACAGCAAAGATCAAAACACAAACTCATAAGATGACAACAATGTCAAAATGCTTAATGTGTAATCTTAAAGGAGAATATGATTTGGTATCAAGTCCAAAAAGTCTTCTTGGACGGGCTAAAAAAGAATTTTAAAAGTAAAATAAGAAAGGTAGAAGCATGGGGGAAGGAGAGGAGGGGAATGGGAAAAGAAATGAGAGTTATGAAAGAGACAATAAACAGTTTAGAAAAGGAAGGATGGAAACTAAACGAAGAAAGCAACCCCTTTGGCCAATCCTAGGCCAAATGGAAAGGAAAGGTACAAAAGCTAACTGACAAAAAAAATTTCTTAAAAATTAGAATTAGGCAAGTTAATGACTCTATGAAACATCAAAATCAGTTAAATAAAATCTAAAGATTAAAAAATGAAGAAAACATAAAATACTTCATGGGAAAAACAACTGACCTAGAAAATAGATCCAGCAAAGATAATGTAAGAATTATTGGACTACCTGAAAGTCTTAATAAAAAAAAAAAGCTTAGACATCATCTTTCAAAAAAGTATCAAGGAAACCTATCATCATATCCTAGAACCACAGGGTAAAATAGTCATTAAAAGAATTCATTGATCACCTCCCAAAAGAGATCAAAAAATGAAAACTCCTAGGAATATTGTAGCCAAATTCCAGAATGATCAATTCAAGGAGCAAACACTGCAAGTAACCAGGAAGAAAAAATATAAAAAATCATGGAACTGCAGTAATGTTTACACAGGACTTAGCAGCCTCTACATTAAAGAACTGGAGGGCTTGCCACATGATATTATGGAGGGCAAAAGAGTGAGGATTACAACAAAGAAACAACTATTCAGCAAGCATAATCCCTTCTGGAGTGTCAGGGGAAAAAGATATTTAATGAGACAGAGGACTTTCAAGTATTCTTTATAAAAAGACCAGAGATGAATAGAAAATTTGACTTTCAAATACAAGATGGAAAAGAAGTATAAAAAGGTGGGGATTAGATAAAATTAAGCTATTTATATACCTACATGGGAAAATTGTGACTCGTAAAAACTCTGTCATTATAAGCATAGTTAAAAGTAGTATACATAGAAAGAATACGTGTGAGTTGAATGTGATGGCATAGTAATCTAAAAAAAAGCAAACAAATCTAAAATTAATGGATGAGAAAGAACAGTGCAGTGGGAGAAGGGGAAAGGGACAGGTAGAATGGGATAAATTACCTGACATAAAAGAGGACTGAAAGAAATTTTACAGGGGAGTTGAAAACTGAGGTAGGAGAGCATATGAACCTTATGATCATTGGAAGTGGCTCAAAGATGGAATAATAACATACATCTCAGTTTGGCATAGAAATCTATCTTATACAGAAAAGTAGGAAAAGAAGGGAATAAAAGAAGGGGGGAACTGATAGAAGTGAGGGCAGTTTGGGGGAGGTAAAATCAGAAGTAAAACACTTATGAGAATGGACAGGGGAAAAGGAGAAAATAGGATAAATGGGGGCAATAGGATGGAGGGAAAGACATAGTTTGTAATCATTACTGTGTTAAAAATATAGTGAGTTTTTTTATGATAAAGACTTTCTTTTTCACACATAAAGAAAACATAGTCAAATTTATAGAAATAAGAGCCATTCCTCAATTGATAAATTGTCAAAGCATATGAACAGGCAGTTTTCAAACAAAGTAATAAAAATTATCTATATATAGTAATATCAAAAATACTTTAAATCACTACTAATGAGAAAAGTGCAAATTAAAACTGTTGCACCCAAACCCAAATCCTAGGTTACTGCATACTATCTGACTTGTGGCCCACCATTAAGCCCCTCTTGTATTTCTGAGTTTGTCCCTGTTTTATATTTTAGCTTGAAACAGCTTAAGGCATGTCTGGGCATATTGCTCAAAGCATTCCCTGACTCTGTCTCCCCTAATCAGCATTTGTTATTTTCTCCTTCAATCATTATAATGTATTGGGCTCATTATGGTGCAAGGATCTTATCTAGGTGCCATCCTGTCATGCCCCACTGACCAAGCAAGGATCCCACACCCTTTCCCCAGAACATGACCATGACCTGTTCTGGGAAATTCCAGTCCCCCTCATCCCATGACCCTCCACCCCATTCCCTCCATCCAGTTCTGGGAAAGACCCTCACTTTCTTAAGGTTGCACCCCTGTTTCATGCTCTATACTCCCAAGTCATATAGATTTAGCCAATAGCTGTTCTCTGCTTCCGTACATCATTGCTTTTGCTAGCTCTCCTCCCTATTATAATTTTGTGGTTTTAGCCTTTATAACCAAGCTCTGTATTACAGAAATCACTGACCATTTGAGTGCTGAACACGCGGGTAGTCACGTGCTTAATCAATAAATTCACATCTCAATTTATCTTGAATCCAGGTCTTGGCTCACTCTTATTCTCTGCACAACAAAATAACTCTGAGCTACTATCTCACACTTGCAGACTGCCTGATATGAAAGAAAAGGAAAATTATAAAATTTGGAGGGGACGTGGGAAAATTAAAACACTAATGCACTATTGTGAAAGTTGTATACTGATTCAGCCACTCTGGAGAGGAATTTGGGACTATGCCCAAAGAGATATAAAACCATACATACTCATTGACCAAGCAATGCTACTGCTAAGTTGGTATCCCAAAGAGAGAAAACACAGAAAAGGAAATGGATCTATGTACACAAAAATATGTATAAGAGCTCTTTTAGTGGTGGCAAAGAACTGGAAATTGAGGGAATGTCCATCAACTGGGGAATGGTTGAACAAGTGCCATGATCATCATGGAATACTATTGTTCTTTAAGAAATGATGAGTAGGATGATCTCGAGGGGGCAGGGGCAGAAGTATGGAAAGCCTTAGATGAACTGATGCAAAGTGAAATGAATAGAACAAGGAGAACACTGTACATAATAACAATAACATTGTAAAATGATTTACTATAACTTAATTATTCTCAGCAATACAATGGTCCAAGACATTTCTGCAGGATTTATGAAGGTACTGTCCATCTCCAAAGAAAGAACTGGTAGAGCCTCAATGGAAATCAAAGACTTTTTTCTTTATTTTTTTTTGGTTTTATTTTTTGTCTGTTTTCTTCCACAAAAAGAAAAAGAAGACATGTTTTGCATGACTGCATATGTACTACTGATGTCAAATTTCTTGCTTTCTCAAAGGAGGGTATGGGAGAGAATTCAGAACACAAAATTTGGGGGGAAATGTTAAAATTACTTTTACGTGTAACAGAGAACATATTCAATCAGAGGCAAAAAAGAGAAGAAAAATCAGGTGAATTCAATTGGAAAGGTAATTGCCAATAGGTGATTTGTTATGAGAAAATCTGAATGCCCCTGTGTTTGGATTCCAGGAAACTTAAATGTGATCCACTTCAGATCCATTTGCTTCATCCTAATATGAATAACACCCTTTTCTCCCACTCCTGACTAACATGAATTTATAATTTTCCTTTTCCACATTTTGGTGCAGTGTTCCAAAAGCATTTTGGGAATAAATTACTTGCCTCTTTTCCCAGAGATAGAAGAAAGAATGGAAACTACTGAATCTGTTATTCTAATGCTGATCTGTGTGTATCTGAAGTGTAACATCTTCTTCCTAACTGATTCATTGTCAGAGTAGTAGTAGGGCATTCTAGGGTATATAAAAAAGCTCGAAAAATTGGAAATAAAAAATATGACTCTCTTTCCAAAAGTCAAATTTCATGTCTTTCCTTTAACCTGAATTTTAAAAATGCTACTAATATAGTTCTTCCATTTATTTATTTTTTCACTTTCAACATTCACTTCCACAAAATTTTGAGGTCAAATTTCTCCCCATCTCTCTCCTACTCCCACTCCAAGATGACATGCATTCTGATTACTCCTTCCCCAAATCTGCCCTCCCTTCTACACACAAAGAGTCCTTTCTCTTTCCCCTTCCTCTTTATTTTCTTGTAGAGCAAGATGTATTTCCTATCCCATTGTCTGTAGGTCTTATTTCCAAATTTTTGACATTTGTTTTTAAAACTTTGAATTCCCCATTCTCTTCCTTCCTCCCTCCCTATCCACTTCCATTGATAAGGCAAGCAATTTGGTGTAAGCTATGCATGTGTAGCCATGCAAAACTCTTCCATAATAGTTATGTTGTGAAAGACTAACTATATTTCCCTCCATCCTATCCCACCCCCCCATTTATTCTATTCTCTCCCCCTTCAAAAGTGTTTGCTTCAAATTGCCCCCTCCACACATTTGTTCTCCCTTCTATCATTCCACCACATTACTCCCTTCCCCCCTACTTTTCTGTAGGGTAAGATAGATTTTCATCCCCAATTGAGTGTGTATGTTATACCTTCCTTAAGCCAAATTTGAAGAGAGTAAGGTTCACTTATTCCCTCTTATCTCCCTGCTTTCCCCCTTCATTGTAAAAGCTTTTTGTTGACTATTTTATGTGAGATAACTGTACTCAATTTACCTCTCCCTTTCTCCTCCTCCAAAGACATTCCTCTCTCACCCTTTAATGTTATTTTTCAGATATCACTTCATATTCAACATACCCTGTGCCATCTATCTATCTATCTATCTATCTATCTATCTATCTATCTATCTATCTATCTATCTATCTATCTATATCGGCCTGTCTGTCTGTCTAGCTGTCTAGCCATCTGTCTGTCTGTCCCTATGTCTATCTGTCTGTCTACACATTCCCTCCAACTACCCTAATAATGAGTTACATGAGTTACAAATATTAGTCTATGTAGGAATGTAAACAGTTCAACTTTCATAAGTTCCTTATGAATTCTCTTTCCTTCATACCTTTTCATGCTTTTCTTTATTCTTAGATAGGAAAGTTAAAATATTCTTTTCAGTTCTGGCCTTTTTATCAAGTATGCTTGAAAGTCCTCTATTTCACTGAAGATCCATTTTTTTTCCTCTGAAGTATTATACTCAGTTTTCTTGGGTAGGTGATTCTTACTTTTAATCCTGGCTGTTTTGACCTCTGGAATATCATATTACAAATCTTTCAATACCTTCATGTAGAGATGTTAGATCTTCTTTATCCCAATTATGTTGTTCTTGAATTGTTTCCTTCTGACTTCTTACAGTGCTTTCTCCTTGACGTAGGCACTCTGGAATGTGACTAAAATATTCTTAGGAGTTTTCTTTTAAAATCCCTTTTAGGAGGCAATCAGCGAATTCTTTCAATCTCTACTTTACTCTCTGTTTCTAGAATATCAAGGCAATTTTCCTTAATAATTTCCTAAAAGAAGATTTCTATTTTGATCATGGCTTTCAGGTAGTAATTTTTAAATTATTTCTCCTGGATCTATTTCCCAGGGCAGTCGTTTTCCCAGAGATATTTCATATTGCCTTCATTTTTTTCATTCTTTAGGTTTCATTTTATTATTTCTTGATTTCTTATAAAGTCATTAGCTTCCATTTGCTGCATTCTAACTTTGGGTCTCATTTTCTATTTGGCCACTTCATCTTTTGTAAGGCATTCTTCTCCTTATTAATTTTTGGGCCTCCTATACCATTTGTTTTAGTTTATTTTTAAGGTGTTATTTTCTTCAGGCTTTTTAGGGTCTCCTTTGTCAAGTTGTTGACTTGTTTTTCATTTTTTAGTTTATTTTTTCCATTTTATTTATTTTTAGCTTTCAACATTCATTTCCACAAGATTTTGAGTTACAAACTTTTCTCCCCATCTTTTCCCTACCACTACCCCAAAAGAGCTAGCCTACTGAATACACCTTACCCCAATTTTTTCACTCTTATACCCTCCCTCACCCCCCTGTAACTTTCTAGTAAGGCAAGATAAATTTCTATACCCCTGTGCCTGTATATCTTATTTCCTAGTTGCATGTAAAAATAGTTTTAAAAAAGTTTGTTTTTAAAACTTTGATTTTTTTCCTGATTTTTTCCCCTTCTTCCCTCCTCACCCACCCCCATTGGGAAGATAAGCAATTAAATATAGGTTATACACGTGTTGTTACACAAAACACTTCCATATTAGTTATATTGTGAAAGACTAACTATATTTCCCTCAATCCTATCCCACCTACCACTCATTCTATTTTCTCCTTTGACCCTGTCTCTTTTCAAAAGTGTTTGCTTATAACTACCCTCTTTTCCAATGTGCCCTCCCTTCTATCTTCCCCCCTCTTTTCCCCTCCCTCCTTATTTTCCTGTAGGGTAAGATACCCAATTGAGTGTGTATGTTATTCCCTCCTTAAGCCAAATTCGATGGGTGTAATGTTGACACATTCCCTTTCACCTTCCTGCCCTTCCCCTCCATTGTAACAGTTTTCTCTTGCCTCTTATATGTGAGATAATGTATCCTAAGCTATCTTTCCCTTTCTCCTTCTCCCAATATATTCCTCTCACCTTTTAATTTTATTTTTTTTTCAGACACAATTCCTTCATATTCAACTTATCCTGTGCCGTCTGTCTATGCATACATGTGCAGACATATGTACACATTCACATATACACATATATTCCCTTTAACTGTCCTTATACTAAGAAAAATCTCATGAGTTACAATCATCATTTTTCCTTGTAGGAATACGAATAGTTTAATAAGTTCCTTAAAATTTATCTTTCCTGTTTACCTTCTCATTCTTCTCTTGTTTCTTGTATTTGAAAGTCAAATTTTCTGTTCATCTCCGGTTTTTTCAGAATTTTTTCAGAATACTTGGAAGTCCTCTATTTCATTGAATGAGCTTATATTCCCCTGAAACATTATACTCTGTTTTTTGGTTTTTTTTGTTTTTTGTTTTGCTTTTTGTAGGGCAGTTGGGGTTAAGTGACTTGCCCAAGGTCACATGGCTAGTTTTTTGTGTTAAGTGTCTGAGGCCGGATTTGAACTCAGGTACTCCTGACTTCAGGGCCGGTACTCTATTCACTGCGTCACCTAGCCGCCCACTGTGCCACCTAGCCGCCCTATACTCTGTTTTGCTGGCTAGGTAACTCTTGGTTTTAATCCTAAGTCCTTTGGCCTCTGGACTATCATATTTCAAGCTCTTTGATCCCTTAATGTAGAAGCTGCTCTGTGTTGTGTTTTCCTGAATATGTTTCCACAATACTCAAAATGTTTCTTCCTGACTGCTTGCAGTACTTTCTTCTTGACCTGGGAATTCTGGAATTAGGTTATAATATTCCTAAGAGTTTTCTTTTTGGGATCTTTTTAAAGAGGCAATTGGTGAATTCTTTCAATTTCTATTTTGCTCTCTGGTTCTAGAATATCAGGTCAATTTTGCTTGATAATTTCTTGAAAGATATTTCCTAGGCTCTTTTATGATCATGGCTTTCTGGTAGTCCAATAATTTTAAATTTTTTCTCCTGTATCTCTTTTACCACTCAATGTTTTTTTTCAATGAGATATTTCACATTGCCTTCTAATTTTTCATTTGTTTGGATCTGTTTTATAGTCTCTTGATTACTCATAAAGTCATTAGCTTCCATTTGCTTAAATCTAACTTTGAAAGAATTATTCTCTTCAGTAAATTGTTGAAATTTCTTTTCCATCTGCACAATTATTCTTTTTAAGGCATTCTTGTCCTCATTGGCTTTTGGGGCCTCTTTTTCCATTTAGTTAGTCTATTTTTTAAAGTGTTATTTTCTTCAGTATTGTTTTTGTGTCTCTTTTAGCAGGCTGTTGACTCACTTTTCACAATTCTCTTGTATCATTCTCATGTCTCTTCTCAATTTTTCCTACACTTCTCTAACTTGATTTTCAAAATCCTTCTTGAGTTCCCCCATTGCCTGTAATCAGTTCATATTTTTCTTCGAAGTTTTTGATGCAGAGTTCTGACTGTGATATCTTCCTCCCATTCCATGCTTCAATCATTTTTGTCCCCTAAAAAGGATTCTATGATCTGTTTTTGCTCCCTCTGCTTTCCCCTATTGTTATCCAATTGCTTGACTTTTGAGCTCTTTGCCATAGTAGAACTCAGCTTCCAGAATGGAAACTGCTGATACTATGATGAGGGCACCATCTGTGCAGCCACCACAAGCTTTGGTACACTAGTGACACACCCCAGGACCACCACCCAAGACCACAATCCAGATCCAAGCAGATTAAAGACAGAGCAATTACCCTCTGGTCTCCCTATGATCTGCAGGCCAGGAACTCTGGAGGCAGCCATCCAGCCATCCAACAGCAACTACAGCAACTGGGCCTCCACCATGTCTTGCCCTTGGGGCAGAGGCCAGACCACACTCTTCTCCACCCAGCTCCAACAGAGTTCCTGAATGACCTTTTTATAGTCTTTTTGGTGTTTATGGGGTAAGAACTCTGGAAACTGCCACAGCTGCTGGTGATTCACTGTCCTGAAGTCTTCTCTGGCTGTTGTTGCTCAGGGCCATTTCAGGGCCGGAAACCACATGGCTCCCATGGGACTGTGCTCCTCTCTCAGCCAAGTGAAATAAGGTTCTTCCTGTCAGCCTGCCAGGCTGTCTTCAGTGGGAGATTTGTTTCTCTCTGTCACTTTGTGGGTTCTTCAGCTCTAAAAATTGTTTAGAGTCATTTTTGTATGTATTGGAGGTGGTGGGAGCTGGAGCTGCACAGAGGTCTTGTTTTTACCTTGACTTGTTTTCCATGATTTTCTTTAATCATTCTCATTTCTCTTCTCATCTTTTCCTCTATTTCTCTTCCTTGATTTTCAAAATCTTTTTGAGTGCTTACTTCACTGGCCTGTGAACAATTCATATTTTTTCTTGGAGGCTTTGGATGTAGGAGTTTTGACTGTCTTGTCTTCTTCAGGCTGTATATTTTGATCTTCTTTGTCATCAAAGTAAGATTTTACAGTTTGGTCTTTTTCCCACTGTTTGCTCATTTTCCCAGACAATTACTTGACTCTAGCTCTTTCTCAAGGTAGGACACTGCTTCCTATGTGGGGTATGTACTGTCCCAACTTTGGGAGTTTTGAGCAGCTGTTTTCAGAGATACTTCCAAGGACCTGTACATTTTCATTTCTTCCAAGGTGGCATGAACAAAGAAGGGGTGTTTAATCCCCTCCTGACCTGTGCTCTGGTCTGTGAGTTACCTCAACACTCTTTTCTGCCTTGGAAATGTAAGGAGGATTTCCTCTCCACAGCCACCACAAGCTCCACCAGGCCAGCACACATCCTCACCCCACGATGTCACTCTGGATTGTAACCTAGATCAAAGCAGGGGCAAAACTAGACAATCCTGCCCCACCACCAGAAAAGAGATCCTTGCAATCGACTTCTGATCAACATCTCAATTCCTCCACTGTCTGCAGGCTGAGTGCTTTGGAAGAAGCCACTGCCACTACTGCAGCCTGCTACCACAACTGCCTTAGACTGGGGCTGGATTAACCTCCTTTATCACACAATTCTGACAGACTTTTTCTACTGACATTCTAAGTTGCCTTTGGCACTTGGGGATTGAGAAGTATGGAAGCCACCATAGATGCCAGTAATTCAGTCCCCTAAGGCCTGCTTTGGCATCTTTGTGCTGGTATAGCCCAAGTTGGACTGTCATCTTCTCTCAGACTGGTGAAACAGACCTTTCCTGCTGATCTTTTAGGATGTCTTAGGCTGGAAATTTGTTTCATTCTGTCATTTTGTGGGTTCTGCTGCTGTGGAATTTATTTAGAGTCATTTTTACAGTTATTTGGAGAGCTTTGGGAGAGAGCTGAAGAAGTCCGTACTTTTCCTCCACCAACTTGGCTCTGTCCCCTTCACAATATCCTAACAATGTTGTACAGTGTTTTATTGCTAACTTAGGTCAACCTCCCTTCCCTCAGTATTCCTTTGGCCTGAGGCTTCTCAGTGATGGCAGAGATAAAAAGTTCTGATATTTCCATGTCTTGCTTTGCAAGACACTTATGACATGACCCTCAAATCTTTCCTCTTTAGCAATATTAGAAATTTTTTTTGAATTTGTAAATGTAGTCACCTCATTCCTGATGGCATTCACTTTTTGATACCTTTCTATACTTTCTAGCAATCTGAAATTTGGAGATAAGGATTTTTCGAAAGCTTTTTTTTTCTCAGCTTGCTGTCTAAAGAGCCAGTCTCAAGAGGTCAATTTCCCACAGGCCATTATACATAATGCGAAAGAAACCTCTTGAATTATTGATCTAGCAGAGACATAGACACAATGTGTTTAGCTTACACAGTGTGTTTACTCTCAGTACACTGATTTATCTGATTCTCTAATAATACTCTCACTTGAGGGGACCACCAAATATAACATTTGCAGGTTAATATATACTGGCTTTCAGAAAATTGTACCTCAACATATACTCTATTTCTCAGTTTTCTTAAAAAAGTAACAGGAGGCACTAGTTGCTGCTTTAGGTTAAGCCCATGTTAGACTTTTTGGAGTCATCAGTGTCTAACAAAAAGTCATATCAAAATACAATTCTGTACTAATTGGTAAGAATAACAATAAAGCAGAAATTACATCCCCTTCTTCCAACGTGTTTAACTTGAGAAATCTCTACTGAAATACATGAAACAATTAAGAATTGTTTAAATAAGAAAACAATTCAGTCCTTTCAATGTTAAATTGAGTGGTTATGACATCATGCTATTTAATTTATGAGAAGAATGAAAATAAATTATGTTAGAATAGTTAGGGATGTATGGTAAAGATACAAAACTTCAGCTAGATTTTGAATGATGGATAACATTTAGGCAGGTAATAGGAGGAAAAGTGGATATTCTAGGCAGAAAACATGATTAAATGAATAGATTTGGGAAGGAATAGATAAAGTTCTCAAGCACAAAAAAAGCTGACCTGCACTGGAATAAAAAATCAATATTGGGAAGAAAGGTAAAATGAATTTAGACAAGTATAATGGTAGTAGGCATTAGGAGACCTTGGAAGTCAGATGAAAGAGTTTAAATTTTCTGCAGTAGTCAATGAGAGTTGTAAGTATGGAGAAGTGTGAAGGTATGTTGTGTTTAATGAAGATCAGTCTGAAAGATGTATAATATGTGACTCTCATACCATGAAATGTCATCTCTTTAACGACATTATACTTTTACTGATTTTGTATGACTAAAATTACCCTATTAGGCTATAAACTCCTTGTGAGTAGATAACTGGTTTTTT
>CM053601.1:95174585-95200739 GCA_028646575.1 Pseudocheirus occidentalis | reverse complement strand
AATTGAAAGTAAAACTGTAATAGTTATCTCTTGCCTCATCTCTATGGGATGATTAATCCCATTTTGTCTCTCCCTGTCTCCTCTCATTCTAGACCTCTCCCATCTCAGAATTTTGTCTTTTAAGGTATCCCTTCACATTCAATTCATCATATACTCTCTATACACACCTATACCCACATGCTCAGATATATATTCATATGCATATATAGACTACTAAATGAATCTATGTGTAAGTATACATATATATACACACATACACTCATATATGCATTCATATACACATATATCCTTCTATATAGACATGTGTGTGTATGTACATATATAATACATACACACCCACACACTTATGTTCCCTTCAAATTTATTCATACTGAGAAAAGCTTCATAAGTTACAATTATTGTTTTTCATGTTGGCATGTATATAGTTCAACTTCGATAAGTTCCTCATGATTTCTTTTCCATGTTTACCTTCTCAGGCTTTGCTTACTTCTTGTATTTGAATGTCAAATTTTCTATTCAACTCTGTGTTTTGTCAAGAATTTTCAATGTCCTCTATTTCATTGAATGAACATATTTTCCCTTGAAACATTATGCTCAATTTTTCTGGGTGATTCTTGATTTTAATACTACCTCCTTTGACCTATGGAATATCATATTCCAAGCCCTTTGATTCCTTAATGTAGAAGCTGCTAGATCTGTGTTATCTTGAGTGTGTTTCCACAATATTCAAATTGTCTCTTTTTGGCTGCTTGTAATATTTTCTCCTTGACCTGGGAACTCCAGAACCTAGCTATAATATTACTAGGAGTTTTCTTTTGGAGATCTTTTTCAACAGGTGATCAGTAACTTCTTTCAATTTCTATTTTGCCCTGTAGTTCTAAAAATAACAGGACAATTTTGCTTTAGGATTTATTGAAGGGTGATTTCTAGGCTCTTTTTTTGATTATGGCTTTCGGGTAGTCCAATAATTTTAAAATTATCCTTCGGGATCTATTTTCCAGGTCAGTGGTTTTTCCAATGAGATATTTCACATTGCCTTCTATTCTTCCATTCATTTAGATCTCTTTAATAATATCTTGATTTCTCATAGTCATTTGTTTCCATTTCCTCCACTCTAATTATGAAGGAATTATGCTCTTCAGTGAAATTTTTCCATCTGTCAAAATTGGATTTTTAAGGCATTCTTCTCCTCAATGGCTTTTTGGGACTCTTTTGACATTTGACTTAGTCTATTTTTTTAAGGTGTTATTTTCTTCACTCAGGTTGTTGACTTTGCATGATTTTCTTGCATCTTTCTCATTTCTCGTCCCAATTTTTCCTTCACTTCTTGTACTTGATTTTTCAAGATGCTTTTTGAGCTCCTCCATTGCCTGTAACCAATTCATATTTTTCTTGGGAGCTTTTGGTGCAGGAGTTCTGACTTCATTGTCTTCCTCCTGTTCCATAATTTTTTCCCTTTTTTCCCAAAAAAGGAATCTAAGATTTGACTGCTGAGCTTGCTTTGCTTCCTTTGCTTTCTCATGTAGCCACTCCATTACCTGAATTCAATTACTTGAACTCTTTGCCACAGTAGAACTCTGCTTCCAGAGAGGAGAGCCTTGTCCCAAATTGCTGGGGTTTTTGCAGCTGCCAGAACTATTAGTTGCATGCTCTCTCTGCAGCCCCTACAAGCTCTCACCCACTGGCCACACACCCCAGGACCTCCACCCAAGACAGTGATCCAGATCCAAGCAGGTTAAAGCAATAGCTATTACCCTGTGAATGGTTGCTTGGTCCACCTACAATCTGCACGCCTGGCACTCTGAAGCAGCCACATGGTGGCAGTGGCACAGCCACTGCCTCTACCACTTTTTGTTTCATGGGTAGGTGCAGGTCCACTCTTGTGTCCCACCCTAGTTCCAATAGAGTTCCACACTGACCTTTTACTTTGTTTTTCGTGTTTATAGGTTGATAATTCTGGAAAACACCATTGCTGCTGGTGATCCACTCTCCCAAAATCTGCTCCAGCTGCTGATGGTCTGGGTCTCCCTTGGGTTAAAACCTCTGGCTTACATGTGGCTGCCTTCATCAGAGATTTTTTTCTCTCTGTCACATTGTGGGTTCTGTAGCTCTAAAATTTGTTTAGAGTCATATTTTGTAGGTATTTGAGGTGGTTATGGAGGAAGCTTACTGAATTTTGCTGCTTCTAAGTCACCATCTTGGCTCCACCCTCCCCACTCCCCAGAACTCAAAGTTTTAAAAGCAAACAATTCTTGTTTATGTGTCATTGGGGAAAAATAAATACTAAATAACTACAGGAAAAAGGTCACAAAATGTTACTACTGTAGTCATGTTTACATGAAAAAGCTATTTGTAATTGTATAAATTTGAAGAAAATAAAATATAACGAAGTTCCTCATTAAAGTGCACATGAAGAAGTCATAAAAATCCTAGCAGAGATAAGCTGTATTAAGATAAGAATATCTGTATTGTTAAACTGGATAAAAATGGAAAATTCATAAATCACTACTATTTAATATTTATTTGGTCAGAGACAGTGCCTATTTGCATGTAATACAATCAGACAATCAGAAAATTACATTGTTCTAATTCCCTCTATTTTGTTAGTAAAGACTTGTGAGGGTGGGGTCCAATAATTCTGACACTATTCAGTAGATGGTAATGACTATTTTGCATTTCTACCCATCCACTTTTATATACTTAGATTTTTTCTAATATATCAACAAAGTCAGGCCTGGATTTCTGGAATTTCATTTAGCTCTTTCATAGCATGATGATGCAAGCTTATGATTTTGTTTTTAATAAATAATACTGTAGTGACTCCCACTTCATTAAGTACTATTGCTTGTGCCAAATAATAATTTCCTCTTTCTATAAATGGTAACTCTAGAGATCAGAGAAAGTCTAATATAAATAGGTATTAAAATCAAGATACTTTGATATTTTGAGCATGATCTAGCATGTTTTTTCATGCTAGTCAGAATTTGCATGTGGATCATTAAAAATCTACCAAGATATGCATACAAGATTGTGAAGCTGATTAGTTCTGCTTAACACAAAATCAAGTACATAGAAATTAGAATTACCAAAAATAAAACAAAAAAAACCCTCTAAGAGTACTTGTTAATCTTGCTGGATAAAGCAATAAGCCTGTTTTCATCATGGAAACCATTCATTTTCCAAGGCTTTGGAACAAGATATTACCAAAAATAACCTCTATGTATAGAAGACAGTATGGAATAGTGGGTAGAAGGTTGGCCAAGTAGTCAAGAAATGTAAGATTCAGTCCTCTCTTCTGATGCATCCTGGCTATATGGCCCTGAGCAATTCATTAAAACTCTCCTTGCCCCCAAACAATTCTCTAAGATTACAAGTTTCCAATCTGTTTGGTAGAGACTTTCCTCCCAGAGAATTCCACAGACAAATGACTACCAAAGATTTAGACCAAACTTAAACACAAGAGATGGCGTAAAGATATATCATTCAAGGAAAAAAAAAGATGATCCGAAAAAGTGGTAACCTGGTCAATTAGCAATAAAGAAAAAGAAAGATGTATAGCTTTAATCTTACTCTGTGTGTGTGTGTGTGTGTGTGTGTGTGTGTGAGAGAGAGAGAGAGAGAGAGAGAGAGAGAGAGAGAGTGAGAGATAGAATAAATAGATTTCCTCCAGTTCTGTATTGATGTAATACTAAAAAAACACAGAGAGTATATATTTAGTGTGGAGGATTTGTAGGTTGGGGTGGACAAGAGGAGCAAAGAATGAGAAAGTTGTGATGGTAATGAAATTTAAAGATCCCTTTTTATTGGAAAGTTGACAGGTACTTAGCACTTTTTTTCAAATTAAGCCTCTGTTAAAGAAACAGAGAATTAAAGAATCCACCCTCCTCCCCATTGCTGATGTAACAGGATGTGCTGAACAGGTAACTCCTGTTTCTGATGTAACAGGAAGGGGTTGAACAGGGAGGAACAATACTGTATATAAGAAAAAACCCCAGCTGGGAAACTCAGAATTTTCTAGGAACTTGTGATGACAGAACTTCTTCTGAGGGCCAGCAGAGCTTCTGAGGTCTTCTGGGGGCCAGCCAGATCTGCCAGAGGAAACATGACTGAGGTGTCAGAAATTTTTTTCTGTTTCTGGCTTTGTTAAGCTTTGACTTTCCAGGAATAGAGACTGTGAAGGATTTAAGGTGGACTAGACAAAGTGAGTTTAAAGGTAGAACAAGTACTGCATGGAGAACTGGACAAGGAGCTGGGTGCTGTATGTCTTTGAACTCAGGTGATGGTTTGGTGAATCCAAGCAGGAGCTGGGACCATAGAAGAGGATCCAGGGAATCTGAGCGCCTACCTTAGGTAAAGATAAAGAGATCTCTTTGTGGATACTGAGTAGTGATTGATTGAAGTTGTAACTTACTTATGATCTTGAAATTGTAATTTGTTTGTGATTGAGGGGTAGATGGCCTGTGTATTTTACAGTACCCCTTAAGAGACTATTGAGTAGTGACTGATATTATAACTTAATCACATCCCATGGGTGGAGAACTTTGACTATTGTACTTTGTATCCCTTAAGGTGGCTCTCCTCCTTAAAACTGATTGAATTAAGGATTTAACTAAATGATTGATTTTCTAAATGTTTTTAAAGAGAACCATTGAATGATTGAGTTACTAAGTGATTAATTGACTAAATTAGTGAAAAGTCATTGTGAATTCAGCATTTTGTTTTTCTGTGAAAAGTTATAACAGTGTGAATGGTGTACCTTGATTTTCTGTGAATGTTTTGATTTGATTTGTCATTAAATAAATAGAGTGTTCACTATACTATGTGATCAGAACCTTGAAAACTGTTCACAGTAGCATTCTTCTGGAAAACTGCTCATGCCTGACTTTACAAAAGTGGGGATGGGTTGCTACATATTTCTTTGGAGAGAGGACCTACCATTATAGAAACAATAATCCGTTCAAGTATTAAATTATATGAAACAAAATAAGCATGATGAAGTGGTTGTCAGAAGGCCAGCTGTGGAGTGAACAATATCAGGATTCAATTTTTGCCTCTGACACATAGTTACTATGTAGCTGTAGTCATTATTTAAGTCCTCCATGCTCCTGGTAACTCTCCTAGACTCTAAGGGATGAGCAGTTGTTGGCTTGTATCAATGGATAAAGTTTTCCCAATGGGTAAGGTTCTATACCAATGAAATTTCGTATCAGCATACCCGTATATGAAGCACAGACATCCATGAAATGTTCACAAATTATTATGCAGACAAGATCCAAATACCATAACTCTGCCTTTGCATGATTGTCCCCCATTCTTTTCAATTTCTCAATTTCTTTTAGAATCTATATTTTCTTTTAAGGTTTGCTTGAGTTCACTTTATATATGAAATTTCTACAATTACATCAGAAGATAGTCTAACTCCCCCTCTCCAAGAAGTATCTTATATTTATTATGTTTTCATTCTGAAAAGATGGCTCAGGTTATGGAATGCAAGCTCGTTAAGGGCAGTGATCACTGCATTTTTGTCTCTGTATCCCCTGAACATAACTCAGTGCTTCACACCTACTAGGCATTTAATAAGGTCTAGTTTGCAGATTCATTAAATTGCAAATGAAGTCTATGATTTGCTAACCTACACATACATGCAATATATTTTTTATCCTCCAAATGATTTATTTCTACTTGGACAGCAAGTCTAAAAGAGATGTTTTTGATTCTGTCATTCTGTTACATTAAAATATTTGACTGTCATTCTTTACTGAAATGATGACTGTCATTTAAAATGGACAATGTGCATATTTTCTCTTAGTTTATTATATCCATTGTTTTATTTCCCTTACTGATTGTTGATTAATATAAATATTGCTACAAATTCTCAGATTCATGGTAAGTTTCTTATTATTGGTTTGGAAACTTCATATTTTAAATTTTTTTTTGCTTTCTCATTTGTTTTCCTAATCTGAAATGTTGAAAAGCTATCATGTAGAAGAGAGATTAGATTTGTTCTACTTGCACCTAGATAGTAGCAGTAGGACCAGTGAACAGAAGTTATAGGCTGGCAGATTGCAGTTCTAAATAAGAGGGAAAAGTGACAGCAGGGCCTGGTGGTTGGAGGGCTAGGCTTGGAATTAAAATGACTGTTCAAATCCCATTTGATCCTGGTTAAGATTCCCTAAACTATTATGTGTCTTACATTATTTCATTGCCCTCCAAGCTAGACTGTTGACCTATTTATCCATAATATTCTTTCTACCATGCTATAGAAAACTCTTACCCTGGAAACTCAGTCCACTCTTTGATTTCTTCTCACATTGAAAGTATTCTTTGTCCCTGAGGCCTCACCTTCTGCTTGGTCAGTTCCTCCTTGAATCCCCCATTTTAGGAAGGAGCCTAGACCAAAGATATCTTCACTTCTCTCTCTCCAGGTGCACTGTTGACTCATCTCCAGGGGGATTTCTCTACCATTCTCCCTCACATGGTACCTTCTCTCCCACCTCCAGTCCCCTTTTGGCTCCCTTTCAAGTGTTAGTCCTTAAGAACAAGGGGCTATCTTTTTTTCCTACTTCTTTTTGTATTCCTAGCACTTAGCACAGTGACTGGCATATAGTCATATCTTACTAAAGTTCTTTCAACTGACTAACTGAATATACTAATATAAACATGATCAGCCTGTATTTGTGAAGGGAGTTTCTATAGTGAGAGTTTTCCAGACTGATGAAATCATAAATCCTTCCTGTATGTGCAAAATGGAGGAATTTATTAAGTATAAAGCATGCTTTCTTGGTAGCAGTGAGTTTCCCATCTACAGAAGACATTCATACTTATTTAAGGGATCATACCATATTACCTTTGAGATCTATTTTGACACTCAGATCATATGATGCTCTTTCAAAGTTCCTGATTTTTTTTAATGAGATTTGACTCCATTCAACTGAATCAACAAGAAATGAAAGTATTCTCAGTTGATGGCAAACTCCTATTAGGCCTCTGACAAGGCTTTGCCATAGATAAAAGAACAATACTACAGTTTGGTGCCAAAATGGAAATTGATGGGTGTTAATTAAAAAGCATGAAAGATATAAGGCATGATTTTGGAGCATTAGTCCTCCAGGCTTCAAAACACTGAGTCTAATTCTACCAATACCACTGAATAAATGTAAAACAATTTGAATGTCCCAGTCCTTCCCTTTCCCATGCTTCCCAGCCTCCAGTCTGGACAGTCAGCAGGGGGAAATCCTTGAAAATTAAAGGAGTCTTATGCAAGGAATAAATTAGTGGTAATTGTTTTTGTAATGTTGCTTGGGGAAAATAATACTAAAAATGAATATCAAGAATCTCCTTTACTGCACTACAGTAATATGAGAGTGTTCTATCATAAAAGCCTAAAGGAGAGAAACAACATTAGGAAGCTGTAATATGTAGAATCATTACTATGTTTATAAGGAATAAAAAATTAAGTAACATCATTAAGACAATGTTGAGTAAAAAAAAGTTAATTTATCTTCACATTTGATTGTCTTAACTGATAAAGGAGAAACCTCTTCAAGAAAATAAAATTGGGTGTGTAATATCTGAATATGCATTTATCTATTCTCTTGTGCTTTATAATCTGCATAAAACCTATTAATGAGTTGTATTAGAATGAGAGAAACTGATGGGATCGGAAAAGATAGCAGAAAAGAACCCTGGGTAACTTCTAGTTCAACTCTTTATTTTTCAGTTAAGGAACTAGAGAACCAGTGAGGTTGAGTGACTTGCCCAATATAATACAAATTATAGAGAGAAACAGAAATCTGCTACATACCACTGACCCTGCTATCAGGAAGAATAAAATCTCTTCCCATCACAGATATATACAGGGATCAAGATAACAAATGATTTCCATTAATACTGCTTTCTAATGTGTATGTATCATCATAATTTTAAAAAAAATCTTCCTGATCACCAACCAAAATAGTTCTGGTTTTGACTAAAGAAAAGAAATATGCTTTATTTCTTCCAAACTATATATCTCAAATTCCTTTACGTCTTCCTGGTGAGAAATGTGTTCAATAACTTCAGACTTTGTTATTGTTGTCTTCAACCACTGTAACTGCCCTTCGGCCATTTTAAATTATGTAGACGTCTTTGGGGGTAGCTAGGTAACACAGAGAATAGAGCACAGGCTCTATTCTCTGTCAGTAGGACGTGAGTTCAAATCCGGCCTCAGACACTTAATGCAAAAACTAGCCATGCGACCTTGGGCAAGTCTCTTAACCCCAACTGCCCTACCTTCTCCCCTCAATGTAAAAAAGCAAAAAAATTAATTAGATTAAAATATTTTTAAAAAGAATTCAGAGGTCTAATTAAATGTCCTACTAAAGTTTGGGTTTGAGGGATTAGGAAATATTTTTGACTGCTAAATGTCACATTCTTACTAACATATCTTAGTATTATTCTGACTTTTAAATTAAATGTACCTTTGCTCATTTATAGATTGTAATTCTATTATTTTCATTGAAAATGCCAAGACCTTGTAACATTTTATTCTGGATTTTCAATCACATTTTTCAATAGTGCTTATTTACATAGACCTGCAAATTTCATTGAGAGATTTAATTCTTTATGATGCTAAAATGTTGAGAAAATGGAACATAATCAACAATGAGAATGACATTCACATGATTCCTAAAGTAATTTAAATGGGTATGGCATAATCAAGGAGGAAAAGAGGTGCTACCTGACCTTGAAAAATAAAAGATAGAAGATTCCTTTGACCTACTTTATAAAAGACCCTAAAGACATCTTTATAGATGAAACTGTAGTTAGAAAGCTATATAAAATAATATGGTTATGGCAAGTAGAACCAACTAAAATGCTTGTCACACTAATTCTGAACTCTGGACCTCCACTCTCTCTAAAAAAAAACAAAACAGAAAACAAACTCAAACAACTTTCAACTTTTAATCTAAGTGTCACAATTAAAATTAGTGAAAACACCCACACACATGCATATAAAAACATATATATTCACTTAAATATTTAAAATCACCCCCTAATATGAATCAGTTGCTTTACATTTGCATTATATTATACTTGACAAAGCAATTTTCACACTCGTTGTTCTATTATAATAATCCTAGGAAGAATTGATATTGTTATTATCTCTGTTTTACCAGAAGATAATCTTAAGTTTAAAGAAGTTAATTATTTTGCCTATAATCTTAAAGGTAGTATGCAAAAATGAGGACTTAATCCCAAGTCTTCTAATTCGTTGTATTACCTATATACTGTTGTTTTGAAGTCAGTTAGGAATGGATGGTAATTGATGCTTTTTTTCTATGTACATACCTACACACATACATGTATACATACATCCGTATTTTATATACACTCGTGTGTATATATAAATACATACTCATATGCACCCATTTATTTACATTCATGTGTATGGGTGTATATATATTTGAACTCAGATACAATTTGATATCTTAAGCACCATAAGTCTACTTGTTAGCCTCCTGTGAGAAGTCTGACGCTAAATTTGACTGGATGAATTTTACTGAGTGAAACTAATGCCATCCCAATATATAAAAGCAAACTATATAGAAAAACAATTCTGCTAAAACGTTTTTAAAATCATAGATATATACAGAGATAGATGATAGATCGACATATAGATAGATAAATCTATCTATGATAGATAGATAGATAGATAGATAGATAGATAGATAGATAGATAGTTAGATAGATAGATAGAACCATGCTTTATACCATATCCAGATAGATTGAGTGGATATGTCGTTATCACTCAACATGTTTGGTTAGAGCACAAGTGGCAAGCAATTTATGGAGAAAGGATAAGGAACTAAGACCAGGATAGTTAAAATGGGTTAATGAAAGTTAAAAGGGATTAGGGTGAGAGTTTGGATCTACTTACTTTAATTCAACAACCATATTTGAAAGTTTTACTATGGGCAGAGTACTTATGTTGGACATGAAGAATAAAAAGACAAAAATGATTCCATACCTCCCCTCAGAGAGCTTACATTTTGGGGTAAAAATAAGCCTAATACATTAAGGAACAATAAGAGGGAAAGATCAAATCACAAAAGGTACTACAAGGAATATTTGAGAGAGGGAGAGACCATTTTTAATGGAAAGAAAAGAATTAGGGAAAGTTACATAAAGTAGTCAGTAGTTAACTGAACCATGAATGAGGATAAAGAAGATAATATAGAAAAGATAGGGAAGGATTATATTCCAGGTTGGAAGAGCATAGCTTCTCTGAATACAGAGAAATAGCTGATGGACAGTTCAATTTAGGAATAGGTTATATTGCAATTTGACTGGAAGGTAGAGTTCATAACGGGCAATAAGGCATGAAATGTAGTTTAGAGTCAGATGGGGGAAGGTCTTAAATGCCAAGGTAAAAAATATGCATCCAGGAAATCAATGAGCAACCTGTGGTGACAATTAAGATGGAGGTTAGGGCTTCTAGATAACCTCAAATTGTGACTAATGGAAGTCCTAGAGAGCTAAATCCTGAAAGTCATAGCTAACCTGAGGTGGGTAGGTGAGTGGGTGGGAGCAGAAGGCTGTCAGGAAGTCAGGAAATGGAATTCAAGCAGCAAAGCTGAACAAAATGTGTAAGTATGCAAATCTTGCTGCTTCATAATATTTCCTCTACCAGTAAATTCTAGAACTTGGTTTACTGGTTATTCAATGAGTCAATAAACATTTATTACATAGTAGGCACTGTATTAAGTGGTGAAGATGCAAAAAAAATGCAGGTACTGTTTTTGCTTTTAGGATAGTTCCTTCTCATATTCTAATGGGGGAAATAAAAGTAAGCCTCAATATAAAAGTACAATACATGGATACGATACGGGATAAATTGCAGTTAATTGCAGAAAGGGAATTAAGTATAAATAAGGAAGACTGGAAAATGCTCCTGGTGGAAGATTGGATTTTAGGTGAAATTTTAATAACACCAAAGAATTCTAGGGATGGGTAACAGCAAGTGAAAATACCCAAGGTCTAGAGATCAACTCTCTTATGAGAGGAATAGCAAAGAGGTCAGTATCATAGGATCAAAGAATACTTGAGCTGTGAGTAAGGTATACAAAGTCTAGAAAGATAAGGAGAAAATCAAGTTAAGAATTTTGAAAATTAGAATACACTGTATTTGACCTGGAGATCATAGGAGTTTCTTGGAATTTATTGAATAGGAGGGTTAAATTGACAGATCTAAGCTTTGGGAAGAAGACTTTGACAACTGAGTGAAAGATGGAATGAAGTTGTGAGAGATTTGTTAGGAGGATAAGCCAGTAGGCAGCAAGAGTTCAGATATGATGTGATGAGGATCTACAAAAGAGTAATGGCAATGATAGTAACATGAAGTGAGACTATATGAGGGATATTAAAAAGTACAAATTGGCAGACTTTTAGAAAAAAAGATTAAATATGGACTGTGTGAATGTGAGAAGTCAAGGGTGACATTGAAGTTGTGAGTCCAAGTGACTGGGGGAATTGTAGTATCCTAATAGTAATAACGGGGTTTAGAGGAGGGGAAATGGGTGGTGGAGTCAAGATAGTGGCATAGAAGCAGGAGAACTCCATGAGCAACCTCATAGCAACTCCCATAGCAACCTCAAATACCTATAAAATATGACTCCAAATAAATTTTAGAGCTCCAGAACTCACAAAATGACAGAGACACAAGGTTTCTGCAGAATACAGCGAGGCAAGCAGACAAGAAGGGTTCATTGCAACAGACTGAGAGCCAAAACCAGCCTGGTCTGAAATCTAGACTTTAGCCCCAGGGGGACCGGGACAACCCGAAGTTGGAGCACTTGGGAGAAAGGATCACCAGGGGCTGTGGCAGTTTTCAGAATTACTAACACATAAGAGGCAGTGGCCAAGTGAGAGGTCAGTGGAACTTGGGTAAATTTTGGGGAAAGGACTGGGTCTGGCTGTCTGCCACCACAGCAAGAAAACAACAGAAGTGGCAGCTCTGCCACAACGTCCACATGGCTGCTTCAGTACTCCCAGCCTGCAGTTTGCAGGGGGACCAAGCAATCATTCAGGGGCTAAGTCTTCTTGCCTTAACCAGCTTAGATCAGGATCATGGTCTTGGGTGCTTGGTCCTGAGGTGTGTGACCAGTGAGCCAAAGCTGGTGGGAGCTGCAGCAGCCTCCTAATAGCTCTTGCAGCTGTGAAAACCCCAGCAATTTGGGACAAAGTGCTCTCCTCTGAAAGCAGAGTTCTATAGAGCCCAAAAGTCAAGTAATTGACTGGCAACATGAGTAGGCAAAAGAAGTGAAGCAAGCTCAGCAAAACAACTTTAGATTCCTTTTTGGGGGACAAAAAGGATCAAAACATGGAACATGGGAGGAAGAAAACACGGTCAGATCTCCTGCACCAAAAGCTTCCAACAAATGCTTTCAAATGTAAATTTATTACAAGCCATAGAGGAGCTTAAGAAGGATTTTGAAAATCAAATAAGAGAAGTGGAGGAAAAATTAGGAAGAGAAATGAGAATGATGAAAAAAAATCATGAAAAGAGAGTCAACACCTTGGGAAATAGATCTAATAGTGGTATTGCTAGGTTAAAGAGTAGACAATTTTATAACTCTTTGGACATAATTTCACATAAGTTTCTGAAATGGTTGGATCTATTTACAGTTTTACCAACAGCAAATGTGTCCCACTTTTTCCACATTCCCTCCAACATTTGTTATTTTCTGCTTCTTTCATTTTAGCTGATCTGATGGGTGTAAGATGATGTTTCAAAGATTTTTTAAAATTTGCATTTCTCTAATAATAATGATTAAGGGATTTTTTTCATATTCTTACTTATTCTTATAACTTTGACAGCATTCTCCATGTATTTGAGGTATGAGACCTTTTCACCTGAAAAACTGTCTATAAGTTTTCCCCCAATTTTATGTGAGCATCCAAATTTTTAAAGAAAAAAATAAGTGAAATACATATGGAAATGAAAAAGAAACTGTATTAATGGGGGAAGTTCCCAACTAAGAACTAGATAAATTTAACTAAAATGTAAATAAGAAAGAAGTCAAGGAGATAAAAGGAATCCTAGATAAGCTAGAAATGATAGGTAAGAAAGTACAGATAGAAAAAGAAAACTATTTGCAAAACTGACTCTATCAATATGAAAAGTTTAACAAAAATCATACTGTCTCAATAGATGAAGCAAAAGCTTTTGACAAAATACAGCATTCACTCTTATTTAAAACATTCTAAAGCATAGGTATAAATGGATTTTTCTTTAAAACTGTAAGAAGCAACTACCTAAAGCCATCAGCAAGCATTGTTTGTAACAAGGAGGAGTTAAAATTAAAATCCTTTCAAATTAAGATAGTGAATTAATTAGTGATACAAGGATGTCCGACAAATAACCAATATTATTAAAAATTGTATTAGAAATGCTTGCAATAACAATAAGCTAAAAAAAGAAATTGAAGGAATTCAGAATGGGCAGTTTTTGATGGAAAAATCAAGACTAGATATTATCATATAAACAAGCTCCAAATCATTATTGATAAGAAAAATGCAAATTGAAGCAACTTTCAATTATCATATCACATGTATTATATTGGCTAAAATTATAGAAAAGGGAAAATTACAGATGCTGGAGGGGATGTAGAAAAATTAGGACATTAATTCACTGTTGGTGCAACTGTAGACTAATGCGACCATTGTGGAGAGCTATATGGAATTATGCTCAAAGAGCTATAAAAACTACATATATCCTTTGATTCAGCAATACCACTATTAGTTTGTTCCCCAAGGTGATCAAAGAAGAAGGAAAAAGCATTTATAACAACTTTCTTTGTTGTGATAAAGAACTGGACATTGAAGGGATGACAATCAGTTAGGAAATGCTTTAAACAAGTTGTGCTATATAACTGTTATGGTATCCTACTCTGCTGTAAGACATACTAAGTTTGTAAGAAAGAAAAAAATGAAGTGAGCAGAACCAAGAGAATGTTGTATACAATAATATTAATATTGTTCAAAGAATAATTTTGAACAACCAAAGTTTTCTGATTACCAAACTCAACCTATAAAGGAGCCATGAAAGAAAAAACTATCTACCTCCAGAGTAAGAACTTATAAATAGATTCATGCATAACATAATGGTGGTTTTCTATAGTGTGGGGTGGGGAGGGAGGGAGACAGTTCAGAACTTAAAATGACCCCCTAAAATTGCATTTTAAAAATGGTTTAAAAGTTGTAGGGGTCAAGAAAATTGAGTGTTGAGGGAAGAAACCCTTAGATTTGGTGATTAAGACCTCTGGTAGTTTTTGAGAGAGCAGTTTTGTTTGGGTGTTGTTAAGCTAAGTTCTATAGCATTATTGTGAGTGAGATGATAAGAATTAGAGGCACCTATTATAGACAATTTCCTTAGGGAGATTAAATGTGAAAGTCTTGGGAGATATAGGAACACAGCAGAGATGGAAGAATGAAGTAAAGGATAAAGATGGGAGAAACATGGACATGCTTGTAGACAGTGAAGAAACAATAGTTGAAAGGGAGAGAATTAAAATAATTGAGGAAATGGGGATCATAGAAGGGACAGTCTGTCAGAGAAGATAGAATTAAATGAGATAATTTTTATTCATGGGGGGTTGGTCTTTGCAAGGAGTAGGACCACCTCTTCATGTTAGACGAGAGTTAAGGAGGAAGTAGTGGATGATGGCATCAGAGAGATGTGAGATAAAAAAGAGAGGAAAAGAGGGAACTCTCAATGAATGACCTCAATTTTTTTCAGCAAAATATTCTGAGGCAAGGTTCTAAGCTGAGAAGGTAGAGGAAGATAGAGCATAAGAGGTTAGAGGATGGAGAAAAAGTTTTGGAAGAGATGCTGTGGTGATTTGGTAGTGAATTAATTAGTGAATGTTAAAAAGATTGAATAGCAGTAGTTAGGGTCCCTTTGAGGTTATGTAACATAAATTTTGTAGTAGATACAGTCAGCAGAGTTGTGTAATTTTCTCCACCTTTGCTCAACAGCACACATGTAAGATCAAAGGCAGCAGATTGTGGAAGTGCTCCAAGGCTGAGACTTTGCAATATGATTAGAAAGAAAGAAGATCAAGAGAAGAGAACAGTCTAAAGAATAACTGGCTGACCAAGAGGTCGAGTTGGAGAAAGGAAGAGAATATAGATATTAAAAGGGTAATGACTTGGGAGGGAGCTGGGTGGTCTAGGGATTAAAGGCTGTGGAGTTAAATAACAAGCATTGGTATTGAAAGGGAAAATAAGTATTGAAATGCTACTAAACTGTGACCAAAAGATCACATTTCAGTCATGTGCATCAGAAGCAGTATGTTTATAGGTGATGGCAGGAACAATGGTATAACCATCTTTGTGTGTGCTTATTCTAGAGTGGAGAAATAGGGAATGGGAAGTGTGTGAGATGTACAACTAGGAGGTTAGTGTTTTATATGGACTATTTATGTCTATGTTAATATTATAATATATTCATATCCTAATATCAATATTATGATGATATACCTAGTGAGAACATAGGAAGAGAGGCAAAGAGAAAGATTGTGAATCAGATATTGAACTCATTGTGCAAGAGAGGGGATGATCTTGGAAGTCTATTAACAACAGCTATAAGGATTTTGATTGGGTAGTAGTTGCAAATTGAGTGAATCTATATGGAAGAGATGATACTGAGTGTGAGGGTAAGTGGAAAACATGGAAGTGATAATGGAGAGCACAGATATTCCAATTCTCTCTCCTCGACCAGTGAATTAGGGGTTTATTGAAAGGGCAGCAAATGCTTCCTCAAAATGATTCCAGGAAGACTATGTCATAAGGAGGGAGTCAAGTTTCAATGAGAAGCAGAAGACAGAAGGAGCTGGAAGGGAAAAGATCTGAGATGAAACTAAGTATGTTGTCTAACTTAAGGTAGAATGGAGGAGTAATGTCTTAGGAAATGAGTAAGATGAGAAACTGGGAAGTTAGTGTTTTTCAAGTACTATTTATATTTATGTTTAAGTTCTCTGGCATAAGGAGGGAGTAGGAGAGGAAAGAAAGCCTATGAGCAAGGCATTTATCTCATTGAATAAAGTAGGAGAGTGTCCTGAAAGTTGATAAACATTTATTAGAATTTTAATGGGGTGGTAGATATAGATTGAGTGAGTGTCAAATGAGAAGAGGTTACTTAGTGTAGAGTGACTTTGGAAGTAACAATTTGTTAATCATTGATGAGTTGGTTCAAATAGGTTATCAATACTAGGGGAGCCTCCTACTGGTTTCCTACTGTGAAATCATCTCTTGGTGAGGGTTTCTTGTTTTGTGCTTGTGGAAAAGGATACAGACTTTTCCCTTCTCCACTGGCCCGAGGTCTGAAAATAGCAAACAACCTTTATAGATTTTTTAAAAAAGTGTTATCACTGTGTCTTATAGGGAAGAATGCAGCGGATTGAAACAACAAATAAAGATAAAACCTAGAAGTTTAAAGAATCATTAACAGTTTATCCTGCTCTAATGTATAGGCCATAAAACCTTGATCTTCCTAAGTTACCCCTCTTTTTGTCTTATTTCCAAATTTTCTCTTCAGATTTAGGTTTTCTAATTCTACCTGCTTTGAATATCGGAAAAAGCTTTAAGTTTCTTCCTGTAGTAAATCTGGTTCAGTCTGACAGGTAAATATGTGCTATGTTTCTCACCTCGGTACTAGATGGAGGAGCCCCAGTTTGAGGTAGACTCATTCTTCTTTAACTCTCTCCCTCTCACTACCCCAATCCTGGTGCATTGAAAGTACCCTATGGCTAAGGCCTGTAATGGGCATTGCTCTTAACATGTCTAGGTATGTGTAGGCCCAGTGAATTCCTGGTTTTGTACTCTGGCCCTCTGGACAAGGAGATGCCCTCCATATCTGGATTGTAAAGATTCTTCTGTCGAGATTGAGGTTTCCAACATTGTCCTTTTTGGTTCCTCCTTTATTTTCTCTATTATTATTATTATTATTTCCTTTTTTGGAGGGGAAAGTAGGGTAATTGGGGTTAAGTGACTTGCCCAAGGTCACATGGCTAGTTTTGCGTTAAAGGTCTGAGGTCAGATTTGAACTCAGGTCCTCCTGACTCTAGAGCCGGTGCTCTATTCACTGTGCCACTTAGCTAGTTGCCTCCCTCCTTTATTTTCTTAAGGGTTCAATTACTCCTGCTACTGGAATATCTCTCTCACATTTGATCTCACATTTCTGTCTTCTTTGGTTTGTCTGACAAAAGTTCACAGACAAGTAGTTGTAGGTTGTTTAGCCCATTGGCACAAATGTATTAGCCAATTCTTGTACTGGCACCAGGAGCATTTGCTCTCTAGAGTCCACGGAGTTCAGGAACACATATTCCCTGCGCTTTATGTTCCCAAACTGTTCCTTGAGATTTTCCCAGCAGATTCTTCTTATTTCTTATATAAAACTATACCTCTGGATGGATCACCCAGCTTATTGTTTTTCTTATTGAATCTTAGTTCCCCTCAGGTCACTGGCAGAACTGAATTAATAAGCATATTTTGAGTCCAATGAATCTGTTCTACCCATTTTTAATTCATTGAAGTCCAATGGAGAAAAACAAAAACCCAACAACCTCAAACTCATAACAAGTAACAAACATTTCCCTCACCAATAAAGTCAGCACCATGGCAATATTAAAAAAAAATCTATGGATAGACAGCCAAAGGTTATATAAGACAGAAATCCCTACTGAACTGTATTTCCAGCTCAGGGTAGACTGATCTCACTCTGCCATGTGACAATATGACTGCTTTTCAAATTTATGCATAATCTGAGAAACTATCTGTTTAGAATGAACTAGTGCTGGAAAGGATCATATGTTCCAGTCTCCTCATATTACAAACAGGAAACTGAGGCTCAAGGTAGTTAAATAACTTGTACAAAAATATTCATACACTGTGTGAGAAACTGAGATTTTCCTTTACTCCCCAATACAGCAGTATTCTTTCACAAAACCATTTTGTCTTTCTTGACAAAGTCATTGGCATCTTCCATTGATTAATTTCCCCAAATGGAATATTTATTCACTCAGCACAGTATCTTTTATAAGTAAGTCTTAAATGGTAAGTTTACCTATGACATTAAGGGTGGTGGGAGTAAAATTGTCACAAATGGAACTAGGCAGACCTAGTTTTTAGAATCAACAATAGCACTGTCTGGCTCCGTAATTTTTAATGAAAGTTTTTCATGGATTTAATTTACTCTGCCATAGAATGAAGGAATAGATTATATAATTTCTCAAATTCCTTTTAGCTTAGTGGAAAAAGTGCTGGACTTAGAGTCAGCAAGACTATTACCCCAGGCACTTAACTAACTATGTAAACATGGGCAAGTTATTTAATCTATCTGCCTCAGTGTCCTTACTTGCAAAATGGAGATAAGGATAGTACCTAGTTTTCAAGGTTATTATTACATTAAAAGGTGATATATACAAAGTGTTTTGCAAATTTTAAAGCAATATATAAATGTATGGGAGTAGGAGCAGGAGTAAGAGTAGGAGTAAGCAAGAGTAACAGTAGCAGTAGTAGTAGTACTAGTAGTAGGAATAGGAGTACATGGAGGAAGAAGAGCAGGAGCAGGAGAAGCAGGAACTACTGGAGGAAGTACTGTGTGTATGTGTATACACACACACACACACACACAATTGGAATCTATCTACCAGGGTGTTTAGGAAGATCAGATAAGATAAAATATATAAGACCCTTTGCAAATAAAAAATTGTCAAACAAATATTAGCTGTTATTATTTCCTTTCTTGGAATAATCCTATTCAGTATTTTAGTGAAATCACTCCTCATGAAAGTGTGGAAATAGAAGTATAATATGGAAATCAATTCTATCTAAAACATCACTATATATTTTTGTATTAGACCAGCACTCAAAAGTAGCAGGACTTGTTTAGTGAAATTTATATATTCAGTGTTGCCCAAAGATAAAATACATTTAAAAGAAATGTTTTGCTAGCAAATGTCATTGATATAATAGTGTGAATGATTTTATTATATTCCCACTGACTCCATAATGTATAAGATGGTCCTGGATAAAAGTCTTGATAAAATGGGTGCCTATTTAAAGAACACACTGAATGTATTAGAAGAAAGAAAAAAGAATGTAAAAGAAGTTCAAAAAAGTTTTTGTATAACAGGTTTCCACACTCTGTGCTTTAGCTTTGCATGATTTCCCCCCAGCCTTTTCAGAAATGTTATTAACTTCAGAAAATTGTTTTTTTCTCCTTCGTGTTGAGAGGAAAAGCAATTTGAAATGTTTATTTTATATTTGAAGAGTCCTATTCATAAGAAAAAGGCAAAAAATATTATTGCTGACTACAGTTTGTGACTCAAAACCCACAGAACTGTACTATCACTCAGCAATTTGCTACAGTGTGGGTCTGATAAATAAATCTAACATTTATTTCATTCATTAATACAGATTAATGCATATAAGATAATTACAGCTCCATGAAGAGAGAGGATTCTACAGCCATCACCATTTACCCCCAATGGTGGTCAAAATGCCATGTTCCTAGGTGGATGTCAAGAGAGCTATTTCACCCTAATAGAATCTCTAGCAGCTAAGTTCTTGCTCATTCACACTAAATGACCCAAGACCCACTGCTAATTACCAAATTTTGTGTACTTATATGTAAGCAAAGAGACAAAATGTCATGAAATAAAGGATACCCTACCCAGGAAATGTCCTTTTGTGCATAATTCAACAGAAAACAGACTCCAATGGTTAATACAAGTAATCAAACAGCTTAGTAAGCACTTTAGCATAGTGTATTGGAAAATCAAGTTACACAGAATTTCTAAAAGCCATTGGCTATGCTATCTAGTTTGGTAAACTGCAATCCGAAACCTTTCTCAATAGGTAATAATGCTTTACCAGAATTTACGTCTTCATGAGATTTCTATTTCTCTAGAAACTGTACTCCCTATGTGATGGCTCACACTCCAATGACCTTATTAAACTTTAATTATGCTATATTGAATGCGTTTCCATAATACTTACACATAGGCATATTTACAAATATCTGCATCTGCAATCCATTAGAATGAAAAAGCAAAAATTCTGTGATTTTTCTTTGTAACTCAAGATCATCTTTATTCTTAATCAACAAGCATTTATTAAAAATTTACTAGATATTAAGCACTGGGATAAACATTGAGAATATTAAGGAAGGAACAATGTAAGATTCATCACCTAAAGTAGCTTACATTTTTAAGAAGATGACACTTTGCAAATCACTAAGGGGAAGACTTTAAGATATATAGAGTGAAAATTGTAAGCCATCTCAGAAGGAAGGCATCTCATGATGGGGAGGACCTAGAGTAACCTCATATAGAATGTAGTTTAGTTGAGTCTTGAGGAGACAAAGTTGAGGAGGGAGACCATTACAGGCCAGGGCAATAGCCAACAAAAAGTCATGGTGAAGTTGGCTAATGAAGTGTCATGTGTAAGAAGAACAATAAGGAAATCAGGGTTAATGGACCACAGGGTACAAAAGAGGGAGGGAAGAAGTACTAGGCACTGTACTAAATTCATTATAAATAATATCTCAAGTGATCCTCACAACCCTGAGAGGTATGTACTATAATTATCCTCATTTTATAGTTGAAGAAACTAAGGAAGACAGAAGTTAAGTGACTCATCTAAGGTCACAAGCCTGGGAAGTGTCTAAGACCAGATTGGAGCCCAAGTCTTCCTGACTCCAAGTCTGGCACTCTAAGCATTGTACCACTATACCATATTTCATTCTTGAAGTTCATAGGGAGCCAATAAAGTCGATGTAGCAGTGTCATGATAGGGTTAAACTCCACTTTAGAAAAATCACCTGGGCAGTTGAATGGAAAATAGAATAGGGAAAATTTTGAACCAGGGAATCACAAAAGAGGGAAATCACAGTAGTCTAGACATGTTGTCAAGAGGACCTGCACCAGAGTGGTGGCACCAGAGGAAGAAGGAAGAATGTATAAGAAAGGTTGTGGAGAGATGGAGATAGTAGTGGTAAGGCTTGGTAATACTTGAGAAATGGGGAACAAGTGAGAAAGAACAGTCTGTAAGGGTTAGAATGAGGGAGAATGAGGGGTGGCTAGGTGGTACATTGAATAGAGCACCAGCCCTGGAGTCAGAAGGACCCGAGTTCAAATCTGGCCTCAAACACTTAATACAAAACTAGTCATGTGACCTTGGGCAAATCACTTAACCCCAATTGCCCTCTGAAAAGCAAAAAAAAATGATGGAGAATGGGATGTGTGTGGAAACAACACATTAATGGAAACTGAAAAGTGTGTGTGTGAATGTGTGTGTGTGTGTGTGTGTGTGTGTGTGTGTGTCTGTGTCTGTGTCTGTGGTGGGGTTTGGTGGTATTTTGTAGAAGCCAAGAAGAGCTTCTTATGGAGACTGCAGTTACCAGGAAGGTTTTGAGCCTTCTATGAAGGAAGGCTTTGGGAGGAATTAAAGCTTTGCTCTACAGTTTTCTAATCCAAGAGAAGAAGCAATTTAAGGTGAATATCAAAACTTCAGTCCTCTTGGTGGTAAAGAGATTCCAGGAGATCACCTTATCAAGGGTGGGGTGAGTTTGCCCCTTTAAAACAAAGACAAGCAGAGCTGCTCCTGAATAATGGATATGGAGAATGGACTTGGCTTGGATTGTAGACAGTGGGGAAATGGTCAGTAACCAGAAAAGATTAAAGAGGAGAGGATTAAAAGATTAAGAGGAGAGACATGGAGATAATCTACTGGAGGAGATGGGATGTCAAAATAGAGGGAAAATAAGTAATCTAAACTTTTCTCTATGCTAAGGCTAAGTAAATTATTCAAACCTCAGTTGTGTATTTTCTGACTTATGACTACTATTACTATTGGGTTTCCTCTTTGCTATTTCAGTATGTTTTTTGTTCTTTGCTTGTGCCCCTGGTTTTCCAGGTTCTTATTATTGGCCTTGTTATTGTTATTAGTTTGTAGTAACATTGACATTATGCCAAATGTTTGGATGGTAACAAAAAAAAAAGATGACAATTGGAACACTTGGCATCCTGAAGAAAAACAAATAATGTTCTTCATTTTTGATATTTTTGACATTATTTAACCAGTCAACACCATTTATTCACCTAATGATTGCAATGCTCTGCTAGATGTCAGTGTAGTAATATGAAGATTAAGACCAGATTCCTCAACCTCAATGAGTCTAAAATTTAACTGTGAATCCTGAAGACATCCACATGAAAGAAATGAAGGAAACTGTAATGGAGTAACTTAAAGTAGCACAAATTAATAACTATAAAATGCCAGTAGAGTGAACATAGACATAGTTTTGATATTGACTTTCCTTAATCTTCTTGAATAAATTTTATTTTCCTTAACTATCCACCTTTAAGCCATCATTACATTACATTTTTTAAAAATCTAATTTTCATTCATCTAGTTTTAGAGAATTGAGAATTCTGATACATACTCATGTAACAGATGAGACAAAGCACCACATAGTCACAGAGGGAAGGCTCTTGAAGCATTTCTAAATATGTGCATAGAAATCAATATGTAAAATTTATTATTAGGTTTTGAATATTAGTCTGATTTGCTCATTGTTTTTATTGTATTTTAAATATATATATATATCTGTATATACACCCATGTGTATATATGCTCATGTGTGTGTATATAGAGATGGAGAGAGATTACTTGTTATAAATGTAATTCTCCACATCCTCCACTATGAAGTTTAATACATTTAAAAAATATTGCATTTTATCAGTAAAGTATAAGTATGCAGATGAATGGATATTCTATAGAGCTAGACCATGAAAACCATTTTTTAATATATTCTGTAGATCAGTGGTTCTCAGTCTTCCTAAAGTTGCGACCCTTTAACACGCTTATGTCGGGGGAGACTGCATGTGTGCAAACCCGCTTAGAGACGGATAGAGGAGACATATCTCAGTTCCAAAGACCAAAGGAAATATGTGTTTTCCAATGGTCTTAGGCAACCCTTGTGACCCCTGAGGAAAGATCATTTGATCGCCCAAGGGGTCACGACCCACAGGTTGAGAACCACTGGTATAGATGGACAGCATATTGGATCCACAATTGAGTATCAGAAAGAAAACTGATTAGACTCAGTGCTTTTAGTGTTCTTATTTCCCCCCCTCAAACAATCAATTAATCCACATTTATTAAGGACCTACTATTGATCAGATGTTGTGATTAGTGCTGGAGATACAAAAAGAGACAAAAGATAGTCTTTGTCCTCAAGGACCTTATAATCTAATGGAGGAGACAAACTACAAATACATTTATACAAAGCATGTCATATAGTGGATAAAAAGGAAATAATTAACAGAGAAGGTACTGGAATTGAGATGGATTGGGTAAGGCCAGGATATGTAGGGCTTTGCATGTTAAACAGGGAATTTTTATTTGATACTAGAAATAATAGGAAGACACTGGATTTTATTGAGTAGAAAGGATGAAGTGATTACACCTGCATTTTAGTAAAATCTCTTAGTGGCTGAATGGAGGACAGATTGAATGTGACAGATTTAAAGCAGGTATCAGCAGCTTGTTGAAATAATCAAGGCATATGGTGATGAATACCTTCCCTAGCATGGTAGCAGTATCAGAGGAGAGAAGGGATCAAAGTTGAAAGCTTTTGATAAGAAGAAATCAACCAGCCTCACTGATAGCTTGAATATACAGGGTGAGAAGTAAGTAAGCAATCCAGGATGACTTCTAGGTTGGGAGCTTGTGAGATTGGGAGGATAATGTGCCCTTTAGAATAATAGGGAAGTTAGATGGGTGGAAGGTTTGGGGAAAAATAATGAGCTTTATTTGGGACAAATTGAGTTTAAAATATTTACTGGAGATCCAGTTTGAGATATCTGAAAGGCAGTTGGATACATGAAATTGGAGGTCCGAAGAGAGACTGGAGCAGGATAGGTAGATTTGAAAATTATCAACAAAGAGAGAAACAAAGTCCCATCTTGTTAACCATGATTTCCAGTAATACTGTTTGGCTCTGCATACTGGTATGTTTGGTTATATGAATGAATGAATGAATGAATGAATGAATGGTCATGTATAAAAGCACTTACTTTGTCTCAGATACTATGCTAAGTCCTGAAGATATAAAGATAAAAGCAAATAAAGTTATTACCCTCAAGGTACTTATATTCTAATAGATATAGACCACACTATAAAAGGAAATACCCACTAAGGTGATTAAAAAAATGTGGGATCATAGTATTTATAGAATCATAGACCATTATATTTATAAGTACCTTAAAAATTATTGAATCTAATGAACTCATTTTAACAGAGGAAAAGAAAAAGAAAAACTTGGGTTCAAACAGAGGAAGCAACTTTCCAGTGACAAAGAGAGGGAAAGTGAATTGCCAAAGAAGTACTAAGAAAAGGCTGATCTGAGATTCAAATCTGAGAAATGATAAGTCAATCAATTAAGCATTCACTAATTGCTGGGGACTGGGCTAGGCGTTGTGAAGAATGAAGACAAAAGTGAAACACTCTCTGTTTTCAGGGAGCTTAATGAAGGTCCTTAAATGTAATGTATGAGATTTTCACATGAGTCAGAAGACAATCCCCCCCCCCATTTTCATAATCTTTTGCATTGGAAATAGAATCCAGTAATTATATGTATATGACTCTATATTCTTATATTCTTTTGCATACTATTTCTAGTGAAAAAAACAGTTTAGGTCTTTTGGCTATTTTTGTCTTTATCATGATCCTTTTGATGATCTCTATCCACTGGACTCACTTCTAATGTAGGGCAGGAAATATGGAATTTGGGAACTCTGAATGGTGCTGGAGACTAAAGGGCTTATACATGAATTGCAATAAGATTTGGCATGATGCAGTCTTTGTTCTTGTGGCAGAGGCAAAAGAACACTACAGCTATACATCAGAGATATTGCAGCTTCAGATCACTGAAATAAAGTAAATATTGAAATAAATCAAGTCATGATTTTTATTTGTTTCCTAGGGCATATAAAATTATTTTAAATTAAAATGTAGTCTACTGTGTTCAATAGTATTATGTAAAAATGTACATAACAATTAAAAATACATTTTTCCTTAAAAAGTGTTAACCACCATCTGAGCTTTCATCAAGTTGTAATCTTTTTTTCTGGTGGAGAGTCTTGCCTTGATGTTGATGGCTGCTGATTGATCAGGGTGGTGGTTGCTGAAGGCAAGGTTACTGAGGGTGACTGTGGCAATTTCTCAAAATAATAAAATAATGAAGTTTGCCACATAGATTCACTCTTCCTTTTACTTAAAACCTTTGAGGCCATTGTAGGGTTATTAACTGGCCGAATTTCAATATTGCCTTATCTCAGGATATAGGGAGAAAGAATGGAATGGCTGTTAAGTGGAGTAGTCAGGAACACACATAACATTTATTGATTAAGTTTGCTGTCTCATATGGACTCTGTCTTTGGCACACCAAGGCAATTACAATAATAACATAAAAGGTTACTGATTACAGACTACCATACCAGATATAAAAACATGAAAAATTTCAAATATTGGAAGACACAGAGGTATGATGTGAGCACATGCTGTTAGAAAAAAGGTGCTGATAGATAGACTTGCTTTAAGAAAACCTTCTATTTGTAAAAAATAAGAAATCTAAAAGGCACAATAAAGTGAAGCACAATGAAATGTGGTATGCCCATATATCTGAAGTTAGAGAATGGTAGAATCCAAAATTATCCAATCTGCAAGGAAAATAAAATCTAAAATATTGAGGCAGAGCTCTGAGCCATTTTTTTCAAGAGACCCCCCCTAAGGCCTTTCTTTTATAGGGACTGATACCCAGACACTGAGAGACAAAATAAACAGTAGAGTCTTATTGTTGGTCAACCTTGCATTTGAACTTCCAGGAGACCAAGAAATTATGTATCAGTATGGATGATCACAGGATGGGCAAAACAAGAGTTATCACCACTAATGAAATGGTCACAAGATGGTCCCATGTTCATACTGGGCAAGAAAGAGTGATCTGGAGGTAGAAAAATAAGTCAGGGTATTTTCTATATGACATCAAGGCATCTTACCCAAGCTGGGTTTGGTCATCAACATTCTTATGGTTAGGCAAATAAA
>CM053601.1:95155603-95174085 GCA_028646575.1 Pseudocheirus occidentalis | reverse complement strand
CTCTTTTGCTTCTGAGTTTGTGATCCTATGAATCACCTGACAGCAGCACAAAGTTAGCCCTAAGTAAAATGCTATGAATTCTTTAAAATTATCTCTTGATCTATTAGCAGTATTTTTCAGTTGACTGAATTGCATATGTGTCTTGTCTTAGATGAGAGGAAGGAGGCAAATTTCAAGAGACAGATACCTCTTTTTCACTGTTTTGTTTATAACTCTTATCTTTTAACAATTTACTCTTTTACTTGGATTCTCTCCTTCTCAAGATTCTGGTCTTAAATTTCATTTCCAACTGGTTAAATTGAGCAGAATCAATAAATAAGCATTTATTAAATAACTTTTGTATTTTTCTTGCCTGGCAGGGATAAAAAAAGAAGTGCTGAAAGGGCTGAGAAGCCTAGCTAGGTAGCTGCCATACTAATATTGACCTCTGAAGAGTTAACAGTTGGTCTATATATTATAACTAGCACTTAGTCATTTAAATTTAGCCATGATTACATCCTCAGATAATTAAATGGATTGATTTGGATATTCTCACCCATAATGCAAATTACAGCATACTGATTCCTGATATTCCTTGCTTGACATTTCACCAATGAGAGTCCCATGAATTTGCCACATCTTTTTCCTAAATTAAAATAACTTTAACATAAGATAATTCTGCTAAGACTTCCCCACTCTCTCTTAATAACATAAGGATATCAGGAGTCATGTTTTGATCATTCCTCTTAATACATATAATATTATATAACGTATAATAATATAATATCATAAAGTCTTTATATGTATAAAGCCTGAAATTTTTTAGTGATATACACATATCTATATAGATATATATGTATCTATATCTCTCTGTCTCTCCATCTATACCTGTATCTATATCTTTTGCTCCGGTCCTTCTTTGATTTCCTTTTTCATTATGTGTGAAATTTTTTCACACTCACTATGCATTTGTTTTAGGAAGAAAAAAAAAACCTTTGTTCCATGAAAATATCTTTAGTTTTCCAAAGACAGCCCAAGTCCAATTTTCAGCATAGGCCCAACACATTGCTTGTTTGAAGTGTTATACAGATGCACTCTCTCTCTCTCTCTCTCTCTCTCTCACAAGTTGTATATATTAATGTATAAACTTCATAGATTATCTATATAACTGCATATTATAATATAGATAATAGGCCTCCATTCACTTGTTTTCTTTTCACGTAGACGATTAGGTCAAATAATTTTGAGTGACTTTGGATCTTTTGCAAGAGGCTGTATCATATTCTAGGGCTTGGTTAAATTAGAACAGAAGTATCTATTTCATCATATATTTCCAGGTAATCTCCTAGACAAGTACTATCCAGTCCTAACCCTGCTTAACTTCTGAATTAAAATAAGCTTAGATGTAGTCAGGGAATTATGGCCACTTAGACTGGTCATTCTAGAAATCTTTTGAAGATTTTCTAAGAGATGCCATTTGTTCTTTTTTATGTATTAAGGCTGAACAATCGCTTTGATCCACTGGAGAATTGTAGAGTGTGGACCCCCAAAATTTTGGACTGTCCCTAGAATACTAGGGAACTAGAGGTTAACTGGTTAACGTATGAGAGTTTGTAATGTTTCCAGAAGTTTTGGACTCAACTCTTATTCATCAGTCCTAAATGAGTGAAAAAGGTAATGATGATGTAGTACAGTTTCTCAAACTGTGCTGCAAAGAACAGTGAAATATTCCAATTTTTAAATGCATCTTAAAATCATAGTTTTAGTGGATTTTACTATCAGAGTTCTATCAAAGTTTTATTTAAATTAAAGGTCCTAACAGCATGCAAAAGTTTCAGAGCCACTGATGCAGTGGATGTGAACTCCTTTCTGAGCTGAAAAATATGTCTTTGCATCCTTCCTCTTATATACTAATGGTATGGACCAGTTATTTAACCATTGAGTGCTACAGGCCACTGAAGACAATAAACAGCAGAGTCATTTTTTGGTAAAGAATGTTGATTACTAGAAGTCCTCTAAACTGATGAAATCACAGACTTCAATTAAAAACAACAAAAACAACCAATCAAACAACAATGAAAAATAAATGAAACTGTGCCAAGGATAAATGAATATAGTTCAAAAAGCATCACCATACATTTACTCCTTTTCCCATCATGCCAGGTATGAATCAGGAATAGGGTGAAATAGCTCTTGAGATGACAGGGAAGGGAAGAGAAAAGTGTTTAGGTAAACACAATTTAGAAAAAGACAGTGAATAGTATTATTTTTAAAAAGGAAACAGGAGATATCCCTCAGAGTCTGGAGTGTGAAGAGAAATGTGTATGCTAGCACAAATATTTGCAAACTATAACTATTAACCAGTTCAATAAATGTTTTCACTTTTCCTCTAACACACAGAATAGTAGAAGCTGTGAAATAAATTGACCCCAATGTGCAGTTGTGTATGAAACCCCAGGGAAGATCCAAGCCATGGGAGCATAAAGGCACTTATGGTTGAGACTAATACAGTATATATTTTTCTAAGGCAAAGGGATTTCTGTCTAGAACTATCTCTCAAAGTGAAAAAAAACACATATCTCTCATGACAGAAAGACTGCAGTCTATCCATCATTTTCACAGTAACCTTTTTGTTTTTATTTTGGTCCTTGAAAGCTCCTTTTTTTAAATAGTTCTACAAGAAAAACTGCAACTTACAAAATTCTAAAGTGAATATCACAAGCAACTGTTTGGATCTTACTCTGACAGCTCAGAGATATGCAGCAACTTATGAGTAATTTAAGTAATTTGAGCCTCTGCCTCTTGAGATAACAAAAAGTTGTAATGTTAAGTGATATGTTAGCATTTCCTGATCCCCGTTCTTCCCTAATGCCAGATTCATTTGTCAGTTTCTTTTTTCTGTTTTTGGCTTCAATACTTGATAGATCTGTGAGGTTTTTTAGTGTGGCACTCCTTTCTACAAAGCTGATTACAGCCCTTCTATGGCTCAGTTGATATTCTTTGAGTTCCCTTAGCAAGTAATTTCATGATACTGTAAGTAAGCTGGTGATGAACTCCTTCCATTAAACTAGTTTGGTCCTTAAGTCACACAAAAATCCATCACTGGGACAGCACTTGCACCTTGGTAGATTTTGTTAAAGCTAAATTCCACTAACAAGGCCTTTATAAATCCAGTGTTATCTCCATCCCACAATGAGGCATTAGAGACAAGTTTTTATGAAGGTTTTCTTCTCTCTTTCTGTCTCTGCCTCTGCCTTGTCTCTGTCCATCTGTCTCCATACACACACACACACACACACACACACACACAAATAGAGATAGAGATACAGATAGAGATATGGAGGGAAACAACAACAACCAGAACTTGGCTCTTCCATTGTATCTTACATAATTTACAACTTCAAGTCTGTCTTTAGATTTCAGATGATCTTCACTAGGGAATTGGAAAAGAAAAATGTCATGAGGGAAATAGATATAAAATATATAGTAGAAAAATAACTATAGAATATAGTACTTTCTCATTATAAGTACAAGTGCTTCTTCATGCTCACCTGCCTGACAGCCTTCACTAGGCATCCTCTATCCCCTGAACAAATACTGAAAATAATCAAACAAGCAACAATATATGATTGAACAAATAATTCAGGTTAATTGAAGAGACAAATGATATGGTATCGAAGACAGCAAGGAATAGAATGTAAAGTTATTAAGAGCAGGAACTATTTTATTTTGTATTTCAATGCTGGATGGCATGTGAAGTTTGGTCTAATTTCCTGGAACCATCCAAATGTAGTATGCTGCATAAGTCTGCACTGTATCACTAATCAAAAAGGCTCACGCAGGAAACATGTGTTTCTACACTGATCTGATTAACATTCTAATTCAAAGGTCCTATATATAGCATATTGGTTCAAGTAAGGGGAAACAGGACAATAGTGGCAGGTAAAGTGACAAGATGGCCTGATGGTACAGCTAAATGAGATATAAAGTATTAGTTTGCATTCAGTTTGATGGTTACTTGTGTTGAACTAATTTCTCTTTTACTTCCCTCCCCCACCACATCTCTCTCTCTCTCTCTCTCTCTCTCTCTCTCTCTCTCTCTCTCTCTCTCTCTCTCTCTCTCTCTCTTTCTCTTCTCTCTTTGTTTCTCTTCTCTCTCTCCTCTCTCTCTCCACCCTCCTTCCCCCTCTCATTTCTTCCCCTCTTCCTATCTTCCTCTCCTCTCTACCTCTCTCTCCCTCCCTTTTAGGAGCAGCTTTAATTACTTGTTCATACTCTAAGTAGATTTAGGTCTAACAGCCCCAGGACACATTTCAACAACTTGAGACAAGAGCAAAAGAAAACAAATTAAGAAATTGTTCTAGACAAGGGAAAGGAATTGAGAGTGTAATACCTTGGGGGAACCTTCCTCTCATACCTGTGGCTCAGATAACCCAGGTTCAAGGTATTCTCTAGTGCCAAATTCACTCAAAACAACAGCTTCTATTTCCCCACTTGTGTGTTTACTTTTTTGTTTTATTGTCACTCAAAAGACAAGGTTAATCCAAAGCAAGGACCATTGATGAAAATGTTGATTAATACTTTTTCTTGCTCCCTCCTTCCCCTCAAAAGCTTTGAGCACACTCTTCCACAAATATTTAAATAAACAATGTCTTTGTTGGGCGAGGCACAACTAGGAATTATGTAAGAAGGGAAGCTGTGACAATAATTTACGTTCTGTCTAACTTTTTGAGGTGGTCTGGTGGAGGTGTACTGGTGTATAGGACAGGTTGGCAAGGAAGTAAAGCCTTCTTGAGGCCAGATAATTGGGAGGGTAGAGATTGGAAGAGAAGGAGATCCAACTGGATCCTGCTGAAAATGGCTTGAGGCTTCCCGTGATTTCCTTTTGGGTTCTCATCTTTATGCCAAAATCCCAGAGATTTTGAGAAGATAACAAGAGAAACTGAAAAAGATCTAGGCAGCCTGCCTGCAGCGGATCCTAGAGAAGGAGAAGCAATTAAAAGTACAGTCCACTTCTTCTGCTCCCCCTTCCAAGTATACTTAAGAAACTGACATAAAAATTGTTTTCCCACCTCTAATAAAAAAAAGAGTGATCAGTCAACAATTAAGAACCTACTAAATGCTAGGTCATTGTACTTAGCACTGGGAAAGCGTTTTTTAAAGTAAAAGACAGTCCTTGTAATAATAATATCACGGTTTTTGTTGTTTGATTTTACCTCATTTGGAATAATTTGATTCCATATTTTGAGCCACATAACTCAGCAAGAGTTCAAGTTGAAGAAACTGATTTTCCAATATTCAAATTTCCATTATCTAAGCATGGCTACTAGTTTCATTAAGCTTTTTATTTTGGTGGGGAGACAAGGTATAAGTATCAGGTTCAAGGAAAAATCTTCAATGAGAAGCAAGAATATTTTTCTAAACATAAAACTTGGCTCACTTCCTTTTGAAAAACCACAATTATTAAAAAAAAGAAATGAAAAATGTAAATTACCAATTTTATCCATCTGTGTTATCTATACACTAAAACTAAATTACTTATTTAGTGCCTTTTAAGAAATATACCTGTTAGCCTCAGACACCTCTAAAAAGTGTTTTAGGTACTTGTTTGCTATACAAATTGCTCAAGCATATATTATTTAAAGCTTAGCATTTTTCTGTTTACAGTTAAATATATTTCCCTGTTCTTGGTCAGAAATATTAGAGTGAGTTGTGAAATAAACACTATTAAACAAAATCTGTACTAGGAATATTCTGAAATATGTAAAATTAATCATTCTGTGCTATAGTTTAAGGAGACACATGAAACAATCTTGTAGTCATTATAACCTTCATATCATAGACACATCACTGTGTACATATATTTTTGCTTACTGAAATTAACAAAACATTTTTCAATGAAATAATCTATTTATAATGATCTGGTCAATAAACTTAGCAAAATACAGTTGTAGTTAATTGTGCATTCCTTATCAAACCTTTTAGAAAAATCACATGAATATTGTCCATGGTCACTTAAATCAGGAAATTAATATCTTCATGCTCAGCTTCTTGAAGAAGACTAACGCTGCACATATATCATTGCAGGTTGTTAGAAAGGGTCTTTCCTTCCAAAAACCACTACATCCTCTAGAATTTGAAACTTCAAAGTACAAACATCCCTTCAAGAGGATCACATATTGAATTCCTTTCAACAAACAGGTAGCATGTTAGGAGTAATTATGAGCTGAGTAAACTTGATACAGTGGGAAGGGTACTTGATCAGGGTTGGAACTCCAATTGTGATGCTGTGTGACTTTGGGAAAGTCATTTTCCTTCACTGAACCTCAGTTTACTTTGTTTTTCTTTTTTAATAGGTGGGATTTTCTATTTTTCCCACCATGTAACATGTCAAGAAAAAATTTAGCAGTTTTTTTACAAGACTTGATTTCCAAAATTTTCTCCCTTATCTCCCTTCTTCTGAAAATGGTAGGCATTTTGAGATAGTTTCTACACATGCTATCATGTAAAAATATTTCCATATTGGTCACAGTTATAAAAGAAGAAACAGATCAAAATAAAGAAAAAGAAACATGAGAAAGAATAAACTAAGTGAAAAAATATGCTTTGATCTGCATTCAGAATTCATCAGTTCTTTATCTCGATGCAGATAACATTTTCCTTTTTGAGTCCTTTGTACTTGTCTTGGATTATTGTGTTTCTAAGAAGAGCTGAGTCATTCATAGCTGATTATCATGCATTGTTACTAATACTATGTTCATTATGGTTCTGCTCATTTCATATTGCAGCAATTTTGTTCAAGTCTTTCCAGGATTTTCTGAAATCTATATGTTCATCATTTCTTATTGCACAATTGAATTAAATTACATTCATATGCCAGTTTGTTCATCTATTTCCGAACTGATGGGCATTTCTTCAGTTTCCAATATTTTACCATCACATAAAGACATGATACAAATATTTTTGCACTTATAGATTCTTTTTCTCTTTTTTATGATTTTTGGGGGCAACAGACCTAGTAGTGGTATTTCTGGTTCAAAAGGTGTGCACAATTTGGTTACTCTTTGGGCATAATTCCAAATTCATCTCCAAAATGATTGAATCAGTTCACAACTCCATCAACAATGCATTAGCATCCCAAATTTTCACATATTTTATCCAGAATTTATCATTTTCCTTTTCTGTCATATTAACCAGCCTAATAGTTATAATTAATATCTCAGATTTCTTTTAATTTGCATTTCTCTAGTCAAAAGTGGTTAAGAACACTTCTTCAAATATCCATAGATAGCTTTGATCTTTTCATCTAAAACTTCCTATTCATATCCATTGATCATTTATCAATTAGGGAATTAACTGTATTCTTGTAAATTCAACTCAGTTATCTCTATGAGAAATGAGTTTCTTTTAGGGATACTTGCTATAAAGATTGTTTGCAGTCTTTTGTAACGCCATATATGAGCAGCTTTCCAGAAGAATGCTACTGTGAATAGCTTTTAAGGTTCTTATTGCACAGTATAATGAACACTATATTTATTCCATAACAAATCAGATCAAAACATTCACAGAAAATCAAGGAACAGCATTCACAATATTACAACTTATCACAGAAAAATCACAATATAATATTCACAACACCTTATCATTAAAATGGCCATATAGTTTCCACCATAGTGGCCACACAGTTTTGAACAAAGAACAATCATCTGGTATCCCTAAGGAGTTTTTCCCCCTTACTTAGTCATTCAAGCCATCTCAAAGTACAATAATCATAGTCTTCCACTCATGGGGCAACTAAGTTAACTCAATCAATCACTTATTCAGCAATCACTAAGTATCATTAATCACTAAGTACAATCATTAGAAAATAGACAAAGTCTCCCCCCTAGGTCACCAGTCAACTACAATTTCATCATTACTCAGTACCCATGGAAAGGTGTTTTCATCTTGACTTGGTTCTCAGATTCCCTGGATCCACTTCCATGTTCTCAGATTCTACCTGAATTTACCAAACATTCCTCTGAATTCAAAGGTAGATAGCTCCGAGTTCCTTGTACAGCTCTCCAGTTAAGTCCTGCTCCAAACTGAAGTTCACAGGGTACAGTACATCTCAAATCCTTTACAATTTCTGTTCCCACGAATTCAAGGCTCAACCAAGCCACAAACAGACAAAGTCCCTGCATCCCACTCATGCTTCCTCAGTCCTTGGACAGTTTGGCTGGCCCTTGGACTAAGAAGAAATCACACCCGGCTCCCAGAATCAAAGTCACTCCACCTAGGTTTTCAAAATCAAAATAGTTATCTCTGGCCTGTGGGGTCAGGGGGGCAGAGGAGGCCTTCCTTTTTGATTCCTGGGCTCCTGTTTAGAACAGCTTGTGCCACCAGATTCTTGTCCCAAGCGATTTTGACTGTGCTTCTCTGGGGGCTTTTCTTATATACACATAGCATTAGCTTCCTGTTTCAGCCATCTCCTTCCTGTTACTTCAGTAACTGGAGACAGGAGTTCATACCTTCTGTTTCCCCAACAGACAGACCCTTGATCAATTACTAACTATTAAATACCTGCTACCTTTGCTTAACTTGAAACAAGGTACTAAGTACCTGCTTACTTGCCAATACAAAAAGAGGTATTTAAATTCAAACTAACTACCATTACATCTTTCCAATTTCCTTTTAATCTTAGTTACCTTGGTTTTGTTACAAAAGCTTTTTAATTTAAAATGATCAAAATTATCTATTTTATATTTTGTAATGCCCTCTTTTTTGGTCAAGATTTCTTCCCTTCCTCACAGATTTGACTGACATACTATTCCTTCTTCTTTTAATTTGCTTATGGTGTCACCCTTTATGTCTAAATCATGCCAAAGGTCTGCCATATCTAATTTTTCTAATATTCCATTTATCTTCTTAGTTTCTTTATTATTTATTTTTTGTTTGTATTCATTGAGTTCTGAGAGGGGGGAGTGAAGTGCCCCTCTAGTATAATTTGCAAAGTATTCTTTCCTGTCACTTGGTATACACACACACACATACACACATGTGTATGTATGTATATTTGTATGTATGTCTATATGTATGTGTATACAAATATATATTTATTATTAATTTTGCTTCATTGTCTCTGGTACCTTTTAAGCAAGATGTAATTTCCTTTGTCATTTCTTTCAATTATATCTAGTTTTGTTTTTTTACTTTGTCTGAAATCAGGATTGCCACCCCTCCTTTTGTTTTTAACTTCTGTTGAAGCATAATAGTTTCTGCTTCAGTAACATTTCATTACTCTCTGTGTGTGTCAGTCTTTCAACTGTGTTTCTTATAAACAACATATTGTAGGATTTTGGTTTTTGATCCATTCTGCTATCTTCTTCTGTTTTATTGGAGAGGTCAACCCATTCACATTATAGTTATAATTACTACTTGTTAACCTGGTGTTGCACTGATGTTGCCTGGGTCCCTGGTGGACGTTATGTCTATTGCTGTGCTGAAGATGTTGTGTGGGGAGTGACTGACACTGCGGGAGACTTTAGGCATCTGGTATCTTAACTGTTGTTCAGCTAGGCTCATAGTGGTGGTGTCTGGCATGTGCTGAGGCCCAGTAGAGTGTTTCCTCATTTACATAGGGTTATGCTGAAGGAACTTGAGGTCTAAACACTAGGGGATGCCTGTTTGTCTGGGAATCAAATTTCTTATTTATAAAATATAGATGTTGAATTGGATTAAAATCTCTTCCAGTCTTCCAATCTCTTATAACTCGCTAATCACACAAAAGATTCTTGACTTGATTAAAGAAAAAAAAACCTAAGAAACAGAATATATATGAAAACAGCACAAAATTTATGTTTTTCCTTGGGTCAATGATACTAAACACAAATATTTTTTAAGCCTGTTCATTTGCTTGAAATAGATTAGATATAATGCTAATAGCACAGAAAAGGTTCACATCCACAAATTCCTGGAGACCCATTATCAAAATATCTTAACAGTCTTGTTATTACATATAACTAAAGTAGACCTCTGATCATTGAAGCAGGCATTTAATATGGAACAAGTAGCTCTTCATGACATTTTGAAAATTAAGACAATTGAGATGTTTATCTTCACACTACTTGTCTTTGTCTTCTCTAGTTTCTCTCCAACTTTCTTCTTATTTCCTCAACTAGGTATTATGGTAGATAGAGTGCTGGCCTGCAATCAGGAAGACCTCAATTGACATCCATCCTCAGATCCTTCCTAGTGATGTGACCCTAGGCAAACACATAACTTCTATATGCTTTAGTTTCCTCAACTATAAAATGGTGATTGTAATAGAATTTATATATCTCTGTTATTGTGAAGATCAAATAAAATAATATTTGTAAGATACTTAATTCCTGCCAAATAGTAAACAATTAAAAAATGCTAGTTCCCTTCCCTTCAACATTATTATTCTAACTGAAGGTATCTCAGCATTTCCTATAACTCTTTTTTTTCTTTTTTTTTTTTGGAGGGCAGTTGGGGTTAAGTGACTTGCCCAAGGTCACACGGCTAGTTTTTTTGTGTGTGTGTGTGTTAGGTGTCTGAGGCTGGATTTGAACTCAGGTACTCCTGACTCCAGGACTGGTGCTCTATTCACTGCGCCACCTAGCCGCCCCTATTTCCTATAACTCTTAAAGGTATAGTAAGAATATCTATTGTCTGCAATAGTGTCTTTTTAAACAGGTGTGTGTGTGCGCATGTGTGTAATGTGTGTGTACACACACACACACACACACACACAATCACACAAAAAAGCTTTCCTTTAGACTTTTTCACTTCATTCTTTTCCCTAAGCCCTTCATATATATGCTCCCCATGTGGTCTCTTTATTTTTCTATTCTCACCCTGCATTTTATCCCTTGGAAATTTCATTCAGTTTCAAACCCTCTACAAAATACTTTCATGTAGATGAAACTCGAATTATATCTGACTTTTCTCAGAAGCTTCAGATTCCACCTCCAGCTATCTGTAAGGTAACTTCCACCTTCATGACAAAGTTGTTCCTTACACTCTTTATATCCCAGCCTAAATTTATTGTTTAAAAAGTTTTTTCTCTTTTATTTCACTATTATGTTTTGATTAAAACAGCATTTGCTAAATGCCTATCCTGTTGTCATTTATTATGAGAATTCAGGCAAGATCTTTCAGCAAAAAATAAGCATAAAATAGTGTTAGGTCAATAAGGCAGATGGACAAAGTGCTGAATTATATGAGAAAAGGTGTGAATGGAGAAAACACAAATCTAAGCATTATTGTCTTCACTATGAATCAATTAAAGGAATAAATAACATAAAAGAAAACTACCAGATAGATTTTTAAAAGAAAGCCTTTACTTATCATTGACAGAATATTGTAAAATCAAAGTCACCATCAAATCATGAGCTTTTAGTAGAACTGTTGAAAACACTTTTGCTGTTGTTCTTGAGTTTGTTTTTCAGTTGTATTGGACCCTTCATGACTCCATGTAGAGTTTTCTTGGCAAGAATACTGATGTTTTTTGATATTTCCTTTTCTCACTCATTTTATAAGTGAAGAACTGAGGCATAGAGCATAATTTGCCTAGGGACACAAAGTTAGTGACCTCAAATCTGAGACCAGATTGGATTTCATGAAATATCCTCAGGCAACTTGCTATTGATCCTCTGATTGTCGTCAAGATTTCCAGATATCAAGAGGTATGAATTGCTGTGAAAAACCCCTTGAGTGCAGAGATCTTATTTGGGTCTTTAATTTATCAGTGTCCTGGAGGAGATTCCAGTTAAAATAACTGCAGAATGTATAAAATATTTGAGAATCTATTTACCAAGATAAATAAAGGAACTATATGAGTACATCTATAAAGAATTGTACATGCAAATAAAAACAGAATTAAATCATTGGAGATGCATTGACTACTAATGAGAAGATCCAGCTAACATAATAAATGATATATTCCCTTAAATTATATATTTAGTGCCATACCTGTCAAACTAATGAAATATTAATTTAGTGATTTAGGAAAAAAGTGACAAGAAAATTCATTTGGAAGGTAAATAATGTGTAAGAATCTCAAGGGAGAAACAAACACACGTGCATATACCCTGTGTATTATATATTTAAATTATGTATATGAATGTTTTATGTATGTGTATATTGTATGTATAAATATGCATATACATATATACACACACATTTGTATGTATGTGTGTGTAAGAAAAAAGGGGCCTAGCAGCTTCAGATTTCTGATTATACATTAAAGAGCAATACTTTCTAGACTAATTTGGTACTTAAAAAAAATATATATGTATATATATATATATATAAGAGTTATATAAATTAGACAGATTAGGTATGTAATGTAACAACTAAAATAAACAGTAGCATAATGTTTGATAATCTCAAAGACACATGTTAACGGGAAAAGGATTCAATATTTGTTTACAAAATACTGCTGGTGAAATTAGGTAGCAGTTAGAGAAGAAATTAGTTTTAGACTAATACTTCAGATTGTATATAATAATAAGCTTCAGTAGACATATAACAAATATAAATGACTATCATGAAAAAAATTAAAACAATTAGGAACAAATTATCTTTCTGACCTGTGGATATGGCAAAAGTTTATTAAAAAACAAAGGTTAGAGAGTAACATCAATGATAACATGGATAATTTTGATTACATGAAATTTATTTTTCTGAATAAATAAATATAACTAAGATCAGAAGGTAAAGAGTTAATGGGGAAAATTTCTCTGATAAATATCTCCAAAATTTCCAAGATTACATAAAAATCTGCTTAAAAAATGTGCACTGAAGTACTGTTACTAGAATTATAAGTTGATTCAGTCATTCTGGAAATCACTTTAGAAAAACTGTTATGCCCTCAAGGTTGTTAAAATTTACATGCATCTTAATATTAAAATTTTTAATTAATTACATTTTTGAGTTATAAAGCATTTATTTTTTTTTCTCTTACCAACTTAAACACCCACACACGAAGTACTCAGGAAGAAAAAAACTAGAAAGCACAACCCTTATAACTAAAAGCATAATCAAGCAAAATATGTTCCCACATTGGCCATGTACAAAAAAGAATGGCTCCTTTGGGATATTAATCCATCACTTATCTGTTAAGAGAAGTCATATTCTTCCTCACCAGTCCTCTGGAATGGTGGTTAATCACTGCAATAATCAGTTCTTGTATAGATTGCTCCCCTGGTTCTTCACTCTGCTTCAATTCATATAAATCTTCCCAGGCTGCTCTGAAAGGATTCCTTTTATAATTTCTCACATTATTCCAGTTTTTCATAACATACCATAATTTGTTCTATCATTTCCTAATTGATAAGATATCCCTTGACTTTTGCTTCTTTGCCACTACAGAAAGAACTGCTATAAATATTTTTATAAATATATAAGACTTTTTTTTCTTTATTTGATCTTTAAGAAATATGGGCCTAATAGAGTATTTGCTTTCTGTATTCTAATCACTCTAAGTCAGGAATTACCTGCCTAGCCATTAGAGACAGGATTTATTTTGCATAATTATAAGTTTTACATTTATTTTTGCCATTAGGCAGGCATCATTGGTGGGTTTTACCCTGAATACTATATATGAAATTATTCTATTACATGTTATTACACCACTGGTGTCAAAAAGGCAGTGCATCTTGGAGCATCTCAGCTAGTAACAGTCCCCATTGAAGCCTAAACCAGAATTAAATGTAAATTTAATATTTTTATAAAATATTTAGCAAAATAAATAAAAATAAAATAGGAAATAAATAATATTTAATATAGGTATACACACACACACATATATATATATACTTATATACATACATTTTAATTTTTTAATAAATTTATTTTTTAGTTTTCCACACTAACTTCGACAAGATTTTGAGTACCAAAATTTCTCCCCATCTCTCTCCCCCCTCACCTTCAAGATTGCATGTATTCTAATTACCCCTGCCCTCAATCTGCCCTCAGTTTTTTAACCCCCCTTTCTCTTATCCCCTTCCCTTTTCTTTTCATGTAGTGCGAGACAGATTTCTATACTCCATTGCCTGTATATCTTATTTCCCACTAACATGTAAAAACAATGATTAACATTTGTTTTTAAATCTTTGAGTTCCACATTCTCTCCTTTCCTCCCTCCCTCCCTACCCTCATTGAGAAGGCAAGAAATTTGACATAGGTTATACATGTGTAGTCATCCAAAACACTTCCATAATAGTCATGTTGTGAATGACTAACTATATTTACCTCCTAACTATATTTACCTCCATCCTTTCACACCCCCCATTTATTCTATTTTGTACTTTTGACATCTATTTTTATCCCTCATGGATTAAACTCAGTTTTGCTGGGTAGGTGATTCTTGCTTTTGATCCTAGCTCCTTTGATCTCCAGAATATCATATTCTAAGCCCTCCAGTCCCTTAATACTGAAGCTGATAAATCTTGGTTTATCCCAACTGTGTTTCCACAATACTTGAATTATTTCTTTCTGATTGTTTGCATTATTTTCTCCTTGGAACCGTGGAACTTTGGAATTTAACCACACTATTCCTAGTAGTTTTCCTTTAGGGATCTCTTTCAGGAAATGAACTATGGATTCATTCAACATCTGTTTTCCCCTCTGGTTCCAGAATATTGGGGGAGTTTTCCTTGATGGATTCTTGAAAGATGATGTTTAGGCTCTTTTTTTGATCATGGTTTTCAGGTAGTCTATAATTTTTAAATTATATGTTTTGGTCTATTTTTCCTGGTCAGTGGTTTTTCCAAGGAGATATTTCCAAATTATCTTTTATTTTTCATTCTTTTCATTTTATTTTATTTGCCAATGATTCAATCCCTTGAGCCCTGCTCTCAGCCCTGTCTGGTCCAGCACAGCCCATGCTGAACTGCACTCTTCACTAAGACTGGTGCAACAGTCCTTTCTTATTAACTTTCCGGGTTGTCTTGGGCTAAAAAATATTTCACTCCGACATTTTTGTGGTTTCTACTACTCTAGAATTTGTTTAGAGTCATATTTACAGGTATTTGGAGAGGTTTGGGGGAGAGCTAAAGCAAATCCCTGGTTTTACCCTTCCATCTTGATTCTGATGCCACAAAAAAAAGTTTTGTCCAGTGAAAATAAACAAGGAAGGGATTAACTGGTCTTTGTATAAGTCACTATTTCCTCCAAACTCCAAACAGATAAAAACCTACTTCTGGAAGCCCTACAGCACTCAGCTATAGAATATTAAAAAGAATAAAATAAAAAGAATGGAAAAGTGGCAAAATCAATAACACTGTTTCTTCAATCCTGGCATATATCATATTCCCCAGTTTATCAGGTTGAACACCATTCATCTACGTTTAAATTCTGAAGAAGACTTCTTTGTGGTCGGACATAGGTTTCTTCTTCCCAAATGCCTGTGATTCTGCACTATCATTTCTCTAGTAGCAAGCTTTGTCCCTTTAAGCAATTCTACAGTACTTCTCAAATATGCTCTGGAGGGTAGTCCATCTGCTCCTGGAAGCTCACTACAGAATAGGCCCTGTTTAGTAATGTATAAAAGCATAAATCTATAGCTGAAGATCAGAGGCTGTCAGTGCAGTATAATGCAGCTCCTGTTCGGTAATTATGCATGATAAACATCCTGATTATAATATATCTCGTTCACTGAGGTGATCTACTAACATACACATGATGCTGGTTTAGTGGCATAACTAGGCTATTCACAGCTTTTTAATGTGCTATTTCCAGAACACATATGTTTTTTTTCTTCTTTCAAGACTTTTGAAAGGATGGTACCTTGCATACTGAATGCATCATTTACATCCAATTAAAATGTGAGGCTGTGAAGCCTCTTGAAACTAATATGTTCAAAGTAAGTTTGCTCTTCTTTTAGGTGTCTGTATGCTTGAAGAACACTTAGGAACTGGGGTGGCTAGGTGGTGCAGTCAATAGAGCACCGGCCTTGGAGTCAGAAGGACCTGAGTTCAAATCTAGCCTCAGACACTCTACCCAAAAACTAGCCGTGTGACCTTGGGCAAGTCACTTAACCCCAATTGCCCTCCAAAAAAAAAAAGAACACTTAGAAAGCAATATGTCTTGAGTACCACTGAGCTGTTATTGATAAAATTGTAACAAATTGTGCTTCATGTTTTTCCTTTTTGAAAATTTTTTTTGTTTTTTTAATGTTAGCCATTTTCCATATCTTTCAGGACAGTGGTCTCCAAATAATTACAATTTAGTGTTATTAATTTTAAGTTTAAATTTATAAAATTTAGCTTATGTGTGCTATAACAAAATACTGATCATCTGGAATTTGTTCATGATAGCAGTTTGGATAAATCACTGATATTTCTTTGAAATGTCTTTGAGAAATGAAAAGGGAAAATCACATATACCCAGTTTCTGAAGTAAGGAAACAAAAATCACATTTACAACCTTGCTTTGAAAAATTGTGGAGAATCTAGAAAATAATCTCTTGTATACTTAGGAAGAAACATTCAATCCAAGAAATTTCATACTTATAGAAGTAATTATGTTACAAAATTATAGCTATACCATCTGAAACTATTATTAAAAACTTGGTAGTGACAGATCTGAACTTTTGTCTTCTGAAAGAAAATATATAAATATTTACCAGCTTAAAATAAAAAATAAATAAATTTTGGAATAAAACAATGACTGCAAAGTAAAGTGATCCCCAGTCTTCTGTTTGGAAGTCAGAACCCTATAATTCAAACTGAATAATCCTTTATAAAGAAATGTTAGCAAATAAAAGTAGGGAGAATCCTGGTAATATGGCAGAGAGGAAACGCAGGGCATATCACTCCCTAAACCATTTCAAACAAACAAGAAAAATGTACCAAAATGAATTAAGATCTATAGCAACTGTAAGAAGAAAATTGAAAGATCTTACCAGAAGATCATTTTTAATGGGAAAACTAAATTAAAGTAAACTTTATTGTTGTCCATCATGTCTGACTCTTCATGATTCTGTTTGAGATTTGTATCAGCAAGCACGCAGCATACCCAGGATGGCTGCTAGCACAGGTTCTTAGATCTGCTTTTCTAAAGGGAAGCAACCCAAAATGGGTTAACAATCTTTCTTTAATCAAACAAACATATCATTTACCTAGTTCAGGGGGAAAAGTCATCACACTGAACTTCAGAGAACACAAACAGTTACAAGCAGAAGTTACAAGGAGATAAAGAAACACATCAGCAGACAGGCTTCCAATCATCTGACCATCACATCCATATCTAGTCAGTTACTAGAGAAGGAAGCATCAACATCTGGGTTTTCAAAGCTGGGGGGCTCAACAGCTTCCAAAGCTACTATCTGTGTTGTGGTGACTGGAAGCAGTAGCAGAAGCAGTGGCTGTGGTTGTGGTGTGAGCTTTTTTTTTGAGCCAGCCAGAATTTCTCTTAAGGACTCCTGCTGAGGACTGCCAGGGATGGGAATTGCGTGGCCCCAGAGCTGTTGGGAGCAAGCAGCCTGGACACCAAGCAGTTGTTGTGAGTGAGGAGAGGAGGATCTTTGCCTGAGGTAGCCTGTCCTGTTTTCGAAGCCTTGAGAATGAGGGTATTTACTACTTTAACTACATGTGCCAACTTCATAACTACTGTGTTGGCTTTAACTTTCTGGTTTTGGGATTTAGTTTTCTGGTATTTAAATGAATGCTCTAGCAATATTTCTCATGTGGAGAGTCTGTTACATTCTGTGATTAATAATCATATCAACATACTTATAGTTCCTGTAGGCATTATGAATGCTGCATTGTTGATACAAGATTTTCTTGGCAAAGATATTGGGATAATTTGCCATTTCCATCTGTAGCTCATTTTATGAATGAAGAAACAGAGGCAAAGAGAGTTAAGTAACTCCCCCAGATTCAGAGAGGTAGTAAGTGTCTGAGGTCAGATTTGAAGTCAGAGAAATCAGTCTTCCTAATTCCAGGTTCAGCATTCTATCCACTGTTCCACTTAGCTCCCTCCAAACCAAACCAAACTAAACTGAAGATCCTCTCAGCAACCCTGCATTCCCATTGCTCCTAATTCTGACATTTTCACCTATAGCTCCTGATCTCACTCATCAGATGGTCTTTTACTGTGACTAATATTTGACTTAGAATTTAGGACATAAGCCCTTTTAAATTTTCTAAAAGTAAACTTCACTTTCCAAGATGGGTTGAAATTTATGAATAGTTCTAGGTTCAAAAAGAGATGTGATTGATTGTGGATATAATAGTAATCAGTTTATCAGATGCTTAGCACTTAGTAACTTAGGGCTAAGTGTGGATGGTGTGGATCCTGTCCATTGTTGAGAAGGTATGAACTTCCCTGTTGACTTGGAAGAAGGCTTTTGTATGAAACAGGAGGCCAGTGCTGTATATAAGGAAGAATTCTAGAGACAGAGAAACAGAATTGGAATGTGACTCCTTGTGAAGGAAGATTCAGGGAGACTGAAGGCAGCTGAGAGAGAGAGAAAGGCAGGGGGGGGGGGAAGA
>CM053601.1:95125133-95155103 GCA_028646575.1 Pseudocheirus occidentalis | reverse complement strand
TTTTAAGGCATTCTTCTCCTCATTAGCTTTCTGGGCCTCTTTTGCCATTTGATTTAATCTACTCTTTAAAGTGTTGTTTTCTTCAGTCAAGTTGTCTCTCTTTTCATGGATTTCTCACATCATTCTCATTTTTCTTCCCAATTTTTCCTCCACTTCTCTTATTTGGTTTTCAAAGTCCTTTTTCAATTGATGTATAGCTTCTAGGCATTCTTCAAGTGTCTTGGAAGCATTTGGTGTGGGAATTCTGACAGTGTTGTCTTCCTTGTGTTACATGCTTTGATCCTTTTCATCCACAAAAAAGGATTCTAGAGTTTTATGGCTGTTCTTATTTTGCTTCCTTTTCCTCATGTTGGCCAGTCAGCTAACTGGTTGTTTTTATTTCTAGCTCTGTGAAACTCTGCTTCCAGGGGGGAAAGCTCTGTTCCAAATCGCTGGAGTTTTCCCAGCTGCCATAGCTATTAGGAGGGTGTTGCAAGTCCCCCCAGCTTTGGCTTGCTGAAAGCACACCTCAGGACCACCACCCAAGACCATGATCTGCATCCAGTCCGCTCAATGCAAGAGCACTTGGCCCTGATCAATCCATTCAGCCCCCTGCAGAGTCTGCAGGCCAGGCGCTCTGAAGCAGCCTGGTGGGGGCCGCAGCCATTTCCAGCAATTCACTTCCCTCTCTGCTTCCTTGACCCTGGGGCAGATTGGCTGAACTGCTTTTCTTCCCCCAAATTAATTTTTAAAGTTTCACTTTCACTAACTCTCTTTGACCTTGGTTTGCGGGATTTGAAGCTTCCGTTAGGCAGGTGCTTTAGATCTTCTTTGAAGTAGACTCATGCTGTGGCTTGGGAGGCTGAGCTCTTCCTGGCCACCCTGGGCCCTGACCTGGCAGAGGCTGTGGTTTGGGCTGGGCCAGTCTCTGTTCCAGTGCGAGCCACCCCTCTCCCTTCCCCATTCCTCATGCTCTGGCAGATGTGGAGGTACTGGAGGCTGTAGATTCTCTCTGCTGACTGGCTGCGGCACGCGGCTCAGCTCAGGTCAGCTTGGCTCCTTCCCACCGCCCTGGGCCTGGCTGGGGTCTCTACGCTTCAGGCTGGGCTGGCCTCTGCTCCTGGCTACCGAGATGATTCCCTGCTGCCAAGCTGCCTTCAGGGAGAGATGTGTTTTCTGTATTTTTGTGAGTCTGAGAATCCTAGACTTTGTCTGGGCTCATTTTTTATGGATGTTTAGGGTGGCGGTGTGGGAGCTGCGGGACCTTGCTGCTTCTACACCAACTTGCTCCTCTTTAAACATTATTAATAATTACTGGTGTTCATATAAAATGGGAGTATAAACACCAAAGCTGAAATAATGTAATAGAAGCATAATCTTTGGTCCAGGAATTCTTATTGTGTGTCATAGATTCATCAGAAAGTCTGATGAAGTCTATGGACCAGGTTTCAGGAAAAAGGTGTGTTTTTAAAAAAAATGATAATTGAAGGAAATGCTAAATTTAATTTATAGGTTAGTGAAAATAAGTGTGTAATATTTTTCCTTAAAAAAGTTTATATACCCTATGAAAACTAGTCATGAACCCTAGGTTAAGCTGCCCTGTCTCAGAAGGAACAGAGAAGAACAAGAAAGGGGAAAGAAAAAGACTGCAAAAGAGGTCAGATATAGAGTCTAAGTTCAAGCTTAAAATGAGTTTTTAAACTAGAACAACAACAAAAAAGGGATATCTGTTGTAAGAGCCTTGGTAGACCCTGAAAGCAAGAGGAAGGATGCTTTATTTTATGGCACATTTATATTTGTTCTCATTTTCCCCCTAGTGACACTTGTGTTTTCTGTTCTACTTTGTCCATTATGCCATGTAAGAACTAGATTCTAGCTTTTGGAGATCATGTATTTGCTCACTTTGGAATATGTATTTCATTAAGTTTATTCATTTTTCTTTGCTCCTTAAAACCAAGGAGGATGTCCCTTGGATATTTTCACAAAAATTTTTGAGAGTTGTTTTAGTTGAATTAGACATTAAATGGCATACCTATTCAGCAGCAGACTGGTAATATAACAGGGCATCATCAGTCCCTCTGAAAATGGCATTTTGTTACCTTCATCATATTTTAAAGTTACAACTGAGATCGCACTACCAATCAGATGTAGTGTAAAATGTTAAATGAAATTATGAGATCTGTAAAAATAACCCAAAGTCCTTAAACTCCCCACACTTTAAAGGACACATCAAATATAATGGCTAATTTAATGCTGCTGTAAAAATCTCATAACTTCTTCAATACATACATTTATAATCATGGAGAGAGATGGGGACAGTTAGGGTAGACACCCTCCATCAGGATTGAATGTAACCTATCTATGAATTCTTGTCTCATGAGATTCTTGTATATAACCTTCCCTAAATCTTTTACAGAGTATTCACCTTAAGGTTTAAGGTAATTTTTTCTCTACAGCTGTTAATATTTTATGGATTCCAGTGCAAAATCTGTGACGTCCATCTGCTATATATTGCATTTTCAGCATACAATCATATCTTCTGTTCATCTGGCCTTCTATGTCCTTGATGATGTTTCTTAAAACCCTTCTTATCTACAAGCCATCACTGATAATACGCTAACCCTTCATCATGCTTGTGATGAAGTTTTTGTACTTATATTTTGATAGGTGCTTAATAATTGCTAGGTACTTAAATCTTCATTGCTTTGTGTGCTGTGTGAGGGAATGTGCCAAGTCCTTGATATTGCTAAATTCCTTAAAACAATTATCTTTATGTCTTGTTCACTTTAGACATTCAATAATATTTCTTGGTTGATTAAATGATAATTGCTAGCATATAGTTCAGTATTCTGCTCAGAAAATGGTTATTTTATTATAATAGATGTGCATGTTAAGGTGAAATGCCATAGATCATAATTGTGTTCAAGTAAATTGAACTACACCAAGCATAAAGTCAACAGGCCTTTTCCCCCTAGATGATAACATCAAGAAGAAACCACATTTCTACCACCTTGCCATGGCACACGATCATGGTTTTCCCACTTTGTAGTCCTTTGCCAGACTACACTGACCTTTCCAATGCATCCCCTAAGTACAGCTGTCATGCCGCCTCTTTCCCAAAACTGCCCTTCTTTCTACCTAGACTCCAAGAAATATATGGGCAAGATGGGTAAGTCTTTCTGAGGAAGAGACTGAGCCTTTTTCTGTACAACTACTCCAGGAGTTGGAACACAATTCGCATTTTAGCTTCTTACCTTCCTCTGTGCTAAAGCTATTCCCTCTTTAAAGCCACCCCTACTAACATACACACACACACACACACACACACACACACATGCACACACACTCGTGTATGCATATACATATAGATGTATATGTATGTATATATGTATGTAAACACAAATGAATGTTTGTATATGTATGTGTATGTGTGTATGTGTATGTATATATGCCCACAAACAAAATTTTCACATATATATGTAAAAATCTTTCTGCAGATAATGGATCTCTGCAATGAACATAAAGAAAATTAACTCAAACAAATTGAAAGAAATATTACACAAGATGGGGGTGTAGAAGCAGGAAAACTCCACAGCTCCCTCCATAACCACCTCAAATACATATAAAATATGACTATAAACAAATTTAATAGCTCCAGAAACCAGAGAAGTACAGAGAAACAAGGCTCCCACTGAAGACAACTCAGCAGGTAGGAGAGGAAGGGCTCATCGGAGTGCTCTGGGAGCTGAAACCAGCCAGTGAAACCATGGTTTGGTCCCAGGGCAGCCAGGAAAAACTGAAGCTGGAGATTTCAGGAGAGCAGATCACCAGCAGCTGTGTGAGTTTCCAGACTTATCAAGCCATAAGAAACAAGGACAACATGAAAGGTCGGTGAAACTCAGCTAAATTTGGGGGAGAAAAGCAGGTCCAGATGGCTGCCATCAAGTCAACAAAGCAGCAGAAGTGGGGATCCTGTAGCCCCCTCCATGTGGCTGCTTCAGAACTAGCTACAGGTGGGCCAAGCAATCATTCAGAGGGTAAGTGCTCTTCCCTTAAGTTGCCTGGATCAGTATCATGGTCTTGGGTAGTGGTATTGAGGTGCATTTTCTGTGAGCCAAAGCTGGTGGATGCTACAGAGACACGGTATCCTGAAAGCTCCAACAGCAGTGAAAACTGCAACAATTTGGTACAAAGCTCTCCCCTCTGGAAACAGAGTTTCACAGACCTAAAAAGTCAAGTAATTGACTGGCAATATGATCAGGGAAAGGAAGCGAAGTAAGAACAGAAATCCAACTTTAGACTCCTTTTGTAGGAACAAAGAGGATCAAAGCATGGATCAGAAAGAAGACAACACATTCAGAACTCCTGCACCAAAAGCTTCCAAGAAAAATGGAAACTTTATACAGGCCATAGAGAAGCTTAAGAAGGATTTTAAAAACCAAATAAAAGAAGTGGAGGAAAAATTGGGAAGAGAAATGAGAATGATGCAAGAAAATCATGAAAAGAGAGTCAACCATCTGACTGAAGAAAACACCTTAAACAATAGACTAACTCATATGTCAAAAGAGGCCCAAAAAGACAATGAGGAGAAGAATGCCTTAAAAAGTTGAATCTGCCATTGAGAAAAAGAATCTCAAAAGCTTGCTGTAGAGAATAATTCCTTCAGAATTAAAATGGAACAGATGGAAGCAAATGACTTTATCAGAAATCAAGATACTATCAGGATCCAAACAAATGAAAAGATAGAAGGCAATGTGAAATATCTCCTTGGAAAAACCACTGACCTGAAAATAGATCCAGGAGAGACCATTTAAAAATTATTGGACTACCTGAAACTCATGATCAGAAAAAGAACCTAGAAATTATCCTTCAAGAAATTCTCAAGAAAAATTGCCCTGATATTTTAGAACAAGAGGGCAAAGTAGAGCTGGAAATAATTCACTGATCACACCTTGAAAAAGATCCCAAAATGAAAACTCCTAGGAATGTTATATCCAGGTTCCAGAGTTCCCAGATCAAGGAGAAAATATTGCAAGCTGCCAAGAAGAAACAATTTGAACATTGTGGAAACACAGTCAGGATAAACCAGGATCAAGCAGCTTCTACATTAAGGGATAGAAAGGCCTGAAATGTGATGTTCTGGAGATCAAGGGAGCTAGGAGTAAAACCAAGAATCACCTACCAAGCAAAATAGAATATATTTCAGGGGAAAATATGGTCATTCAATAAGGTGGAGGACTTTCAAGCATTCTTGCTGAAAAAAAACAACTGAATAGAAAATTTTGACATTCAAATACAAGAAGCATGAGAAGGTAAATGTGGAAAAGAAATCGTAAGGAACTTATCAAAGTTGAACTATTTACATGACAACATGGAAAAACCATAATTGTAACTTATGAAACTTTTCTCAGTGTGAGGATAGGTGAAGAGAATATAAATGTCTTTATATATATATATACATATACATATGTCTATATAGGAGTGGATATATGTGTATATATGTATATATACACACACTCACAACACATATATACATATGTGTATGTGCGTGTGCATGTGCATGTGCATGTATATGTATATGTATATGTATATGTATATGTATGTGTATGTGTATGTGTATGTGTATGTGTATATGTATATTATTGCTATTTACATGTAATCAGGAATAAAGATATACAGTTACTGGGGAAGGGAGATCCATCTTGCCCTACCAGAAAGTCAGAGGGGTGATGGGAGAGGATATAGGAGACAGCAGATTGGAGGAGGGGGTAAATGTTGGATCGCTGTTTTGGTGTGGTGGGTAGGGGAAAGAGGGGGAGAAAATTTGTAATTCAAAATCTCATGGAAATTAATGATGTAAATTTAAAAGAAACAAAAGTTAATTTTTGAAAAAAAGACAAATATTGCAAAGTTTGTTTAAAAAAATTTAAGATCTCATCTCCTTCCTAAAGATCAACATTCCTTTAGGAATTTTTTTTAATACCAGAGAATATTTTGCACAATTGTTAAGTTAATCTGTCAGTAAATCATTTATTAAATGACTGCAATGTGCCAGATACTGTGCTAAGACTTTTAAGTGTTAGTGACAAAATTCAGACTCAAGTCTCTCCTTATCCTAATCTAGGGATTTTTTCATTATGTGATACTGCTTCAAGGCAATTTCTTGAGTAGGAAAGAAGAAAAGAAACACTGAAAGAAAAAAAATTGAAAAATTCCTAAGAAATGAGTCAAGTGTGTGTGTGAGGGGGTGCCAGGGGTTTCCAGGAGATAGATATTAAACATAGACTCTAAAATTTAAAAAAAGAACATTCCCTTCTTCATTTTCCCTCAAAACTCTCTCTTTGTCTGATTATGTAATTCAGAATTTTTCAAAGGGACAAAAATACCCTTATACAACTAACCCAACATGCTTCATTTTCAGTTACTTTTCTTTCCAGTCTCTTCTTGCTTATTAGGAATGTGACTGATGAGGTTGTAGAGCATCATCAGCAATAGTCACCTCATGCAGTTCATCTGCATGATGTTGAAATAAACTGAAAGTGACTGAGCATATAATATTCTATGAGGAAATATCAGCAATAGAGAATTAATTGCATTTCAGATTCTACAGTGAGTACTTTATAGATTTAGTAACCCAGTTCATGCATATTCTATTGATTTTTGTGTGTGCCTAATTTATCTTCACTTCACTGTGACTACAGATAATATAGAACATGTGTTTCTTTTCTTCCCCAGCTGCCCCCTTCCCCACCCCAAGCAATGTCACTCACTGTTGTCTCTTTTTTGCTTTCTTTATTTAAAAAAAAAAGATTTGAATTACTTATCAATTCCAACATTTGCATATATGTGAATATTTTAGTTCTTATTATCACATAAGACCATCTAAAAGAATCCAAATGAATTAATACTATCTAATAAATAAATTTACAAAGTGATATATTTTAATCTATACCCATAGAGTCCTACAGATGCCCTTAGTAATAACAAATACAAATGCTTCTGGGAAACCCAGCTCCAGCCCTTCCCTTTCATGTTTCCTTAGCACAAAAACGTTGCTGATGGGGTTTAAGATTGCTCAGTGCAGCAGAAATATTTGCATTCAGGGATTTGGTCAACCTTCATAGTGGGGTCAACATTCCTTCAGGAAATTATTCAATAACTAAGAAAGTAAAGGTCTTTGGGAGAAGGAGAAAGGAATCAAAGGTAGAAATACACTAAAAGACTTTTGTTGATAACCCTTTTCCAGTTCATCTACATAAGAAAGTGAAAGACTGAAAGGGGGCCACAATTTCTACTTGTTCTTCCTGGTTTAAACTCCAGTCTCAAGGGAAGCTGGAATGAAATGGGTAAGAAAGAGCTAGCCCTTTCCATGAAGAAAATAATTGAAACCTTTGTGTGTGCAGCCTGCCTGCACCAAAGTTTTCTAATCTGAGGGTCAACTTTTTAACATCTGTAGAAAATGCCCTCACATTGCCTCTTCCTTTTTTCCTTTATTCATCTGTATAGTCACTTAATAAATCTCTCTAAAAATTTGTTTCATGAATGAACGATAATTCTTCCACATATTGAGGGGAAAAATAACTCCAACTACTTTGTTGAACAAGAAAGATGATTTTGTGCGTTGTATTTCCTACACTTTTCTCATATGCTACAAAAAATACCCCTTAGAATTCCCAGAGGAACATATGCATTTGCATATTAATTTAATTGTGTGTGTTCATGCAAAACTATTCAATTCACAGAAAACTATCCATAGTTATTAAAATTAATTTTCAAAAGAAGGGCTATTGTTTTCAAACATAAGAGTTGTGAAAGCTTGTATGCCTCCATACATTATCAGCTTCTTCTTAGTAGTCTGGAGCAGGTGTTTACAACATGGTGCCTGCACTGCAAATGAAGGAAGATATTTCATAAAGGGCTAAAATATTAACTTGGTAAACTAACTGCATCTTTGACAAAGATGTCATCGGTATTGGGACATCTGTTCATCTTTGTATTCATTAAATTGGCATTTTTTTCTCCTTGAAAGTGGAGAGTTCTAGATATTAAGAAGATACTGACCTTAAAAATTGTAGTATTCTTTATTCTTCTGATGCCAATAACTTCTATCAGCTGGATATCAGCAGTGAACAAAGTTAGATAGAATCTGTGTAAATCTATACCTCTGTCTCCAGGGGAGATTATGTTGGATTGTATGACCCTTTAGTAGTAAATGTGTTTTTAAAGAACTGGATTATGGCAAATATCACAGCTATTTTTTCATACTGGTTAATGGTACTACTGAGTTATAGAAATTCAATGGACTATTTTCAAAGTAACTTTTTTTTTAAATGTAAACTCTTTTTATCTTTCACTCCTAACTGTTTGTGTGTGTGTGTGTGCATGTCTGTGAAAAGATATAAACCATAAGCTTTTTTTCTTCAATTCTAACCTGAATCTGTTTAAATTCAACTACAAAAGAGGTAGCAATGAGCATAGGAAAAATGACAATGGACAATCTAATACAGTTGAACATTGGTTGCAAACCTGCTGTGTGCAAGGCAAAGATAGGTGCTATTAATATGAAGTCAAAAAGGAAACATGCCCTGAATTCAATGAGATTACATTCTGTTTGTATGAATTTTTGAGTGAGTTGTGAGGAACAGGATTAGAAATGTTATAATCTGTTCTGCTAATCTGAATCTGTTCTATGGTTTTAGTTGCCTAGGGGCACTGGGTGGTTAAGTAATTTCGTAGGAATTACAAGCAATCAGAATTAGCCAGAGGCAGAGATTTAAACATGGTATTCCTGACCTCTAGATTAGCTTTGGCTCCCTTACTCCCTAGTTTCTCTTACACTTCAGTGAATAGGGGAAACAAAAAGATCTATAGGATATGTCTAGGAGAAACCTGGTTTAAAGTAATTTCTTGTTTAGTAGCTTTGCAAGGTTAAACAATGAAGAACTTATTTTGACATTAAAGATGACTCCTAAAATATCTCATTTCACTGTGTACTTATTTGCCTGCTAATACCATAATCACTATCAGAGTGACTGATTAATGAATGGTTCATTTATACAGTTGGCCTATAACCTTGGATTTCATCTGTTAAAGAGGAGATACAGAGAAGGCCATAGGCATAAAGCTTCCTTCAGAGAGCAACAGAGATTCAGATTGAATCCCCTGGAAAGGAAGCCCATTTTTCTATGAGGTCCCTTTAGCAAAAGGTGTGGGCCAAGGAGGAGAGAAATCTTATAACCATAAAGGTGGTGATATCCAGAGGCAATAGGTGAGCAATGTAGAAATTGTTGGACAATGTTGAAATCCAGGGCCAATTATAGAAGTTCCAGGACTAAGCAGGAGTTGGAACTAAAGTACATTAAACATAGCAACCATTTTGTCACAGACTAAACCTGGACTTTACTGGAATTATTACTGGAACCCTTTACTTGAATTATAAGTTTTGTACCTATGCATAGACAGAGAGGTAAGAGATGCTTTAAGTACATAAGGTTTCCTGGAGGAAATGGGATTTATGAACAGAAGAGAGATTGATTCTCTAGTGGTTTCCCTTCTAGGAGCAACTCAAGCCTAGAGCAGAAACAAATGTCTGGAAGATTAAATAGATCCTTGGAACAGGCTGGCCAGAGCAAGGACAGGAGTTTTCTTAATTGTAGGACTCAGGTATGGACCCTTTCTGTCTTTTGTTTGTTTTGATTTGTTTGTTCTTTGATAAGGTGAAATAAACTCTTATTATTTGCTGTACTATTTGCCTGAATTGCTTAAATGCAAAAGAACCAATTTAACTTTTCTTTAGAGACAAAAAGAAGTTAGCTATGTTCTGATATTCCAAGGTAAAACTTGGAGAGGAAGAATGAATCAAAGTATGTGACAGGTGCCAAGATTGAACCTACTCATAAAAAAAGATAATTCAAAGAGGGAAAGAATATTAACAATCAGAGTAGGGTAAGATCTTCCACAATGCTTCATATAGGAGGTGGTATTTCATCTAGTTTTCAAAGTTACATAGAGATGCTAAGGGGATAAAGGTGAATAAAGAGTGTTTTCCAGGCACAGAGGGAAGAAATAAGTGGGAAACAGAATGATGGAGTTTGGTTTTAAGTGCTAAGACATTTGATATAAAGTTGACTTGGTCTTTACTTTGGAAATTAAAAAAAATATAGACAGAAGAGAACCATCTTTAAGTTTTCCTCTGGAGTTCAATCTTTCCCCTATTCCTCAGTTGGATACCCATAAATCTTCCTGATTTCAAATCTGGCCTCAGACATTTACTAAGTATGTCACCCTGGGCAAGTCACTTAAGCCTATTTGCTTAATTTTCCTCATCTGTAAATAGAGCTGGAGAAGGAAATTCCAAAACACTCCAGTATTTTTGCTAAGAAAACCCCAAATATGATTGCAAAGGGTCAGATACAACTGAAGTGACTTAACGATAGCAAAATCTAGTTCATAATTTGGGGAAAAAAAACTCTCTTTAACCTGATCAGTTCAGAATTGAGTGTGCAAGTATATGTAAGTATATGTAGTCTATCTGGGATCTACTTGTCTAGCACAGGACAGATTCACAATTGAACTTCTTAATTTGAAAAATATAGCTGAAGTTTGCAGCTTCTAAATTCTCCGTAATAGAGAAAATGTTATCCAATTTACCCATAGATATTTTTATGGAGTAAATATTTCCTTTCTCTGTTCATGTGATAGGCAACTGCTGACAAAATTGATCTCTCATGAGGTAGAAAGTATAGATGTAAAAATCTATGTTCTATTAAGCTTAAGGATAGTCTCAGGTGTCAGACAAAAAATGTGGAAAAATAAGTATTCTAACAAGTCCTCTTACAGTCAAAAACTGTATTAGAGTGATAGAAAAATAATTGTTTACATAGGGAAATGTTGTACATTCCCCCTAGGACAAAAAATGTTAAAGATAGATTCATAATCATGTTTCCTTCAAGGTCATAAAAGTTAAATAAACAATAAAAGTCATAATGTCATACATCCCCTAGGGGAAAAAACCTACTTAACAGACTCTACAGGTAAACTAGGTCAGGTTATATATTAAACTACATTTAGTGTGTTCACTGAAGAAGAAAGGATTTACGTGGCACTGAGTTTCTCAGGAAATCAGGGACAGTTGATATTCTTCCTCTGGCTTCTGAATAGAGAAATGTTGAGACTTTGAAGAAAATTTTGACATCCTAAAGGTTCCAACCAGCTCAATAACCTTCTTAGAGAAACATTCCTGGTCTTCCTAAATAATAAAATCAATGAAAGAAAATCAAAAGTTCCCATAACAATATATGACACAGGGTATCCTAAAAGTCTTAGTGCAGTTTTAAATTAATGAAGCTCAAAGTCAATAAGGTTAAAAAAACTTCACTATGATTTTTGGGATACTGTATAGTGACTTCTCTAGGAGATTAGCAGTTTTAGGAAACATTCATAATCTGATCCAAGGTGACTTCCACTGATGTCAAGACCTTTCACATTCTCTTATGAAGATGACTGATCACCTTGCTATCTTCTCCATTACTGACATTATTAAGTCCTTTGAATTTGTGCTTTGCCTCCTTTTTGTGCAGCTTTTCTTTGAAATTTCAAAGGCTTACTCAGGATATTTTGGTCTATCTCTTCAGGAGAGGAAAATTTAGACCTCTGAGGTCTTATAAAGAAGGTGGTACTATAGAAATAAAACTGACTTTAATGCCAGAGGACCTACAAATTCTTGAGCCCTGGGAAGTTTTGGGCCTGTGTCTTCCTATGACCAGCAGTTTCTAATTGTATCTTTTCCTAGTCAGAGATAGTTTCAAAGCTTCAACTTTATTTTAGTCTCCTAACATAACTCACTTCCTATAGTTTGACTCTTCTAGTGACCATAATGGTGACCCCATACTTGGAGGCTGGACAGTGGCCTAGCTCTACTGGCTAGAAGTGGATTAAACTGTTCCTGCATTTTTTCCAAGAAGATGCTGAACTCTACATGCTGTTCTCCTCTTATGGCTACACACCCCAAAGCTTTACATCTGTTCCAATGACAGAATGGCTGAAACTGTTAACAGCTTGTGACTCATTGTTCCATCCATCTACTTAGCTGCTCCTCATGTGTATATATAAACCCCGGTTAAAATTCCCCTTCTGGGGTATCCTTGTCTGAAAAGACAGCATGCTACCCCAAATTGCAGTTCCTCAACCCTGAATAAATGCCTCACTTTATTTACTGATGGCCTATTTTGTCTGAGGTTTTCTCCTGGTGGAAAATACCAATATGACTTCTGACATGTGTTAATGTTGTGAATCTGGTAAGTCATTTAATCTCCCTGGGCATCAGTTCCCTCATCTGTAAAAAATATGGAGTTGGATTAGATGGTCACTGAGAACTCTTTCAGTTCTGGATCTACAATATTGAAATTCTGCTCATCTCTTTGTAATCACAGTAAGAAAAATAACTGAAAAAAACTAATGTAGGGCTATGAATATTGAATGAAATTATATATTTATATATACATGCATATAAATATACACATATATAATTAATTATATATAGGCTAATTACATACATGTGTATGTGTGTGTGTGTGTATATATATATGTCCATGTCTATATGTATATATCTATATGTATGTGTGTGTGTGTATATTCATAAAGAAATAAGAAGTTGAGTACAGGTTACAAGTATGAACTTCAAAAAGAGCTAGAAACCCTTATTTAAAAAAATCTCTCTGCAGGGATCAAATGAATATATACATACTTTCACAATTAGCATAAAAGCAGGAATATTCTAAGATTAAAAACTGGAAGGACTAAGTGAAATGATTCAAACTTGATCCCATAGATTTGCACAATCAAACCCAGGTTGCTTTGTCTTACCAATCTTTCTCAACCCAGAGGAGTAAGTCTTCATCTATTTTTTTTGTGTGTTCAATTTCTTTAAAAAAAATATTAGGGAGGCAAAGCCAAGATGGTGGAGTAAAGGCAGGAACTTGCCTAAGCCGCTCTCCCAAACCCCTCCAAATACTTTTAAATAATCACTCTAAACAAATTCTAGAATGGCAGCAACTAAAAAAAGATGGAATGAGGCAGTTTTCACTCCAAGGGTAATTTAGAAGATCAGGTAGGAAAGGAATGTTACACCAGGGTAAGAGAGGGGTATAATCGAGCACAAGCTACAACAGTGCAGCTTTAGCCAAGGCAAACCAGTAGGAGGTTTGAGGCAACTTAATCACTGGCAGTATTGGTGGTTTGCAGACCTCTCAGGCTACAAAAACAAAAGACAACTTAGAAGGTCAACAGGAAAGGTCTGTCACACATAGGGGAGAATAGATCACCGTGCAGTACAGACTGTGCCAACACAGCCCCAGTTCAAGCAAACAAGGAGCAGGCCTTGGGAATCACTGAATCAGCCACAGCTGCTTCTGGAGCTCTTAGCCCTCAGATGATAAGAGGGTCAAACATCTATTCAGAAGGAGATTACAGGAGTCTCTTTGCCAGCTTTAAAGTAGGACTTTATTGTTTTGCCCATACTCAGACCAGGGTTGCAGTCCTGGGTGGCACTGCCAGGTAGAGGAAAAGTGGTAGCACAGCAGATCTTGCTACCACATGGAGCAGGGACTGTTTTCACTGTTCCAGGGCAGAAAAGAGGGCTTGTGGTCACTTACACACCAAAGAACAGGCCAAGAGAGTAAGTAGTAAATCTTAGATTGAGACCATCTTGAAAGACCTGAAAATGCAGGGGTCCCTAGAAGTATCTCTGAAAAGAGCTACACAAAACTCTAGAAGTTTCATAATACACACACACACACACACACACAACTTTTGAAGAAAATAAAACCTTAAAAATAAAACAGGCTGAATGGTAAAAGTAGTACAAAAAGGCAATGAGGAGAAGAATGCCCTAAAAAGCAGAAATGGTCAAATTGGAAAGGAGATATAACTTAAGTAGATAATTTCATAAAAATTAGAATGAAGAAAATAGAAGCTAATGTCTTGATGAGAAATCAAGAAACAATAAAACAAAAGCAAAAGAATGAAAAAGAATACAATGTGAAATATATCATTCAAAGAATAACTGACCTGGAAAAAGGATCCAGGAGAAATAACTTAAAAATTATTAGACAACTTGAAAGCCCTGATTAAAAAAAGACTAGACATCATCTTTCAAAGGAATTATCAAAGAAAACTTCCACAACATTCTAGAAATAGAGGGCAAAATAGGGATTAAAAGAATGCCCTGATCACCTCCTCAAAGAGATTTCAAAATAAAACTCTCAGAAATATTAAATCCAGAGATTCCAGTTCAAGGAGAAAATATTTCAAGCAGGCAGAAAGAAAACATTCAAATATTATGGAGCCACAGTCAGGATAACAGAAATTTCATCAGTTTCACATTAACATTTCTGAGGGCTTGGTATATGATATTCTGGAGCGCAAAGTAGCTAAGATTATAACCAAGAATCACCTACCCAGCAAAATGGATTATGATCTTTCAGGGAAAACTCAGTCAAGCACTCCCAAAATTCCACTCCATTCAACTTTAAAATAATGCTTCAAATCAAATTATAGAGCTCAAGAGCCAAGAGAAGGGCAGGGTTAGATATTCTTTCACCCAAAGACAATTTACAGCTTTGAAAAGAGAAAACTGTGACATAAGGGAGATGGCTGACCCCGAGGACATCAAGGTGGTAGGAGGCAGAGATGATGGTAATACAAGCAAAAGTAGTTTCCTTAGCTTTCTATATGGATATGGTAAGGGGATCTTGCAAATAATCAAAAAGAGATTACAGAAATCTGTACTAGGATTATATGTAGGCTGGGACACTGTTTGACAACTCCATTGCACGTATCTGATTGTGGGTCACAGTTCAAGGGTGAAAGGAGTACACAATGAATAGGGACCCTAAGGAACTATGTTACTTCCAGTACAAGGGAATTGTATTGGGGTAGTTTTAAGGAGATGGGCATGTGTACCAAATATCTAGGAAAAGAATGAGCCCTATATTAGTGTACCAGAGGAAAATACTTATCTCCTAGGGAAATATTCAATCCAATCCCAGCTACACAGCAATTATAATTTGACAGAAGAATTTAAAGCAACTATGGCTATAAACTCATAGTGATAGACTTTATTATTTTTTTTTTTGCTTAAATGAAGTTGTTGTTTTGGTGCATGCAAATCCAGTCAAATAGAGAGTGTTTCCTTAAATTGAGGGAAAATATGTATATCTTACCTTGACTGTTCAAGCAACATGGGGTTATCAGAGTATTAATTTTCAGATTTCCATTTACATATATTAAAAAAGCTACAATCTGCCAAATGGTTGAAGGAAATTTGAAATAAAAGGAACCTATTTACTGTTATCATATTTTATTAGTATCAGTATTGCTAATTCAATGAACTGAACTTCTTTCAATGTGGAATGAAATTAAGCAAATTATTTCCAGAAAAAAGTGGCAGAAAGTTTGAAATAAAGCTATAACTAGATTTTGAGTTTTGATACAGGCTATTATATTAGACAAATTCAAAGAAGTGATTATTTTAGACTAAACGTGAAAATGTTATTTCCATATCTCAGTCTGCGTACAACTGTTCTTGTATTTCTTAGGGTGGTAACTATCTAACATTCACAAAAATCTATATAAATAATGTTTAGGAAATAATTTGTTAACAAGATTCTACCTATCTTCCTCTGAATTGTGTTATCTACTGAATCACAGAATGTCACACTTGACTTCAAATTCCTTCTATGACATCTCCAACCAGAGTCATCCAAGGGAACTATGGAACTCAACTATGGAACTTCACCTGCAGGTAGATTAGACAATGGCTAAGCCAAGCATTTTCTTTGTCTTCCTTTTTTTCTTTATTTATTAATTATTTTATTTATTATGTTGTTTACATCATACATTTCCATGAGATTTTGAGTTACAAATTTTCTCCCCATCTTTCTCCTACCCACATCCTCAAAATAGTGACCCTCCTGTAAAGCTCCCTCCCCAATCTGCCCTCTCCTATGTCCTCCTCCATAGTCCCTCTAACTTTCTGGTAAGACAGGATGGGTCTCCCTACACCAATACCTGTATATCTTAATTCCCAGTTGTATGTAGTTAATAATTATTACTATTATACATATTTATAATTATATGTATAATTATAATGATTTTATATATATATATATATATATATATGTATATATATATTAACATTTGATTGTAGAACTTTGAATCCTAGATTCTTTTGGTTTTTCCCTCATCACGCACCCCCACTAGAAGGACAAGCACTTCAAAACTGGCTGTACATGTGTAATTATGCAGAGCATCTCCACAGTAGATATATTGTGGGAGACTGATTATATGTCTGTCCTTCCTATCCCCGCCCCTGTGCTATTCTCTAACCTGTCCCTATCCCTTTACTGAAGTGTGTACTTCCAGCAACCCTCCCAGAAACCATGCCTTCCCCTCTGTCATCCCACCTTTCATCCCCATCCCCCCTACTCTCCTATATGGCAAAATACCCAGTTTAGAGTTTATGTCATTCTTTCCCTAAGCCAAATTCAATGAGAGTAAAGGTGACCCTTTCCCTTTTTCCTTGCTGTCCTTCTCCTCCATTATAACAGTTATCCCTTGCCTCTTCTGTATGGGATGATTAATCCCATTCTGTCTCTCCCTGTCTCCTCTCATTCTAATCCTCTCCCACCTCAGAATTTCACCCTTTAAAGTATCATCCCTTCCTATTGTAATGATCCTGTGCCCTCTATGAACTTATATACACACATACTCAGATATGTATTCATACCCATATACACCCTCCTACATAGACATACGTGTAGGTATATGTATATATACATTTGTAGTCCCTTCACCTATCCTCATACTGAGAAAAGTTTCATAAGTTACTAATTTAATTTTTTTTCATATTGGCATGTAAATCGTACAACTTTGATAAGTTCCTTATAATTTCTTTCCCATGTTTACCTTCTCATGCTTCTTGTGTTTCAATGTCAAATTTTCTGTTCGGTTCTGTTTTTTTTTTCAGCAAGAATGCTTGAAAGTCCTCTACCTCACTGAATGACCCTATTTTAGCCTGGAACATTATACTCAATTTTTCTGGGTATATTCTTGGTTCTCATCCTAGCTCCTTTGATCTCCACAATGTCATATTCCAGGCCCTTCGATCCTGAGTTATCCTAATTGTGTTTCCACAGTATTCAAATTGCTTCCTCTTGGCAGCCTGTAATATTTTCTCCTTGATCTGGGGACTCTGTAGCCTGGCATAACATTTCTAGGAGTTTTATTTTGGGAATCTTTTTCAAGAGGTGATTGTTAAATTCTTTCAAGTTCTATTTTGCCCTTTGATTCTAAAATAGGGCAATTTTCCTCGAGAATTTTTTGAAAGATGTTTTCTAAGTTCTTTTTTTTATCTTTTTTTTGATATTTCAGGTAGTCCAATAATTTTTAAATTGTCTCTCTTAGATCTATTTTCCAGGTCAGTGCTTTTTTTCAAGGAGATATTTCACTTTGCTTTCTATTTTTTCATTTGTTTGCATCTGTTTAATAGTATTTTGGTTTCTCATAAAGTCATTTGCTTCCATTTGCTCCACTCTAATTCTGAAGGACTTGTTCTCTTCAGAATGCTTTTGAGATTATTTTTCCATATGTCAAATTTGACTTTTTAAGGCACTCTTCTCCTCATTGGCTTTTTGGGCCTCTTTTGCCAATTGAGTTACTCTGTTCTTTAAGGTTTTATTTTTTCAGTCAGGTTCTTGACTCTCTTTTCATGATTTTCTAGCATCATGCTCATTTCTCTTCCCAATTTTCCTCCACTTCTCTTATTTTGTTTTCAAAGTCGTTTTTTAGCCAATCTACGGCTTACAAGCAATCTTCATGTTTCTTGGAAGCATTTGGTGTGGGGGTTCTGACTGTGTTGTCTTCCTCCTGTTCCATGCTTTGATCCTTTTTGTCCCCAAAAAAGGATTCTAGAGTTGGGTTACTGTTCTTACTTTGCTTCCTTTTCCTGCTCTTATTGGCCAGTCAATTAATTTCTTTATTTTTTAACTCTGTGGAACTCTGCTTCCCAGGGAGAAACCTCTGTCCCAAATCACTAGGATTTTCACAGTTGTCAGAGCTATTAGGGGGGTGCTGCAGCCCCCACCAACTTTGGCTGACTGAAGACACACCCCAGGACCACCACCCAAGACCTCAATATCGATCCAGGCCACTACACACAAGAGCACTTGGCCTTTGAAAAAACTCTTGTCCCCCTTGAAGTCTGCAGACCGGGAGTTTTGAAGCAGCCAGCAGCCATTTCTTCCCCTACTGCAACTTCTGTTGCTTCCTTGCCCTGGGGGCAGTTTGGCCAGACTGCTTTTCTCCCCCAAAGTTACCTGAATTCCACTGACCTTTCTCTTAGTCTTTATTTCTCCTGGCTTGATGAATCTGGAAACTGCCACAGCTACTGCCTATCTGCTCTCCTGAAAACTCCAGCTGTGGCTCCTCTTGAACAGCCTGGGACCAGGCACTGGTTTCAGGATGGCCTGGTTTTGGCTTCCATCCTGCCTTGATGAGCCCAACCTGCTGAGATGCCTTCAGCAAGAGATGGGGTTTTTTTTGTATTTTTGTGAGTTTTGGAGCCCTAAAATTTGTTTAGAGTCATATTTAAGGGGTATTTTTTGTGGCTATGTGGGAGCTGCAAAACCTTGCTGTTTCTACACCACCATCTTGGCCTTTGTCCTTCTTTATTATCAGGACTATTTATGAAACCTACATAAATTGCCTAGTAATTCACAGTTGTTTCCATCAAATATCAGGACATAATCCTGCTCACTTCAGTTCATTTTGTATTTATATATATTTCTATATTGAAATTAATCTCCATAGTTAACTGAAAAATAACCACACTTTAAATAAATACATGTGCATTGGATATTCACATGTGACTTTATTAATATTATCATGTCACAGATTATCTGCCTCTGATATTTTGTGTCGGATGAGAATTTTAAGGAGAATGTGATATGTCTGATTAGATTTCTGTCTAATTCACTGTAAAGGTGTATTACTCTTCTCAATCAATTATTTGGACAACAACCCTGTGAGCTAGTGTATTTTTAATTTACATAGAAAATGAATTTTTTTCATACTTCTGACAAGTAAAGTAGACTTTTAAATATTGGCACCACACTGTTGTTCAATACGGTGTTTATTTTAGAATGCTTATTCATTTTTCACAAATGGCAGGCGTAATTTCTTCCCTTTTGTATTTGTTATAGTGAAGTGTGATAAATTATATTTAAGTGGTCATCGTCTTTTCCCCATATATTTCGAAAAATAAAGGTAAAAGGAAATAGATAAATTATATTATAAGTTAGTCATTTTAATATTTTTGCTCATGTTTTTACCTGAAAATTGATGAGATTAACACATTCAGATCTTTGCAAGTTAATTGATATTTATAAAAAGTTTAGGTAGTGCTATCGCTAGATTTTGTTTTCATTCCATGAACCCCTACAATGTTCTCATTTTCCATTTCATGTTAAATGGGAACCATTTATCACTTATTTAATTAACTGAAAAATAATAATTCAATGTTTGTAAAGAATTGCTATGGGTAGGCTTTTATTGCCTTGTCTATAAATCTATAAATGTGTATTTGTAGTTTTAATATTTTCCTTTTTTTCTTAAATCATAAATATTACTTTAAAGTAGCCATAGAGAGTGAAGATCAGTAAAGAAATTTCTTACCACTGAAATTCTTTGGTACTTTCAAATGGATCAACTTCAGAAAAGACTCTAAAAAATATATATTACCAAGCACTATATATTTTCACCTAAGAATCACATGTATTAAAACTTTACAGATGAAGTAAAAAAAAAGAATGCAAATCATTCCTATTAGATAGAAAGCCCAGAGAAAGTTCTCTTTATCAGAAACAAATACACATATGTTAGTAACTAAACCACAGTTATATTTAAAAAAATGATTTATACAGAAGGTAGAAGAAAGAGAAGGCAAGTAAAGGTTTTTAGCTGTTGTTTCTTTTGTTTTGTTTTTTATAGTGAGGCATTGTTTTCCAATAAATTTCTGGTTTCTCAAACAAAAACAGCCACATTCACTGGCATATATGAAGTTATTATATCAAGCAATTATGTGAAGTTTTAAAATTTGCAAAATACTTTATTTAAATTGTCATTTGATATGTAACATACATTTTCCAAGTGCTTTATGTACTGTACATTATTTCAACCTTATGAAAATACTGTAAAGTTGGTAATATTATTATTCCTATTTTATAGATAAGTAAACAGACATTCAAGTGGGTTATATGATTTGATCATTCTCAGTCAAGCAGTAAGCCTGAGAGCCAGGGTTCAAATACAAGTCTTCTTCATTCCTAATGGAGTACTATCATCAGTAAAGTCATAGAGCATATGTTGTGGTGACTGCTTCTACCATTCTATAATCTCTTAAAACATAGTCCTCATATGTACATGCATACATGCATGCATATACACATGCATATATACACTTCTATGTATATATATATATATACACACATATACACATATACATACAAATATATGTGTGCATATATCTGTGTGTGTATGCTAAGAGCCAACATAATAATGGGAATGCTCACGCTCACAGTATAATAGACTGCCCACCTGATCATAAATTCTTTGGCAATGACAACCCGTGAAACAAGAAAAATACCAAATGCTCTTTAGTCCTCTATGAATGCCTACAATTTCTGTACTGATATTTGCAAAAATGTAGAAAGTAGAACTAAGATTGGCAAATAATAAAGGTTTTGGTCCAGCTATAAAAAAAACCCTGTTGTTATTCTAAATGTGAGGTCCTTGCCCAGTATGTAGGAGAAAAAAAGATGTACATACTCCTAGATCTGGAGTTCAGGTGTTAATTATTTTTTGGGTGTCACAGACCCCATTTGGCAGTCTGGTAAAGCCTGTGGGCCACCTCTCAGAATAATTGGTTATTTTGTTTTCCTAATTCACAATAGAAGGAAAAGCTAAATATCAGTTAGAGATTAATGAAAATAAAGCTGTAAATTCCTTACCCAATTTGATGAACCCATTGAAGGTCATAACACAAGATAAGAATGCCTGATCCAGTAGAACTGAATCAGATAAGTCTTTACAGCCTTGCTGTAAAGTAAACACAAAGACAAGATAGACCTAAGTAGAAGAATGGCCTACAGGGTTTCCTTGTAGTGGAAAATAAATGACTTGGTAAAGTTGGTTTTATTGTGCAATAATAAAAGGCAAAGGAACCAAGGCATGTAATACCGTATTAAACTTGGTCGTTTTATTTTGTAGTGTCCATGGTTTTAAAAAAAATTATGAAAAAATTAGATCTTATGAACTACCATCTGTTACAGAGGATGATGAAGCAGAACAACTCTAAGAAAAAATTTGTAAGACCCTCTAAATTAAGCCAATGTATATCTTAATGTTTGGTGACTAAAGCAAGAAAATGAGGAAAAAGAAAAGATGGGGAGAGTGAAAAATAAGTTAAAAATATAGATCAGGAATAAGAAATGAGAGCAGAGACTTTAAGATTTTGCAAAACCTTCATACCTCTAAGTCATGACTATTTTCTTCAATAAGAGACCTGGATGTCACTACACATAAGTGGAAAATACTAACACAAAATTAAAAATTTTATAAGAAGTTAAATGATTGGTTGCTTATGAAGGAACAGGTTCCAAGTTAGTAAGATCACTGATTTTTTGTAGCAAAGCAAAAATATTAATAGCAAACTAGAAGGAAAAAATGAGACATAAACATGATGTGCAATTAGACACCTACAATTTGATCTGTTTAAACAAGATGTTATTGCCATCCTCTCTTGAAAAAATAAAAACTCAATTAATAAATATTGAAACAAATACCATTTCAAAAAGAAGTTTAATCAATATAAATTAGTTTCCCCCAATAGTTCACAAATCAATTTACCTAAGGAAAGTGTAAAAATAATCAAAGTAATAAAAAATATTATAGAAATATTGGGAAGAAACTCAATCGAGTCAGGCCTTTCTCAGTTTTTTTAAAATAATTAAAGTGGAAGAAAGACAGAAAACTGGTAAAAAAAATTGAAAATATCTCAAAATATTTTTATAATAAACCTTTTTCTCCATCAAGGGAAGAGAAGTCATCACAATAATACTTTAATATATTATTTAGTGTGCTATATTAGAAAATAAAAGTGATAGTAAAGAAGCCAAAAAAGAGAAAAGAAGAGCTGCTGGACTAGACCAAGACCAATCATAGAAATAAGAGGATGAAAACAATATTGAGGTTTTGGGGGAATTAATATTTTTAAAAGGTGGGGAGGGTGGTGGTGCATAGGATACCAGATTTGTAGGGGAAAAAATTTGTACCTTACTAACAAAAAATAAAACTCAATAAATATCTGTAAGTACTGAGTCATATTATTTTACTTCCTCTATAAATATGAGAAAAATCTATACAGTCATTGAAAGTATCCTTGATAAATATTTCAGAAGGGATGGTCAAGATCTTTGTACATGATAATCTTCAGCAGACCACATCTTCTCACAGTCACACCATTAACTAAATGGTATAGATTTCATTGTACTATTTTCCCCACTATGGACATGTGAAATTCATAACATATTGGGATTTTTTTTATCGTTTTTTACTATGCATATGTGAGTTATACAAGAGTCCTTAAAAATGTAACTATATAAATGAATTTGTATGATCACCCTTTGATTATTAATAATGAAGAAAGATATAATATAGATGTGTAGACTAATCAAATGCCACTGCCATTGAAGATGTTCAATACAGAATTCAAATGAAAGAGGAATTGTTTATTTTTCAGACATTTCTCTTAAAAGTTATATTGTGTGGATATTATTAATCCCTAACACATCACAGAATCTACGAAATATGTTCCATAATTACTGAAATATATGAGCTGAAAAAAATGATGAAGAATGACTTCTCGGCTATGATATGTAGTTAGTTGCATAATTCATAGGTCTAATTTATATTTAAATATGTATATAGCTCTTAGGTCTATCCCATCCTGTGGGGCTTTCAGAATATTTTCTTCAGGTTCAGAGTAATCTGTTAGCACATATCCATTTAAAACCATAGCTAATATGCTCTAGTGTGTTTATTATCTTCCTCATCCATCAGAAGGTAGCATCAGCTAGTCGATCAATAAATAAAAATTTATTAAGTGATCATTTTGTGCCAGGGATTGTGCTAAGAAAGGCAAAAGATAGTCCTGCCTTTCAAAGCACTCACAGTTTAATGGAGGAAACAATATGGAAACAACTATGTACAAATGAGACATATTCAGGATAAATTGTAAATAATCAAAAATTGGAAAGCAAAAACATTAAGGGAAATACAGAAAAGTTCCACCTAGAAGGTAGATTTTGATGTGGGATTTGAAGGAACCTAAGGAGTTCTGCCTATGTAGACCACCTAATGAGCCTACATTACCACCTTTATTATTATTTTTGTTATTATTACCATTATTATTATTATTATTATCATTTTTATTTTATCCATTGAGAACAAAAACCTATAATTTTGGTCCTGTATATTAGCCAATGGAAAAACTTCATTCTCTTTTTTTACAGATGTATGAGACAGACACAGTAGATGGAAAGTAAATTGCAGAGTACGTGTTGGATTGCCTTTGGGAAATTGTGCAATGTTTTACCCTGGAACAAAGGTTCGTTTTTAATAGCAATATTCTTCTCATTGTGCTATATATCTGAATTATTTGTTTTCTGAAGGACTGAACTTGCAAATCAGCTAACAAGAAATAGGGAATCATGGTGAGCATAAATAGAACAAAACATGTTACCAAGGAAGTATTTCATAGGAGAAGCTCTAAAGGATATGATCATGGTTCTATAAGGCTGTAAAAGAGAAGGATTAGTCAAATAATAAGCAAAACATAGCATGTTCAGTCCACAAACTACATTGGTTTCTAGGGGGATAACTTTAAAGGAAGTCCATATTATATTTTATGGATCCCTAGAGCATATGGATAAGAGTGGTCCAAAATAAGAAGCAATGATAAAATTGTAATTTAAGTGTGGAGTACAACTGCACTGATGAGATGACAAATCCATCAAAACATCGGTTTGATTTTATTAAGAACACTATAACAAAGTGGAAATTCAGAATAAGCACAGGCTTTTGATGAACCTTAAGGACACAATGTGGTATGTATGCTTTTTTAGATGTTTCTTGGTACAAGAGAAAGGTCAAAGAAAGGATAGACCATTGCTTACCATGGATAGGAAAGTGTTAATCAACAACAGAGACAAGGAAGACTTTCTCAGCTACATTTCTGCTCCACTATTTCTGCCCACCAAAACAATCTTTAGTTGTATAATTGTAAAAACAAAACAAAACAAAACAAAAAAATAACCAATAATAAGAGGTACTCAAAATAAGAAAGTTAATGGCTCAGGTTAATGGCTTGTTCAGATTTCATCTGTAATATTGTGGTTAGTTCTGACCACTCTATTCCATGAAGGACTTTAACAATAATCCTCCAGATGGATTAATTAGGATAGTCAGACGACTACAATGAATACCCTGTGAAGATCAATTGAGAGAACTCAAGATGTTAAGTTAAAAGAAGTAATAGTTTTTACTACCTTCAAACACATTAAAGATCACGATGTAGGAGGATTTTGACTCTAGCAGAACTAAGAAAACAGGTTACATGGAAGTGGATTTTAACTTAAACTGAGGAAGAGACTTACTAATGGATTACCTCTGGAGGCACTGATTTTTTCATCACAATAGTCTTCATATAGAAGCTAGGAAGGCTGATTGCAAGGGAATGTGGAATAGAGGATTCATTTTCAACATGAGTAGGACCAGAAGACTGGGCTCATTTCAGTTTTGAGATTCTCTAGAATTTTGTTATAAAATGCCTTTCTATCTCCTTCTATCATTCCTTCCTCCCCCCTCTCTCTATCCCATTCCTTCTTCCTTCCTTCTTCCTCTCTCTCTTACTTCATTTCTCAGTTGTCTCCATCTACCACTCTGTCAAACATACACCTCTAGCCTGAGATGTGTGAATAGGAAGAGTCACATCTGCTTCAGGTGTTAAAACCTAATATATTGGCTTTATATGCCAGTGAAACACCTTGATACCCTCAAAAGTATCAAGAAAATTTAATTGAGAGCTATGTAATAGTACGTTTGCTCAAAGCAAAGGATGGACGTTAGAGGTTTGAGTAAACCCTCCAATGAAATTATATTTGCCAAAGGGTTAACATCAGATAGATGATAGATAGATAGATAGATAGATAGATAGACAGACAGACAGACATATTTATTGATTTAGGCTCTTATACATGAGCCCATATTAGGTAACAAAGGATATATACTTACAGTAAAAAACAAACTATTTAAAAGGTAAGCAACATCTTAAAACTATTTGCTAGGTTTAAGAAAATAAGTACATGTAGAAAACACAGGATCATTAGAAAGAAGAAAAATAGTCCAAATGATATTATTTAATACCATTTCTGCAATGTCTGTATCAGTTATGTATTATTTGTTTTACAGGAATTGCTATAAAAATATACTAGAAAAAGCTTTAGTCATTTATTATTATTTCTGTTGGCAAGGCAGACTAAATATATTTTCCAATATATTTCATTATTTGTCATTTTTAGATAATTTATTTACCTAACACAACTCAGCTCAAATGCTTTCTTTCTTTACATGCATATTAAGGGAGGAGGAGGTGGAGAAAGAGCTCAGGCTACCTACTTATCTTTTCCCTCTGTAATATTAACCATAGTGTACATTTAATAGTTTGAACATTTATTTACACTAATATGAATAAATTGTGTGAAATCTGTTCCTAATATCCTTTTACATATGCTTGAGCATGCATTCCCACATATTAACCGTAAATAAAATGTTTTTTTTCCTTATCATAGTCCTATAGCTTAAGCAGACTCTCTTAATATCAATTTTTTTGGTGTTAAAGGAGAAAGACAGTGAGAAACCTGAACAGAGATACTGACTTTTGAAAAAATGTAGAATACTAACAGTGATTCTCATGATGAGAGAGAGATTTCTGAATTTGATGAAACAAAAATGGGGAAAAAAGAACACATAAAATCATATTCTTCATAATAAAACAACTACAAATAGAAGGGAATGTGAACTTATTTGAAGACTGGAACATAAACTATGAATCCAAATAAGTTACTTGGTATTGGTACTTCAGGGCTTTTGGTGGTATTGAAGTGAATAAACAAACTCTAACTTCAAGTCATTAGTGGGGGGGAAGCTGATATGTAAAATGTGATAAAATTTATTTCAGTTCCAACTTGAAAGTTAAAGAATTCCCAACTAGGAGCTGTATCTTAGGTATTACAGATTTTAAAAATTCCTTTTTTTGGTTGTTTTTCCATTTTGTTGTTATCATGTTTGACATTTTCAAACCCTGAATTTTGTTACAGCTCATTACCCTATGGCTCCATGTGAGGTAATGAGATTTCCCTGAAATGTACAATTCAACATTTTAGCATGAGCAGTTGAGAGTACAAGGTTGTACTGATAGAGTGCTGGGGAGATTGTCTCAGCTTGCCCTCTGTGCTGAGTTAGCAGGCAGGTAGCTTGTTGTGAGGAAGTAGGATGAAATAGGTGCTCAATCATTGGAGAAACTTCTGATGATGTATGAAATGAAAAACCCACACAAGAAAAAGCTCTCCCCACACAAGAAAAATACAAACTTGGCTGTGCTCAGCAATTTGATTTAAAATTTAGCTTAGCTGCAGAAAGGAGTCCATGGTTAGGCCAGAACTCTGAGGATAAGAGAGAAAGAGAGAAAGAGATGATAAGATTGGTTTGGAGAATGAAGGGAAATGATGGACTAAGGGATTTTTTTTTTCTCCAGAGTACATTGTTGCTTCCTTCTGAGGAAATCTAGGTCTTTTCCTCACAAATAAGACTCTGACTTCACTAACATAGACATAGGACAAAAATAAGGCAAAAGAAACAAACAAACCACCTATTTCCATAGATTGGAATGACCCATTCAACTCTTTTTTATGTTGATCTACACTATATTTTCTATTACATTATTTTAAAATTTTTCTGGGTTGGATTGTCTCTATTGTTTCTTTTCTGATACTAAGTAGATTATAATAAGCAAAATCTAAGACATGACTAAAATTCTGTTGACCAAGTATCAAGATTACACAGAAATTGCTGTAGCTTCTTAAAAACTGGGATTTGTCTCTAGGATATAGCCCATGGTCATTTTCTACATATGTAGGTTAATAGCACAGAGCTTTGCTTTCTACAATAGATGAATATTTAATAAGTCTCAAGATGTGAACATTAGGTATATAACTAAATTAATTGGCTAAATCCTGAAAGCTTTGCATAGGCTAAATATATATAATTACATATGTATTGTTTTCCAGCTAAAGTATAAGGTTAAAAATTTAGCATAGAGTTTAAATGTGTAACTAATGATAGGATATCTATTTTTCTTGTCATTTCTGTGATTAATTCACCTCAGGAGGGAAAAACCCAAGGGGTTTAAAATTTACTAGAAGGCAAAAACATAACAATCCAATTTAAAAGAGCAAATAAAAGACAATGGAAAGAAGAAGAGGTAGAGCATAAGATTTATGACACAGAGAGAATGTAGATGATGCAAAGTTTTCCCCTGTCTAAACATATGTTTAAAACAAATCAAACTGCATGTAGTCTATAAACTCCAAACACATTATGACTACCTCAATGGCTAAAGTTGTTTCTACCTGGAAATATTTTTTTCTCCTTTATCCCTTGAAGATGCAATAAGATTAGTTATAAATTTGTTTTACCTTTAATTTTTTCTCAGTACATTTTCCCCCTTTGACTTTAAGCAGAGTGGGATATAGCAGGAGAATGAATGCATTTTCCTTTGGATCTAGAAAGCTCATGTCTGATTTAGGATTTCTTCTTTAGTGCCATTCTATTGAGAAGTCAATTCAATTCAATTCAACTCAATTCATGGGCTCATAGCATTCTGATATGGAAGAAATCTTAAGATCATCCACTGTTAATATTTCACTTTTTAAGGTAAGGAAACCGAGTCGTAAGTAGGGCAATATATTTTCTCAGGTTTTTATTGCTAGTCAGTATAAGAGCTTAGATCCTCTGATTTTAAATCCAATTTTATTTCCCATTATACCCAATCAATTCGATTCATATATTCATTTTATATTCAGGAAAGTTCTAGGCTCTGTATAAAAGGATAGGTGGAGTTGTGGGGAAGAAATAGTGAAAAGAATAGCTCAAATTAGTAAACACTTTTTATTTTTATCAAAGCTGGATAAGCTAAAAGCATAGAATTTCAGAAATTAAAAGGAAATAAAAGGTCATCAAGAACAAAACCCACTTGAATGAACCCCTTTCATCCTCTGCCTGAAGATTCCAGTGATGGAAAATCAGCTACAATCTGGAGGTCTCAAAGTTTTAAGAACTTATTCATTATATGGAATAGAAATTCACCTCCTTTCATTGAAAGTGAGTAAATTTAATCCTCCTTTGATGTAGCATAATGGAAAGAGCACTGAATTGGAGGTTGAAAATCAGGATTCAAACTGTAACTGTAATTTCCTATGTGGGTATTAAAAACAGTATTTACTCTGTGTATGTTTGTTATACAATTGGAAATTAAGAAATTTCTTAAGTTATTGTTTATTTTTGGCAAAGAATAGAAAGTTTGCTGGGTCAAAGGATATGCACAGAACAAGAAATGCATATTTCTCTTCTTCAGCAGTGCTTATGGTTTTGACTTTGTTATTGCTCTAGGGATCATTTCTAGAACTATGTGAAGTAATCATGGGGAAAAGGTAATTCTTGCTTTACATCCATTTTGTACTAATAAAGTTTTTAGTGTTTATCCACTAGAACTTTATCCAGTGCAAATAATACTTACACTTTTTAAATTAAAATTGTTCAGTTTTGGGGTGGATCCAAGATGGTGGCATAGAAGCAGCAATGTTTAACAGCTCCCCCATACCCACCTCAAATACCCATAAAATAACACTCTAAAAAATTTTAGGGCTCCAAAACTCACAAAAATACAAAAAAAAACTCATCTCTTGCTGAAGGCGTCTCAGCAGGTGGGGCTCATTGCAGCAAGCTGGGAGCCAAAACCAGCCCAACCTGAAACCACAGCCCAGCCCCAGGGCCTTCAGGAGGAACCACAACTGGAGTCTTCAGGAGAGTAGATCAGTGGCATCTGAGGCAGTTTCCACATTTATCAAGCCAGGAGAAATAAAGACTAAGGGAAAGATCAGTGGAATTCAGCTAACTTTGGGGGAGAAAAGCAGTCTGGCCAAATAGCCTCCAGGACAAGGAAGCAACGGAAGTGGCAACCAACTCCACCCAGTTGCTTCAGAGCTCCTGGCCTGAAGACTGCAGGGGGGTCAAGAGATTTTTCAGAGGTCAAGTGCTCTTGTGTTGTGCTGCCTGGATCTGGATCATGGTTTGGGTAGTGTTTTCAGTAAAGTAAAGCTGATGGGGGCAGTAACAGCTCCCTAATAGCTCTGGTAGCTATGAAAACCCCAGTGATTTAGGACAGAGCTTTCCCCTCTGGATGCACAAAACCTCAATATTGTTTTCATCCTCTTATTTCTATGATTGGTCTTGGTCTAGTCCAGCAGCTCTTCCTTTCTCTTTTTTGGCTTCTTTACTGTCACTTTTATTTTCTAATACAGCACACTAAATAATATATTAAAATATTATTGTGATGAAAGCCATGATCAAAAAAAGAACTTAGGAAGCATCCTTCAAGAAATTCTCAAGGAAATTTGTGGCCATATTTTGGAACCAGAAGGCAAAATAGAACTTGAAAGAATTCACCAATAACCTCTTGAAAAAGATCCCCAAAAGAAAACTCCTAGAAATGTTATAGCCAGGTTCTGGAGTCCCCAGATCAAGGAGAAAATATTGCAG
>CM053601.1:95110083-95124633 GCA_028646575.1 Pseudocheirus occidentalis | reverse complement strand
ATTGCAGACTCCCAAGAGGAAGCAATTTGTATGCTGTGGAAACACAATTAGGATAACTCTGGATCAAAGGGCCTGGGATATGATATTCTGGAGATCAAGGGATATAGGATGAAAACCAAGAATCACCTATCCAGCAAAACTGAGTACAATGTTCCAGGGGAAAATATGGTCATTCGGTGAGGTGAAGGACTTTCAAGCATTCTTGCTGAAAAAACCAGAACTGAACAGAAAAATTGACATTCAAATACAAGAAGCATGAGAAGGTAAACATGGGAAAGAAGTCATAAGGATCTTATTAAAGTTGAACTATTTACATGCCAGTATGGAAAAATGATCATAGTAAGTCATGAAACTTTTCTTAGTATGAGGATAGGTGAAGGGACTACAAATGTATATATACATATACCTACATATATGTCTAAGTAGGAGGGTATATATGTGTATGAATACATATCTGAGACAGGGAGAGACAGAATGGGGTTAATATAGAAGAGACAAGGGATAACTGTTACAATTGAGGGGAAGAACAGGAAGGCAAAAGGGAAAGAGTCAACTTTATTCTCACTGAATTTGGCTTAGGGAAGGAATGACATAAACTCTAAACTGGGTATCTTGCAATACAGGACAGTAAGGGGCATGGGGATGAAACGGGAGGTGATGGAGGGGAAGGCAGGGTTGGGGGGAGGGTTGCTGGAAGCACACATTTCAGTAAAAGGATAGGGACAGGGTAGAGAATAGAACAATGGGGGAGGAATGGGATAGGAAGGAGGGACATATAATCAGCCTCTCATAATATATCCACTGTGGAGATGTCCTGCGTAATTACAGATATACAGCCTGTATTGAATTGCTTGTCCTTCCAGTGGGGGTGAATGATGAGGGATGAACCGAAAAAAATCTAGAATTTAAAGTTCTACAATCCAATGAAAAAATATACATATATATATATGTATTATTATTATTATTATTATTATTAACTACATGCAACTGGGAATTAAGATATACAGGCACTGGTGTAGGAAGAGCCATCCTACCCCACCAGAAAGTTACAGGGGTGATGGAGGAGGATATAGGAGAGAGTAAATTGGGGGAGGGGCTTTAGAGTGGGATCACTGTTTTGGGGTTGTGAGTAGGGAAAATATGGGGAGAAAATTTGTAACTCAAAATCTTGTGGAAATGAATGATGTAAACAAGAAAATAAAATAATTCATTAAAATTGTTCAGTTAACAAACTCTTATTTTAGTGTATCTATGCATGCATACAGAGAAATATAGACACAGAGAAAGACAGGGAAGGGGCTTTTCATGTTTAACCTTTTTAGTATTTTTAACATATAATGTATGCTGTATTTTGTCTGTGTCATGATTATGTACTTAGAAAGGCCAAGACGATCTGTAACAATTTGTGATTTCAATAAGTAAAGTATCTGTTTTAAGATACAAAGTAAATCCATAAAACTCATCAACATTCTGCACAAGACCAGCAAAAGCCAGAATAAAATTATAAGACAAATTAAAACAGAAATGATTGTAAATATGAAATGCACTTCCTTCTGTTTTTTTTTAAATTTGAGATTCTAATATTCAGATTAAATATCCGTTTTGAATTCATTGTACATATTGAAAGAAACAGGTCAGTCTAAAACTAATTTCTGCCAATCTGCTTTCCAATTATGTATCAGTTTTTGACACAAAAGGGAGTTTATTTTCTACAATAAGTTTCATCTTTGGGTTTACTGAACCCTGGTCTGCTATTTCCATTTGCTTCTGTTTCTTGCTTATGTGATCTCTTTCAATAATCTACTTTTTTTCGTTCCCTAGTTTAAATGTAAATATAAAGTCAAAAGGCATCAACGATATTTATATTTTGAATATATCAAAACAATCTTGATGGAAGTCAACCTTAACCAACATATCTTCTATTTTGACAGAGAATTCCATTCTTGGCCATGTCTTGTTCATAATTTTGATCAATGGCCAAAAATGAAGGGAAGCATTCTTATTAAAAATGTAGATGGCCAAAAATCCTATTACAATGAATCAAAGGATCATAAGTTTGTAAAAATATCATTAGACTATGAAAATGGAAGGAAAAAAACATTAAAAAGTCATAGATACAAAAAAACTGCACATTACAAAACTGTATGTTTTTTTATTATATCCTTTTTCCAGTGCATATAATACTAATAGTCATTATGAATAAAATCTGATCTGACAGCAATTCATATGTAAAAATATTCTATGGTTTTAGGAAAATACATGCTTTATATGATAAAATGAACAGAACAAGTAGATAATAAGGAAATAAATTCTTTGCTGTTGTTCAGTCACTGCTAACTCTTTGTGACACCATGGACCAAATGTCCATGAGTTTTTCTTGATGAGGATACTGGAGTGGTTTGCCATTTTTTCTCCAGTTTTATGCAGGCAGGGATTAAGTTACTTGCTCAAGGTCATACATCTAATAAGTTTCTGAGCTCACCTTTGAACTCTGTGCTTTCTGGTCTTTTCTGAATGCAAAACCAGTGCTCTTTTCCACTCCACCACCTGGCTGACTCATTTTTACAATCTTTAAAGAATATATTCTTAGGGGACAATAAAAGAAGTAAATTGTTCAGATAAAAAAAGAGGAAATAATCCCATTATACTCTGCACTGACTAGACTACCCTATAACAGGGATGTCAAAGACATTGTAAATTAAAATCATAGAACATTAGAGATGGAAGGAATGTTAAAGTCATTTTTACTCTTAAGACTAATATCATCCACTCCAAGTATGGGAAACCTGTGACTGTAGCCGCATGGGGCATTCTAAGTCCTTGAGTGCAGCGTTTTTACTGAGTTCTAGTTTTATAGAAAAATACTTTTATTAAAGGGATCTGTTCTGTGAAGTTTGGCTTTATCAAAGGGACTCACTTGAGGAACTAGAGAGTCACATGTTCACACTTGAAGCTGTAGGTTCCTCACCCTTGATAGTTCATCCTTACTCTAAAATACAAATCCCTCCTATAACATTTTCTAATAGCCCACAAGACTTTTGAATATTGATTAATATTTAACTGGTGAATATTTTTAAAAATTAATTAAAATAATGCATGGATAATATAAATATGTTGTTTTCCAAATAAATATGTAACATGTAGACTTTTGTATGTATTGTTTAGTGACCCCTGTCTCTCACTGAGTTTGATACCACTGCCCTACAACAGGGTTTCTTAAGCTTTTTCCACTTGTGACCCCTTTTCTCTTGATAATTTTTTATGTTACCCATAGTATTTAGGTACATAAAGCTGGTATACAAATCAATCATTTACTGTTAATAAAGCATAAAGAAATTTTATTTTGTAGCAATTCTTCAGTATACATATAATTTTACCTTGTATTAAGGAGAAAAACAAATCTGCATACCAATGAGATGGATGTGCTTGTTTATTTTTACATAAAGAATTAAATCTTGGTGGAATATAATACTGAAGGACATAGAGCATTTTCAACATTTTTTCAGAGTTGATTGATATTTTGACTTTATACTTGTCAATGCTGTGAATGCTTCACATGAATACATAGTAAAAGTATGTTTAGAGCCATTTCAGAAATTACTGAAAATTTTGTTCTAATCCCAAGCCAAAATTAATTGAACAATTTTGTATGTACAGTAAAATAGTGCAATTCAAAAGATACAATTGTCTGGAATATGAGTCAAGGTATTTCTGGCAGTGTTCATTATAGTTGCACAGTGTGACAGCATGAACAGTTCAAAGTGCTCATGTTGCATGTTCAGAAGCAAGACTGCAGTGGAGTTGCATCATGCAACACAGGCAAACACAGCCAGAAACACTTTGAATTTACTATGCCGTTGAGTTTGAATTAAATGTTTGTCATGGTACATTCAGAAGCCTTTTAACTTCACCACATTTTTTCCAACCCCACATTCAGTTGCATGACCCCATATAGAGTCACAACCCACAATTTAAGAAGCACTGTCCCAGAATACTGCGTTCAGTTTTGTGTGTTCTTCTTTGGGTGAGGCATTTGGACAAATAAATTAAGCAGAATGATGAAAAATAGAGAAATCATATCATAAGTTTGATTAAACTGAGGATATTTGGGAATATCTCAAAAATTGAAAAGGAACTTAAGAAAAAATGAGGGGATCCATGGCAACCATCTTCAAATATTTGAAAACTCAGAAAGTGGAATGTATATGCTACTTTGAGGGAATGGTCTATTTTTAATTTTCATCTTTGCATCTTCGGCATCTAGCAGAACGTTTTAAATAGAGTTGGCATTTAATGAATGTTTATCAATTTGAATTGAAATTAAGTGGAATAAAGGCAATAGACTTATGTAATATTCCTTTTGAGGTCAGACTTTTGACAAATAATTAGAAGTTACAGAGAGGAAGAATCCAGCCTCACAGAAAGGAGAACTTTGTATCATTCCCATCTATCCAGCAATTGCATGAGCACTTACATAAGTCAGCTCATTGTAATTGGAAATAACCAAGCAAATGCTGAGTGGTTGTCTCCTAAGAGTGATATAAAAGGGATTCTTACTTTAGAAGAAGGATGAGCTAAAATGATATTAGTCTTGAGACTAGGATGATTCTAACATTCCTTCCTAAGGTTCTATGATTTTAATTTAAGATTAGAAAAGGTTTCTATATGGATTTCTTTAAAGTGCCAAGGTAACTCTTCTCCTTGTCTTGTCTCTCTAAACCTATTCTATAGTACAAAAGAGAACATGAATAAAGGAAAATGCCTCCAGAATTTTTTTATTATTAATGATGCTTTATGACAAAATTGGAAATGTGCTACTGTACCACAAGGGGGTGATTAATTTAGGAGACTAGGAGTTTTGATTAAAAGGAAATGAAATGACTGATGCAGAGTCTATTTATCAGTTATTATGATATTAAAACGTTCTAATCACTGCGGAACCTAAATTAAGTCTTCACAACCTAAATGTTACTTCATTTTCCTTCTCTTGATGTGGCTATGTTGTACAAGCTTATTATCTATGAGAAATTCTCTGTGTGTGAGTGTGTGTCTGTGTCTGTGTCTGTGTACAAGCATGTGTTTCCATTGGAATGTGATCAACTTTGAGAAGAAATAATGTGGCAAGAATGTATTTTGCCAGAAATGATGCTCATCTTTGTTCTAATGGCAATATGGAGTGAGGAAGTATGTTAGTTAGAGTGTGCAAACTGGAGCTTTTAATTTGATATAATCCTTAGAATTAGGAAGCCTAAATATTAAGTTCTTCCTACAATTGTCTGTGTGACAGTCCACAAGTGAATCTTTTAGTTCTAGAGGTTAGTCTCATAGTTTGTAAATTACAGTGAAATTGTTGATTTGCATCAGTGAAGAGAGTTACACACTGGAGATTCTCATCAGTGAAATCATACTTTGGGACAAAAGAGCACCAATACCAATAATTCAAAATAGAGAATAGAGTATTTCAAGATATCTGCTTATTTTCAAGCCATCTTTTAATTATAATATATAGATAACTCTAAACTGACTAGCAAACCTTATCATTTTAGTGGAATTTTCATCCTAAAATTCATCCTATTTTGTTGTAAAACTTAGTGAGATTAGAATCAGATATAATGCCAAGGATCACATATTAATTTCCCCAGAGGAGTCAGTTGTTTCTGGTTAAGGAAGCAGTATCACTCAGTCATTTGATATCTATTAAAGCTCCTACTGAATGAATGTAATATTATTTATTTAGTATTTTATTTCTCCCCAGTTACAAGTAAATGCATTTTTTAATATTTATTTTTAAAACTTTCATTTCCAAATTCTCTTCCTTCCTCCCTCCCCAACCCACACCTCATTCACAATGTAAGGCAATTTGATCTAGGTTACGAATGGATAGTCATGTAAGACATGTCAAACTACTCATGTTTTGGGGAAAAAATAGACCAAAAATACCTCAAGAAAAATAAAGTTAAAAATGTATGTTTCAATCTTCATTTAGACACTGTCAGTCTTTCTCTGGGTATGGATAGTATTTTTCATCATAGGTTTCTCAGACTTGTCCCGGATCATTACATTGCTGAGAATAGTTAAGTCATTCACAGATGATTATATTATAGTATTTATTTTACTCTGTACACAGTAAATTTCACTTTGCATCAGCTGTTATAAGTCTTTCTAGGTCTTTTTGAGGGCATCATACCCATCTTTTCTCATAGCACAATAGAATCCGAACATAATCACTTATCACAATTTGTTCAGCCATTCCCCAATTGATGCTCACCACTTCAATTTCAATTTTTTTGCCACCAGAAATGATCTCTCTGTCTCTCTCTCTCTCTCTCTCTCTCTCTCTCTCTCTCTCTCTCTCTCTCTGTCTGCCTGTCTCTCTCTGTCTCTCTGTCTTTCTCTGTCTCTCTCTCTGTCTCTGTCTGTCTGTCTGTCTCTCTTTCACACACATACACACACAGAGAGATCCTTTCCCTTTCTTTTTTTAATCTCTTTTGGAATGCAGACATAGTGATAGTATATCTAGGTCAAAGGGTATAAATTAGATTTATAACCCTCTGGGAATAGTTTCTAATTGCACTACAGAATTATTTTATTTTAATTTTTCCAATCAATAGTGAGTGCATTTTTTTCATATGAGTATAAACAACTTCAAGTATTTTGTCAGAAAACCATTCATATTTTTTGATCGTTGATCAGTAGGAAAATGACTCATATTTTATACCTTTGACTTAGTTCTCTATATGTTTGAGAAATGAGGTCTTTATCAGAGCAAATTGTTTTAATTTTTTTCATAGTTCCTATTGCTAAAAGTATTTCTCTCCATCCTATTCCCTTCTCCCTATTTATCCTATTTTCTCTCTCCTTTCCACTTGTCCCTCCTCAAACGTGTTTTGCTTCTATTTTCCTATAGGGTAATATAGATTTCTACACCCAGTTCTATGTATGTTATGCCTTCTTTGAGCCAATTATGATGAGAGTAAGGTCCACTCACTCCCTGTCTCCTTCCTGCTTCCCCATCACTGTAAAAGCTTATTCTTGCCTCTTTTAGGTGAAATCATTTACCATCATTCTACCTCTTCCTTTTTTCTGCTAGTATATTCCTCTTCCTTACATCTTAATTTCATTTTTAGATATCATCCCCTCATATTCAACTCACACCTGTGTCCTCTGTGTGTGTCTGTGTGTACCTAATTGCCCTAATAAATGAAAGTTCATGTATGTTGCAAGTATCATCTTCCCATATAGGATTGTAAACAGTTTAACTTTATTAAGTCTCTCATGATTTCCTTTTCTTATTTACCTTTTTATACTTCTCTTAAGTATTGCATTTGACAGTAAATTTTCTATTCAACTCTGGTCTTTTCATCAAGAATGTTTGAAAGTCTTCTAGTTCATTGATGATCCATTTTTGCCCTTGAAGGATTACACTCATTTTTTCTGAATAGATGATTCTTGTTTGTAATCTTAGTTCCTTTACCCTCCAGAATATCACATTCCTAGTCCTCTAATCCTTTAATGCACAAGTGGCTTCTGTTATTCTGATTGCGGCTCAACAATACTAAAATTGTTTCTGTCAGCTTGCAATATTTTGTTCCTGACCTGGAAACCCTTGAATTTGGCTGTAATTCCAGGCAGCTTTATTTTGGGATCTCTTAGAGGAGGAGATTAGTGGATTCTTTCCATTTCTATTTTACCATCTGGTTTAATTTCAGGGAAGTTTTCCTTGATAATTTCTTGAGAGATAACATGCACACTATTTTTTGGTCATGCTTTTCAGATAGTCCAATAATTTTAAAATTATTGTTCCTTTATCTATTTTCCAGGTCATTTGTTTTTACAGTGAGGTATTTCACTTTGTTTTCTTTTGTTTTCATTATATTGATTTTGTTTTGCAATTTCTTGGTTTCTCATAAAATCATTAGTTTCTATTTGCTCAATCCTAATTTTTAAGGAATTATTTTCTTCAGTGAGCTTTTGGACCTCATTTTGCAGTCGGTCAATTCTGATTCTTAAGGTACTCTTTTTCTTCATTTTTGGACCTCTTTTACCATTTGGTCTTGTCTTTTTTAAGATGATATTTTATTCAGTATTTTTGTGTGTCTCCCTTACTGACCTTTCATAATATGTTCATTATTTTTTTGCATCACTCTAATTTCCCTTCCCAAATTTTCCTCTACCTCTTTTACTTGATCATCAATATCTTTTTTGAGTCCTTACTTGGCCTGAGACTAATTCATATTTCTCTTGGAGGCTTTGGATAGAAGAACATTGACTTTTTTCTGAGTGTGTATTTCCTTGCCATCTCAGCAACTTTCTGTGCTCAGAATATTTTTCTTCTGTTTGATCATTTTCCCACTTGACTTTTAACTCATTATTAAAGTAAAACTCTACTTCCAGGGTAAAGGGTCACTGTCCAAAACTTCAGGGATTTTGTACAGTTCTTAGAGATGCTTCTAGGGACCTATAAGTTTTCAATTTTCCATGGTGATATGATCTAAGCAGAGGTGTTTGCCACTGTCCTGGCCTGTGTTCTAATTCTGAATGACCACAAACACTCTTTTATGCCCTGGAACTGTGAGGAAGGACCCCACTCCACTGTGACCACAATCTCTGTTGTTATAGTGCTCCTTCTTGCCCTGAGAGTGCCACCTAGTACTTTGACCCTGATGTACATATAGGCAAAGCAACAGAGACTGCCTCTGTGCTGGTTAAGCAATTACTTTAATTTCCTTTTGACCAATTTTTCAACCCCCTTACCATCTGTGGGCTAAGCTCTAGAATCAGCCTCTGCCACTGGTGATTCAGTGATTCCTAAGGGCTCTTCCTAGTTTGCTGTGACCTGGACTGTGGTCCTATCTCACCTTGGTGCACCAAATTTTACTGCCAATCTTCCATGTTGTCAATGACTGGAAAATTGCTACATTCCATTTTTTGGTGGGTTCTGCTACTCTTGAATTTTTGTAGTAGTCATTTAAAGGTGTTTGTGGTAGTTTGTCAGTGGTAAGTCATTGCCTTTACTCCATTACCTTGGCTCCTAGTTTGAATGTAATAATAATATTTTACATTGTCTGACACTTTTTTCTGTTTATGAAAGAGGCCAGCATACTTCATGTGTCTTCTTTGCCAATGCTATCATTCTAAGATTCTATATACAAGCATTCAAGTAAATGTTTGAGATTAAATGTTCATTTGACTTGAACAAATTATATGGGAGAACTAAATTCATATAAACTGCAAATATAGAAAAGTAAAATTCTCCTTGAAAGCAAATATTCATATTTTATCTGCAATTTTAATTTGTTATATAGGAAAATATGTTTTTAAAACTCCCCTATTTCCAAATTTATGTCAAAGAAAAATTATGGAAATATAATAAAAACTTAATTAAATAGCATGTACAAGTATTTGGAAAAGCCTAAAGCTCTATTTAATAACAAGCCCTTGTTATAGTTATTATATTATTAATACATTAATATAATATGATAATGTTAGGAACATAAAATTCCTAATGTTAGGAATCTACATGGAGTATTAAATAGAGTGCAAGAAGACAGGTTGAAATCCTCACTATGACAAATACTACCTGCATGAATGCTGAACAAATCTTTTGAACTCTCAGTTCAATAGACAGTTTTCTAAGATGATAACTGCAGAAAATGTGTCTTCTTCTGATGGAGGAAACTTCCTTATCCTGAAATTCTCTGTTATTAAAATCAAAATGTAGACACTATTCTCCTTTCATTGCTACTGGAAAGTTCTTGTCTTTTTCATGAAGATAATAATAACAATAATAATACTAAATGACATTTATATGTCACTTAATATGTCTCAGGCACTTTGATAAGTAATTTATAACCATTTTCTCTTTTGACCCACACAACAACCCTGGAAGTAGGTAATATTATTTTCCTCATTTTACTAAACAAACTGATTTTGACTTACCTAGGAATGCTCCTGGGAAAAGTTGCCATTCTATTTACAAAGAAACATTATTTGTCCAGATAGATAAAACAAATGTTTCTTGTAGTTAAATAAATGCATTGATGTGACAGCTCTTCAAAACTTTTCTGGACTGGATGATAGGGAGTATATTGAATTTCATCTTATTCCCATATATTCTTTATTTCCTCTTCTAGGTTTATTTTGGTATTTAGAGGTTTCTTATTTAATCCTGTTTGAAGATTATATCAATATGATATTACTACCATATCTACCTTTCAGGAAGACATGTAATGAGCAAAATGCTACTAATTTTCAGTTTATATTGGTCAATTGGTTTCAGAGGTACTAAGACTTTAAAGACACTCAAAGATTTTTCAAAAGAGATCAAGAGAAAGCAAATATGGTAGAGTGTATTAAACACTCTGCCAAGCTCTTCCAACATTCATCTCCACACAACATTAAAATAATGCTTCAAATCAAATTCTGGAGTGACAAAGTAAAAAATTGAGATGATATATTCTTACAGACTGAGACAATTTAGGAGACAGGAAAGAAAGATCTACAACACGGGCATAGAACCTGTCCCATGTGGATGAAATACTAGCAGTGGGACTAGGTGGTGGTAGTAGAAGAACAAGCAGTGTCAGGAGTTCTCAAACCAGATTTGGTGAGGTTACTTTGCCTCTAGCCACAAAGATATTATAGGAGATCCCTGCGCTAGCACTGGACATAGGACTGGAGGCTATTTGGGAAATCTACTGCCTATATCAACTTCTGGGGGAAAATCAAGGGTCAAAAAGAATATTGTCAGTCAAAAGGGAGCATGACCAATGTAACACCATACACAAGAAGCTTCCCCAAAATAATGCTACTGTGAATGGCTTTTAAGGTTCTGATTATGTGGTATAGTAAACACTCCATTTATTCTATTACGAATCAAGGCAAACATTTACAACAAATCACTATACAATACTCACACCATTACATCTTATCACAGAAAATCACAATATAGTATTCACAGCAGCTTAACATTAGAGTATCCCTAAGGAGGTTTGCCTCCTCACTCAGACATTCAGTCATCTCACAAAACAATAATCAGTCTTCCACTCATGGGGCAATTACAGATTTACTTAATCAGTCACTTTTATCTAGAAATCAGTCAGAAAAGCATCATTACTCACTAAATGCAATCATTAGAAAATTTCACAAACCCTCCATCCCTTGGTGTCTAGTAAAATTCAATTTCATCACATGTTCAATATCTGAGAGGCCTTTTCTTCATCTTGACTTGGGGTGGTCTCTCCTATTCCGTGGATCCCCTTCCATGGTCCCAAATCCTACCTGAATCCACCAAATAGCCACCTGGATTCAGAGGCAGACAGCTCCCAGGTCTAGTCCTCTGAGAAGTCCCTGTTACACACTGAAGTTCACACAGGGTCCAGCACATCTTAAAAACCTTCACAACTTCTATTGCCAGGAACTCAAGGATCAAGCCACAAACAAACAAAGTCTTATACTGGTCATGCTTCTTCAGTTCTCCAGAAGTTCAGCTGGCACTAGGACCTAGAAGAAATCTCAGCTTTCCAGGAAGCAGCCACTTCATCCTTCCATGTCTTCATCAGATCTCTCAGCAGAACACCTTCTTCCACGAGGAGTAAAAATTCTTGATTCTGACTGTCTCTTATCTGGGCTCTTATTAAATACACATGCACACACATTGGCTTCCTGTCTCAGTCAACCCCTTCCTGTTAAGTCAGCAACAGGAGAGAGAGGTCACACCTTCTTTCTCTTTAACAGAGGTATTTAACCCTTAGCTACTAAGGGCTAATTACCTGTTAAATTAATTGCCATTACAGTGATCCCTCAGGAACAATATCACTTTTGGTTACAAGAGTCCAGGGATCCTGAGGAATAGTGTTGCTTGTGACCCCAAAGTTGTAGGGTCCCTGAGGAGAAGCAACACTTCCAGTTTTGAAGGATCAGTCACTATGAAAAATAGTATCATTTTTGGTACCAAGGGAACAGGGAACTGGAGGAGCAATATTGCTTGTAATCCCAAGAAATCAGAGGATCTTCCTGAGTAAGGACCATAGTGCAGGCAAGAAGATCAGTGACTATACTTCTTCCAAGAGCACCCCACCATGGAAACATAAAAATTTCCAAAGCCCATAAATAGTTCTGAAAACATTACAGAAAAAAACTTGAAGCTTGAGACAGTGCCTTTCCCCAATTCACATGCCCAGAAGAGAGCCCAAATTCAACATTAAATTCAAGGTGAACAAACAGCATAGAAAAATGAGCAAACCAACAAAAAAGAACATAATCATTAAAAAGCTACTGTGGTGAAAAAGGGAAGAACAAGACACAAACAGAAGACAATAAAGTTAAAACAGTTAAAAGCAAAAACTCAAAGAAAAAACAATGTGAACACCAACACTTTGTGGGGCTTTATGTCTGGATGTAGGCTGAGCTCTGCATTTTTGCATTCCTCATTTAGAACTGGAAGTGACCTCCAAGATCACTTGGCCCAGATGAAGAAAGTGAGGCTGACAGAGCCCAAGGGCTTACAAGGTAGCAAGTGACAGCACCAAGGCCCAAGCCCTGGCTCATACTCAGCTCTCAGATTTCCCACATCTAAAAGCACCCAGTCCTTCCTCTGAAAGAAATAAATGCACCAGGATGGAAGAGGCTCATGCCTGAAATGTCTTGGCACAAGAATCTCCCATTTTCAAGGCAATAAGGGATAAATTACAACTCTCAGGACCCAGACCTAACAAGCTTTTGCTGGGTTCACACTCGGACAATAGAAAAAAAGATTTCAGCTCTGTGAAGACAGATGGCTACCCAGACCTCGAATTTCCAGCAGAGGACTTGTTAAACTCCAGATTAAAGCCTTCCCCTTAGGCCTCTTTATGGGGTAATGGTGCCCATGAGGGGTGCACACACAGGATCTCCTAGGCCCTAGCAACCCAAGCACCCTTAGGTGCAGATCCTTCCAGGGAGGGGCACTGGCCTTGGAGTCAAGAAGATGTGAGTTCAAATCCTGCCTCAGACACTTACTAGCTATGGAACCACCAGCAAGTCACTTCTGCTTGCTTTGGTCTCTTCTAGAAATGAGAATGATTAACAGCAACAGCCCCAGCCTCACGGAGCTGTCATGAGTATGAGCTGCTACCTTGAAAGCACCTAGAAAATCTGGAGGTTAGCTGTTATGTGCTGATACACATGGATGTCTGTGTCTTTAGCCATACAAGTCACTTGCATTTTATTACAACACTGCCATGTATATTCCTGCCTTTGAGCCTGGATGCCCTGGGCATTTAAAAGGCTTCCCTTTGCCAGGAGACTCATGACTTACCAAAGTTCCTTCCAAAAGCCAAAGAGACAGTCATAGATTTAAAGTCAGAAGGGACCTCAGTGTTCCCCCAATCTATCCCACTCACTCCCCTGCCCAGGCCATCGCAGAGGGGCAAAAAGCAGGATGACTGCAATAGCAGCTCCCTGAAGCCTTCACAAGGCTCCCTATTTTTTCACCTTTGTAACCTCAGCCTACAGTACATTACTTAGAACACAGGACGTGCTTGATAAATGCTTTATAATTCACTGATACTATCTGAGAAAACCAAGGACCACAGAGAGGCAGTGACTCTCCCTAGATTGCATGATCAGATGTGGCAGAATTGGGATCTGAACTCAGATCATTTTATTCCAAAGTCACTGCTCTAACCATTATGAAATGATGCTTCTATTAATTTTTCTAAGTGACTGAGGGTTTCCCTGGTTTTGAGCACATACTTTCTTTTGCAATGGCAAAGACAACCCTAATTGTGAGTTGGTTTGGGCCAGGTAGCTCTGATGTGGTGGAAGGAACTCATATGGTGTGTCCTTTTCCTTCCAGAACATCCAGAATTAATGTGACCCAGGAGGTGCTTAGAAGATGGGCTAGGCTGGAGGGAGGCTGAGTGGTGGAGATTGACCTTGTCCTTGGAGTCTTATCAAAATACTATTTATTTTGTTTTTTAAAATGTAAACACCCAAGCCCATTATTCTCAAAAATAAATAAATAAATAGATAGATAAATAAATAAGTAGATGAATGAATGAATGAACGAATGAATGAATGAATAAAACAATGTGAATTAGACACAAAACCAACAATCATTCTTGGAAGGGCTAAACAATGATTTTCAAAACCAGACTAGAGGGGTAGAGGAAAAAATAGGTAAAGGAATGAGAGCAAGGAAGAAAAATATGAACTGAAAACTATTTGATAATTGAAACACAAAAAAGAAAAACTTGATGTAAAAATATCTTATAAAAAGATAATTAGATAAATAGAAAAAGGTACAAAACATCACACATCAAAATAACTTTTTAAAAAGCAGAGCTTTCCAAATGGAAAAAGAAGTATTAAGGCTCACTGAAGAAAATAATTCATTAAAAATTAGAATTGGGAGAATGGAAACTAATGGCTCCAGAAAATATCATGAAACAGTAAAAAAAAAATGTCAAAAGAATGAAAAAATATAGCAGAAGAAATTGTGAATATCTTATTGGAAAAACAATTAGTTTGGAATATAGATCAAGGAGAAATAATTTAGGAATTATTAGA
>CM053601.1:95097583-95105083 GCA_028646575.1 Pseudocheirus occidentalis | reverse complement strand
AAATTGGGATGCTAATTACTGGAATTGTGAACTAGTTCAACCCTTCTGGTGAATATTTGGGAACTATGCTCAAACGCAGTGAAACTGTACATACCCTTTGACACAATAATGTCACTAATAAGTCTATATCCTAAAATGATCATGGAAAAAGGAAAAGTACCAACGTGTATAAAGCTGTTTATAGTGGCTCCTTTTGTATATATGGAAGAATCTATAGACAGAGGGCACAGGTGTGAGTTGAATAAGAAGGGATGATATATAAAAGTGAAATTAAGGAGCGAAAGGTGAATGTCCCAGGAGAAAGAGAAAGGGGAAGGTAGGATGGGGTAAATTATTTCACATAAAAGAGGCAAGAAAGAGCTTTTACTGTGAAGGGGAAGAGGTGAAGGTGAGGGGTAGCAAGTGAACCTTACTCTTATCAGAATTGGTTCAGAGAGGGCATAACATACATATGCAATTTGGTATAGAAATCTATCTTAGCCTACAGGAAAGTCAGAGAAGGGGATAAGTGAAAGGGAGGAGGTAGTGATAGAAGGGAGGGCAGATTTGGAGAGGGGCAAGTTAGAAGAAAATGTTTTCAGGGTAAAAGGAGAGAGAATAGAAAAATTGAGGGAAAAGAGTGAAGAGGAAAATTGTTAGCAATAGTAACTGAAAAAATTGAAATACATTTCTCTCATAAAAGGTTAATCTCTCAAATATATAGAAAACTGAGTCAAATTTATAAAATGAGAGCCATTCCCCAATTGATAAATGATCAAAAGATATGATCAATTTTCAGATGAAGGAATCCAAGTTATCTATTACATGATAATTTATTGTCCTATTAGCTGATCTGATAGCTATGAGGTAGCTGCAGAATTTTTAAAATCTGCATTTTCCTAATCCATAGTGAGTTAGAGTATTTTTTCAGAGGGCTATAGATAACTTTCCTGCCACCTACCCCTCTTCTCCTTCACTGTAAAAACTTGTATAAGCATGTGCTAAAGATCAAATTGTTTTTTCCTCCATTTTATAGTGGAGACAGAGTTTATGAGAGTTAAATGATTAACTCTAGTCTACCTTTCCAGAAAGGTCCCCTTTCCTTTACCATTAACTTACACAATCCTGTGTTCCAGCCAAACACAACTCAGTGTTCTCTGTACATGTCCATAGTTCCTTAAGTCAATACTTTAAAGAAAGGTGACAGCAAAATAACCTTCTTGTAGAGTACCATTTTGTTATGTCATATTAACCAATAACTAGATCACAAAATAAAACTCTTATACTTTTGGTAACTAGTACTATAACAGAACAAATTTCTGTTGATATATTGTCTGCCTGACCTTTCATGTTAAATTGAATGAACATCAAGATTAGATAAACTATATTCTGTAACCCCATGGCACTATCTTTCAAATGGATCTTTAGTATATGCTCATAAATGCTAATAAAGATGATACTCAATGCATATAATGCACATAGCAGGAAAATTTCATGTAAGACTATAATTAGGGAAGATTTTTTTCATTCTTTTGGTTAATTTTGCAATTCATTAATTATTGATTTCATTCAAATTGAAGTCAATTTATTAATTAAAATTTGGTGAGCAGGGATCATTTTTTGTATTTACATGCTGATAAAATCTTATTCTACTATTTATTTATCCTTACATGCCATCTTCTATTCCAAATACTTCCAAAATCTGAATCAATTTCATTCAAAGTATACTTATTAAATGTGTTCTATTTACAAAGTGAATGTTCTAAATGGACTTTCCTCTCCCCTCTAGTAAGATGAGTACATGGTTAGATGGATATTAGGTTCAGAACTTGCTATGCAAATGATAGTCTTGTATATTAAGAACTCCTTCACAGATGCTAAGTAGCAATCTGTCATGAACGTAAGCCCCTTTTTAAGGTGAGTTGCCTGGTTTGGCAATCCCAGTGTGTGAAACAAAATGATAATAATAACTTCTCTTTATAATGAGCGTTAAATTTTGCAAAAACACAGTGAGTAGTTCACTGGATGTGGAATCTAAAAGATATGAGTTCAAATCTAGATACAGACATTCATGATCATGGACAAGTTCCTGCGCATTTGTTGTCTTCATTTTCCTCAATTTTAACATGGAGATAATAAGAACTCCTATCTCTTAAATTTATTATTAGGACCAAATAAAATACTTGTAAAGCACTTATTGTAGTTCCAGGAACATAGTAGGTGCTTAGTTAGTATACATTTCCTTCATTTAAGCCTCAAAACCACTGTCTGAGGGAGTTGCTGTTGCTTAATTTAAAGAGGTTAAGTGAATTGCCTGTAGAACACAATAAGTAAACGTAAGAGGTAGCATTTGAACCCAAGCAATCTTTATGTTGAGCAGCACTGTTTACTCTGTATGTCTCATGCCAGTTGAATCAGGAGGCAATAGAGCAGAACTCAGCTCTGACTACAATGGCATTACAGTAAGGCGGGAAATGGAGGATTTGGGGAATATTAGCAGGCACCAAAGAGAAACTGAGGCTTTGGAGAAGTTAAATTGAGCCAGAAAGATGGTCAGGTCCCATACAGTTTTTAAGTTCTACCTTCTGAAATATTATTAAATCATCAATTTCATTTTGATACTTTGACGTAAATCTGAGCTTTTAATACAGTATAAATTAGGCTACACACAAAACCCACAAAAATATATGCTTTCCTCACCAAAATTATCATCATCTCCCATCTGACATTCTCTTGATGGCTATAAAATGGCTAAAGAAGGAGGCAGAAAAGATGCCAGTCACAGGACAGCCTTATCTTTCACTTCCCCTGTCCTTTGTCCTACAAAAAGAATACAAAGGCTTGGGTGACCAGACCAGGGCATTTGCCCTTACCATACCTCTGTATTGTGTTTGGATTGAACATTACCTCTAGAAAATTGAAATGTTGTCACATGACAGATAATCTGCCTCATTAATCACTACTTGCTTTAAAACTCCCATATTATATTATCATGTTCCCTGGGTCATTTTGTAAGCAAAATAAAGAAAGCAAGTATTTAAATACAACAAAGCAAAGGCTATACAGAATTGGCATCCATATAAGAGTTGGTGAGAGGAAACAAGAGGACTAGCTCAGGTATATGCCAATGCTAGAGGCCAGGCTCAGGGAAAAAAGCAAACAAACTCAAACTTTACAATTCATTTTTTAAAATGTTCCTTTTAAGACAAAACAGAAAGCAGGCTGATATCCCTTAAAGGAGGGTTGGAGGTGGGGGAAAATTACAGAAAAATAATTGTCAACGTTAAGTACTTATATGAGAAAACAGCAACTGATACCCTTGAACACTTCCCTGCCACAAGCTTGCTGGACACTTGCCTTGAGTGGGCAGTCTATTTTAACACTGCAGTGAATGTGCTTAGGGACCTTGCAAGAATGGATTCTCCTTCTTCTCACCCCAAGTATCCCCTGGGTTTATCAAAGCTCCTAGCAGCTGTTAGCTGCAGTTCGAACAGCAGCTGAGGGAAGAAGCCTACTCATATATGCTTACTGAAATAGAAAGAAAGGCAATTTTCCTAGCTATCCTGTTGTCCTGACACCTTTATGAGGCCACCCAATGTGAGAGAGGGAGGTTAGTGGTGTTGCTGATTCATTAAAATCTATGTTGAAGATAAAAGTAAGCCCAAGCAGATTGTACACTTAACCTGACAAAGAAAACATATTCTAAGCAATGCAGAATTATAAAGCATGCGTTTTACAAGACTTTGAAACATTTCACTACTTCAGGTTACTCGTTAATGTTCTGGGTAATGCATTATACAATCTAAATAAAACCTGATCCAGTGGAATTCTATATTGTGAGTCTATAAAGGAGACAGATAAATTCATTAGAAAGTATAAATAAGTAGATAAATTAACACGTAAAAAGTAAAAAGAAAAAAGTCATTTAATTGAAAAGGGATGTATTAAGAATCTACAGTGTTCTAGTCATTGAGGATAACAACAATGATGACGAAAACAAGAATGGCATTTGTATAGCAACCTAAAGTTTGGAAAGTGCTATAAAGTTATTTCACTTGATTCTCACAATAATCCTAAGAGGCATATTCTCTGATCATCTCCAAGTATCAGAAAACTAACCAGACAGATGTTAATTGACTTGCCTAGGATCACAACTGTTCAATGTGACAGAGATCAGGCTTGAATTTGGGTCTTCCTAGCTCCATATCTAGCACTCTATCATGCCATTCAGCCACCTTTATACATTAAAAAAATTACAACACTCTTTCTGAAAGAGTGTATACAAGGCAATCTTAGAGAGGAAGGAACTGATATTGAGGGGGCCACTTCAAACAGTAAGTGCTTAGGGTGAGCACTACAAGAAACCAGGACTCCAAGAATGTATACATGTAGTGGAAGAGCAGTCACTTGAGTCTGGTTCCCCATAACCTCTCCTCTAGACTATTATCCTCTTAATTAAGATCTGCAGCATATAATTTATCAATATAGGTGCTAGATCGATATTCCTAAGGCACAGTCTACCATGTCCCTTTATTACTTAAGAAACCATAGTAGCTCTCCTTTCCCTCTAAAATAAAACAAAAACTTCCTGTTTGGCCCTTTAAAATCTGACCCTACATGTGTTGAACATTACTCTCTTTGATTAGTCTGTCTTCCAGCTGACTTGACCTATGGATTCTGTCCCATACATAGGGTTCCACCTCTCCATTTTCTTTACCTGTGCCATTCCAAAGCCTGAAATCCACTCCCTCCTCACCCTAACTTCTTTTAAAGTTTATTCCAATGTGCTGATCATTACATTTCCTACCCCTTCTCCCACATCTAACTTAAAAGTTTGGATCAGAAAAGAAGTAAATTTTTTCACTCCATTTTAGAGGATATGATTGGAGGTGAGATGTGAGTAAAAAAGAAGAGGTAAAATGTCTGAATGGATGTGAAGTGAAGCAAGTGGTAAGATATGGAGTATAGCATATGTATTTAGAAAGAATGAGTATAATGATTTTTAACAAAGTAAAGAAATGGGCCTGAAAAACATTTGGTGCAGTTTTACTTTGTCTCTGGTTATTGATTAAACACTGATAATTTAACATTTTCCTAATGATATTCTTTAGGGGAATACCATCACAAAAATACTAAAACTGATAAAAGGTAGCATCAAAGAAACATGTGGTTTAAAAATAAGTTATGGTTTTTTGATGCAAAAGATTGCAGGCAGATGGTCTGCATACTCCTCTGGGCTCTTTGTGTTGCAATAAGTGAGCAAGGAAAGCTTCAAGCTCATTGAGTGGATCCTCTGTGGAAAATGTATAGAAGGTTATAAGCAAGAATAACACAGGATAGGTAGGCAAAGATCTTGAATGAATAGCCAAAGCTATTCTGAGTAATTTGAGTATGCCTTTATCTATGCCATCATTCATGCATAGACAAAAAATATAAGAATTGTAGTCAGGGCCAAGGACAGTGCAAGGTGTTGAGGATACAGGTACAAAGAATGAAATAAAACAATCTTTTTAACAAGGAGTTGTCATTCTAATGAGGGAAACAAGTATATAAATAAATATATACATGAATAAATATAAAGTGAATAAGTCCAAATCTGTAAAAAATAAAAAGGAGTATATAATTGCAAAGTATTTAGGAATAGAGGACACTTGAAGCTAAGGGGTTTGGAAAAGGCTTCACCCATTAGATAGAAAGCCACACCATGTGTAGGGAACATAGAAGAAGAATCAGGAGAAACTTGGGTTCCAATTTCATTTTGTAGATTTAGTTCAATACTTCTTAAGTTTATGAACATGGACGAGTATCTCCAACCTCTCTGAACATCAGCATGTTCATCTAGAAAACAGTATAATACCCAAAACACTGACTCAACTCCACAGGTTATTTAAATAGAGCACGAGATAGTAAATGTGATGTGCTTTCACAGAAAAATTAGGAAGGTTACCTGTCTAAAAAGAAAACCAAAAAAATTTAGGGCCATTCAACAGTAGTGTGTATAATTGTGTCCTATTCTTTTGGGAACGAAGTGAAATATGAAGTGAGTAGGAATGTAAAATTATAGCTGAATAAAAGTATTGAGTTCTAAGAAGGTCTCATCTATGCTATGGGTTGTAGTCAGGAAACTGGCTTTGAATGGGATTGAGTAAAGGTGCCATGAGGCAAGATTCTGATGAAAAAAGGTTAGGTCTTTGAATGTAACTTGATAATTCACAATGTCACCAGAACTGCCTCATCCTATAAGAAACAGTTGCCTTAAATAATAACTCTGCACAATTATTATAACTATATGTAGTTATATATTATAGTTATTATAAGATAATAACTCAGCATAGACAGTTGGTTAGCCTTGGGTTCAATTTCTGCCTTTGAAACATGCTGGCTGTGTGATTACGGACAAGTCATTTAAACATTCAATGCCCTAAGCAATTCTCTGAAACTATTAGTTACAGATAAGTTATTGCAATGATCAATCCTAGTCCTGGGTAATGGACACAATTACCTCCTATAGATAGACGGGTAGACTCAGAGGGAACATTCCATGTTGTATATAGTATCAAAAACAGTAAGTTAGTGAGGTTTTGTCTTCCTTTGTGCATTAATTTCAGTACCTTCCCTCTGAGATTATCTCCAATTTACCCACAGTAGTCTCCTGATGAAAAAAGTGTCTTTTTTACTTTTCTGTGCATCTGTAGTACTTAGCATATAGCTTGCCAATTAGCAGGTTTTCAATATATGAATGTTGAAATGACTTGAAAACAGAGGGCTTGATCATTTTGGAGATGAAGGGGAGTAGAGGAAGGAAAATATTTATTGGGCACATTCCCCCATTCCAGGCACTGTGTTGAGTGCTTTATAAATATTGTCTCATTTGACTCCCACAAAATTCCTGGGAGATAAGTGCTATCATTATCTCCATTTTACAGTTGTGGAAACTGAGGCAGAAATCAAGTGACTTGCTCAGGAGCACACACTTGTCTGAGTTCATATTTGAACTCAGGTCTTCCAGATTCCAGATTTAATGTTCTATCTCCCCATGCCTGTCGAATTTGGTCGGAGAGGAATGCAGACACACACACCAATATGGTGAATAAGCTGGTTCAATTTATTGTGCACAGAGACACTACTTATATACTGTTTTTGTATGTGAGAAAATGCATGTTTTGCAAAAAACACAAAGGCTAACAAGAGGGTTAACAAGAGGGTAAATATTTAAGGTATCTCCTGCTTATCGGTTCATGCTGACCTGTTCTTGTTCTGTTTAATGTTTTCCTGTTCCTGTTTTTGCTCATTCTTCACAAAGTCTTGTGACCTTCAGTTGTTATCGTAAAGAGGGGGTTTTGGAGCTGAATCAGTGCTTTACATTTTTAGCTTCATTTTGCCCAAGAGTCCTTCTTAACTCCATATATGCCACAGCACATGCCAGCTAACTCAGCTGGGGGAGGTTGAAATATGAGTACATTATTATGATAAAAACATCCAACTCAATCGCCTTAAAAAAGACTGCATTGAGGTAATATA